>OV884012.1:152974769-153309300 GCA_930367205.1 Acanthosoma haemorrhoidale
AAGGTCAAGAAGGCATCGGACAGAGGCGGGAGGATGAACCTCCAGAGGGTCGTTCGTAGTGAGTCGTTGAGCAGACACAGAGAAGAGGTGGCGTACCCAAGCTTGGCACCTGATGTTCCTTTTTCATTTTTCACCAGATGCGACAACAAGACATCTTTACTTTCACTCAGCATGAAGACAAATCAGATCAAGCATTAGAAGATGAATAACGAAGATACCACGGAATCGGAGAAGCACTGGCCAGTATAATACGAAATTTTAAATACGTGATTATGTTTGTATGTCAATTTTTAGCTGTAAATGTTTGTAATAATAAAATCAATATTCCTTTTGCCAAAAGTTTCCTAAAATAATTAACAGAACCCTGAGATAAAATAAAAGTTTGAATATAAAGTTTTTATAAATAATTAAAATAATGATTATTATTAATAGTAATAAGAAAATATTAGAATAATATATATATATTTTTTTTAATAACAAGTTTAATTAATTAATAACACTTAATAATGTTTTATTATGAAGGTGAATATATTTTTTATGTTGTCTCGATATCAAATATGGCCTTCATGAATGATTTTATGTCTTTGAAATGAGCAGGGGAGCTAACCCAGAGAACAGACAGACTGACATGAGTGAAACTACTAAGGTTTTGTAGTATTTTTGAAAAAAAGCAACAAACTACTAACTGGCACTAAAAATTCAATGAATGCAATTCATAGTTACCTCAACAATTGGCTCGATGCTATCATAGACTGCATCCCTATACCTCTTCTTTAATGGTTTTGGTAACGGAGGTTTGACCTCAATAATCGGTTCCTTGGTCAACTGGAGAAGACTACTCAAACCACCGAGCTGTGATTCATCTAAAAGCATTAAATAAATTAAATGAACATAAAAAAAAAACCTTATAACCAAATAACACCTTAAGTAATTACATAAAACTTGTACAAAGGTAAAACATTGTCAAAAAGGATCAGTAGTCTATTGAAAGGAATTATATTAAAAGTTTTATACTATCTTAAGCACATTCAACAATTCATTGTCATATTCAAAAGGCTAGGCGGCTGTATAATATTTGAAAAAAATGTCAACAGGGTTAAAATAATAAATGATATTTATATTATAACAGTCAAAACACAGTATGTCTACTTCACAACGAAACAAACCAGCAGAAGATAACAAGAAAATACAAGATACTTTGTAGATTCTGGTACATTGTCTAACACGCAAAAAAATTGAAAAACTTTGAAGTACAATCGAGTGGAGCAATAAAAAAGACGAGGTGACCTCTTATCTGGCTGAATTTATGTGTAGTGTACATGTTCAAGATGATGCAGTACTGTTACTTGATACAAAAAAAATACTAATAAAGAATAATCTCAAAAGAAGTGGATGCCATTTTGACAACATGGCTACACGTTGCGAAGCCAAGTACCTCCACCTACATGTGATGTCACAAGGACAGTGAGGACATACTCTCCCTGACAAAACAACTGGATGTAAATAGAAATGTCAATGCTATTGGAGTAAATAATCTCAACCAACCTTTAAAGTGTCCACAACAACAAGTCACACTGATTGTGGGTCGTCGAGTAATAAGACACAAGTCTTACAGCTTGCTAAAATTTCAAAAATCAAACTCAATGTAAACTTCCGTCCAAAAACCTCACAAAATATTTTTAAATCACTTAAGCAAATTAATCTTTGTATACTGTATGTATTTTATCAAGATTTTCTTCACTGAAAAAAAAAAATCAATAAATTCCAATTATCATTTGATAATATTGTTGAAAATACGCCTACTGTGGTATATGCTATAATTATCTCGCACAACTATCATAAATAAGAAGTACATTTTTCTTCAGTACCTTCAGAAAGTTCATCAATGTCTTGAGCCTCTTGATTTCACTTTACAATTTCTAAAATTTTCATTATCTGTCCATTTTTGTTAAACACAACCGATCACCCACTCTGCAACTTTATTATCCTTTCTGTTTTCACCGCTTCTAATCTCTTTGGTAGATCAACAGTAAGCTTAGCAGTTATCAATGCTGTCATCTTTATTCTCAGCAATTAACCATTAATGTTGGATCCAAAATTTTTTCAAGTGTTGACATTTTCATTATTTACCAGGATGTAGCAGATGAGTAAATGGCATCTTTTATATTGATCAATCTTATTCCTTTCAATAAAATTGTCTGTTAGTATGGATCGATTAAACATTACATTGATACTCGTTGATATACTTGATTTTTATAGAATATCTCATTAGCTTTTTTTATCCTCTTGTTACTCATCAAAGTCTCAATCTTATTAATCTACCTTTAATAATGCTTCTCATTTCCAGACTCAGGTAATGGTTTAGAAAAGAGAAGTTTTTTTTCTGTTGTCATGACCACTCCCATTATTTTCCTAATGTTCCTTTAACACTTTACCAGTCTGAAAACAAACTAATATTTTTCACCCCCCCTCCTTCAAGAGGAAAATCTACTCTTTGATAAAAGAAAGAATATATATGTTTCATATTAAAACTGAGTCTGCATAAGGGTGAGTCTGAAACCACTAAATGGAACAAGACAAGATAATAAATAAATATATAAAATTAAAAGCTTAATTTTCACTTACCCGCCAACTTTCCAGGAACAATCCCTGGTTGGGAAATGTCGTTTTGCGGCTTTCTTAATTTTCCTGCAGGCATCCTGAACCACTTTGTCCTCGAATGTGGTTTGATGAGATTCTCTTTATACTGTTGACAAAAAAAAAATATGTTACTATAGCAAGGTGTATGTGTATTACCTGTATATGCATTATCAGGCAAAATGTAACAATTTCGGATGTATGATATTTGTTTTAATCATACTCTAACAGCATATTAATTTTGTAATCACAGCCTAAACATATAGAAACTCTGCTGAGCATCCTTGAGTTTTACTGAGCAAAGCATATACTGGAGCAATCTGATTATAACAATTTATCCATTTAGTATAAACTTTAAATTCTAATTGAAATAAGTAGATCTAGCAGAAAATAAGGCCTAGAATGAAGTAAATATTTCTTTTAAAAAAATCCAAATCAAGAATGATGCATCACACAGTAAAGATTTCCATTACGGTTATAAAAACAATTGTATTCACACTTTTAATGACGCTTTGTAATAGTACTAAACAAAAACCCCAACACACAATATATATTATTAATAAGGGAGGTCAAGATCTTTCTTTATTACTTTTCATATTTTATTTTTAGCATCTCTGGGACATTAAATAAAATTTTCATGAAAAATATTATCCCTTTATTTGAAACTAGGGCTGTAAAAAACTCCGAATACAATTATAACAAATGTTTAAATTATTGTAACTAATTACAGTCCACTGAAGCCCCAGTACATAATAAACCGATGAAAACAAGGATTTCTGATTTTGAAACCCCCTAAAAAAAATAACATAAAAGGTAATTAATCAAGGAAATGCAGAATTTCTAAGTCATGGTAGTCAAATTCTTAATATTTTATCAGACATAATATCAATGAATCAGATATAACAGTAAGAATAAACAGACGAAGATAAGCATTATATCTATACGATGAGGCATTTGTGATATTTATTTATCAGCAGTCGCACTAACCCATTAATATGCAGATAGAAATGTTTCATTTGCATTTTATATGAATATACATTTAATATTAATCAAATGGAAATTTTCATTTGTAAAAAAAACCGAGTTTGTTTTACGAAGGAAATATTTTCTGTTTGTATAGTTAGGTTTAATGAATATAAGGATGGGGAATAAAAATAACTATTAAAAGTAAAAATTCCCGTAAATAAATCATCTTCCCCAGCAACCATTTTGAACTAAACTGCGATAACCAACAAAGAAAAATAAATATACCTCAACAGCTCACCACGGACAAGACTTACAATGTACTTTTCGACTCTTTGTCAACAGAACCAAACTGATACTACATTGCAAACCACTTAGTACAAAAGATGACTTACAGATCTAGGAATCATTGGCAAAAATTCAAATATTTCCTTAGTACAATCCATGAAATTTAAAATATTTCAAAAAACCAGGACCATTTCATCTGTCTCAAATTATACTTCACTTAAATATTTAATTATTCCTTTTTTTTCTTCAGATAGTTAAAATGAAATATAACAAATGATACTTTGTATTTAAAAATCTTGAGATCTGTAATCTCTGAAAAATGTGAACAGTTATATGTCACAATATAATGTAATCATTAATGTTCTTAAAGAATTGAAGGGAAAAAATAAACAAAGAAACTGATTGTTTCTTGTTGATTTTAAAATTTATTATTTCAGGATATTGATGAATACCATATGATATGCTGACAAAAATGTTTATTACAACAATCAGAAATGCCTTTAGTTCTCTTGTTCTTTAACTTACTAAGGTTATCCTGAAGTGATTCTATTTACTACAAGCGACCTGACATGATCCAACAAGGTAAAATTAAGAGATCAAGCCTCGAGAATGGATAAAGAATGAGTAAATATGTTGGTGTTCACTTAGACTCTAAATCAACATTCACCAAGCGCAAAAAGAATTAGCTTATCACATATATTTTTTTTAGCTATGAATTGTTAGTAAGATTTAAAACTTAGGAAATAAACAGCTTGTTTATTAATTGTCTCCTGTTTCTTACCAAGACCTGTCCTACCTTATGTTAGTACAATAAAGTCCAGTACTTGTGCTACTAATTATAATTAAATTGTAAATTGTACAGAATTAATTCACAAGATTCATTGCAGTTTTCTCTGGAAGAATCCTAATAATACAAGTCGATAAAGTTTTAAATATATTTTAATTTATTACACTAAATTTTAAAGATTGCAATAGATTTTTTTTTAAATCTACCGCCAAGGTTCTTATTAACATTTAAATGCCGTAGTAAACTGCTAAGAGACAGATTATGTTATAGGCTGTACATGCATAAGTTTGTTTTAATTATAATTATTTTCAGAGCGCTTTTATTTTTATTTTCCTCTGATTACAATATTCTCTATATACAAATTACAATAATATACATATATATATATATATATATATATATATATATATATAGCAATTAATTGAATGCTTATTATTTTATTTAAATGTTATATCTGTAAATAGTTACAAAATGAAGATTATTAAAAACAAAAAATAAGATATTGAAAATGGAATCACAAATGCAAGCAGGAAAGCTATATCTTATTTATCTGTCTTGAAGATTGTGTCCAGAAGCTAGATAGATAACATTGTCATATTCACAATTATTCAAGTAAGATAATGGTAAAAGAAAAAAAACGATAAATGAAGTTTGTTTTTTTAATATAAAAATCCCTTTGGATGAAAAAATCGATCATTATTTTTCTTGTTTGTCACAGCAATAACCAAATCTTATATTAAGAACAAAATTGAAAGCCATTAGAAGTTAAATACTTAGATAATTGCTGAAAGTTTTTCATTAAAATTTACATTGAAAAAATCCATTCTCTATTTAATACCTTCCACACCTATACATTATACATTACTCATTATACTTTCTAGATCATTATTTATTATATTATTATTAAATTGATGCTTCTATACAAGTAGGTTTAATAATTACATACATCACTAATATACACTTGTACGATATTACTTCACATGTCACTCATATAATTGATACTTGCTAACGCCTGCTCTGTAAGGTGATTCCCCTGCTACTCCATCAGGAAAAGGCTGCCAACACTACAGAACAAAATACTCCGGCTATGGATGCGTCATGTTTTTTTTTTCAGGAATTCCTTTAGAACTTACAATGCCATACCATTATCACATGAATGAGCTTACAAAGAGGTACTATGATCGACTATAACTTTCTTCATGGGTAGTCTATCCAGACTCAAAACCAAGAATGTACCAAGACCAATAATATTAGTTGGTCCTTTTTTTATTTTCTTCCTAGTATACAATGTTATAAGTGTAAAATCCTAATGTTTTTAAAAATTATTTTTGGTACCTTTCCTATATCTTGGAAAACTGCTAAAATTTAAGTATTTCTAAATTCATGAAAAGCTTAATCAAATCCTGAAAATTATAGATCTTTCATGCTTCTTAGCTCTCTCAGAAAAGTATTTGAAAAAATAATAGCTAGTAGAATATTTCGACACACAGAGCAACATAATATTATAATACCACAGCAATTCGTTTTCAGAACATGATTTTCTACAGTCGCCCAACTGTGCAAGGTAGGGTAGTTAATGAAAAACTAAGAAATTTCAAAAAAACAAAAGCACACTGGGAAGGTCTTTTTGGATATTCAAAGAGCTTTAAATATATATAAGGCATGCCATTCAGGACTAACTTATTAAAATAATCATAATTCCCCCACTTTTAATACAAAATCAAGTTATTTAACAAACAGTTTTTTTTTCAGCCGACATAGAAAACTGGGTTTTCACAGGATTTTATGCATATATGACTTCACAATTGTTCTAAAAGTTGAGCTACCCTTGAACGCTCATGATACCACCATCTTATTGCCTACTGGCGTACAGATACAACTACCAATAGACCTAACAAGTCCCTAGCAATAACACATTGATATTTCATTAAGTTTGAGGCAAACATTGATAAATATGAAGCTATTATATTCCCTACACAAAGACCAATTATAAATAAAGATGTTATATGAAATAATACACTTATTCATTGGTCTCCTTCCATTAAATAACTTGTAATTTATTCAGACAAGAAGCTGGCTGGCATTCACCACACTTGTTAAATACCTGGTCAGCCAAGTAATACTCTCAGTAAAATTACTTTTTCCACTGTTATGCCAGTAACCTTCCTTATCTTTACCTAAATATAATAAATTGCTGCTTTACAAAGTTGCAGTTCTTCTGTTTTTTTACATTTTCCAGTATTTCCTGGAGTTATACAACCTGGCATACAAACTATTCTAAATATCAGATAACTCCAAACATGTTCTTAAAACTGGCAACTGATTCCCTTTGTTTTTCCAAAATCATTGATGTTAACATCTACGGCTAAAAATATTACATGTGTTAATGTAGGATTTATTTTTATTGGGCAGGTGTGGGGTTATTTTGGAAAAAAAAAATCCCAAATTATACATAAGACTTTATTAGGCCACGTACCACAAGATTTGGTTGCAGATGATCAAGTTTATTAGTTTACTGTGATGTTCATTTTGTCATACCGTTACTGTCATTGCATACAATATTTTGCAAATAAATTTCTTTTTTATCTATCTATCCTAATGTATTGGTTCAAATACAAAGTTATTAATGGTATATCTTTGTCATATATAATAAAATCTTCCTTTTGCATGATCTCGGCGAAACGTTCCATCGTATGATCCGGTTGTTATTTCTTCTTTTAGTATAGACCTGCTATTGGGTAAAAAGGACAACCTTACCTGAGGTGGCAAGGGGAGAATGCAGAGACTTGTCAATGAGCCTATCAAACTTGTAACTTTATTGGGGTATTTGCGCCTCAGACAACCCCTTTTTTGTTTAAGGACATCATACCCTTCCTAGCCCAGAGTTTAATTGGTTTTTATTTATGTCTGTCCATTGTCAAAATCATTTACCTTTTATGCCACCTTTACTGCTTATTAATAGATGCATAGAAAGTGGGCATTACTTTTATTTCATGAGCATGACCATTTTATTGCATGAAACTAAATGATGCTCCGAAAACAAGGCAAAGCAAAAAACTGCTCATTACAGGCACAGCATTAGCCAATCATGTATCAAAAATAATTATTAATTAGGGATTCAGTCCCATTTGTAGGAGTATTAGGTTGTGTTTAAATTAAAAAACTAGTTCCAATGAATATTTATTGAATATGAAGGAATTAAATAAATGAAAAACCCGAACAATCTCTCCCTGATTGATATAGACACCGATTCTAGATTATTGTGCCATGTTTCCTTGGTCCCTTGAAAATCAATAATAGGTGACTGCTCTGGTGGGTGGCACTCAAGTCATTACGGATTGCTTTCATTGTTAAGACAACCAACACATGGTGCAATTATCTTGACTGTCAATAATTCAATAACAGTTATTATATAAACGAAAAAAGAACAATTTTATGTAATATAAACAATGTTATAGAATTTACATCAATGTTCTAAATACAAGCAAAAGCCTGTTAATATTACATGTCTAACAGTCACAATATAAACACTGATATTTTTGTTTTCTTTACAAATATTATTTGTATTCCTTCAAACAACTCCAGAGTTAGATTAATCATTATTATATCCCATCATGCCATATAGCCATACTGTTATGTTTATAATAGATATTTTGTTGATTTGTGTTCATGTATACATTGTGAAAATAAGGCTATTTATTTGTCATCTAAATAATATGAATAAATTATTTAAAAAAAAAAAACAATAATAAAAAAAAACATTTCATCAAAGGAAACTGATATGGTAAAAAGGGAAGCATGTGCAATAGTAAGCTTTAGAAGAAAGTTATAATGAAAGGTTAAGTAAACCTCCAAGGACTGTCTTGATTCATTCCACTTTCAACTGAATAATAAACATTAACAAAACTACAAGGAAACATTTTATTCAAGATGAAAAGTGTGATTAAAGACGAAAGTATCGACAAACAGTCGGGAGGGGGAGTTGTTTAAAACCCCTTGACATCCCCAGTGGGGTAAGGTCAGGTATGGCCTTGAAGGGTGGTGGGTGTAAATTCTTTTGAAAATTTAACATTGGGCAGGTAACGCGTCCAAATATAAATACAAATTGATTTTATAATTATTTTTTTTACAGCTGAACTTAAACCGTGTAAACCACACGAAATTGACACGACCCGTCCTCCTCGATCAATAAATGATAAATCTGTCTATTCATTACGAACTAATTGTGAACTTACTCTACCTATTAATAAACTAGATAGTTTTTATAGTAGATATTCATAATAAAAGGTGAATTGAAAGCTATTTGATTTTTAGGACATTAGTGAAGATGTATGAAACTAGGGCAAAAGACAGCAATAATCATTTCAAAAAACAATAGTAACAATGAGCCATATAGCGACTGAGGAAAAACTTCTTTAAAAGGAAGAAACATTCTAAATATAGATATGACCTTCAACATTGAATATCCGACTCGATTGAAAACAAAAAACCATTGTGCTTAGTTACACTATTGTTTTTGTTTTTATTTAATGCAATTTATGATAATTAATTATCTCAAATATCTATAAAAGCCACTTTTAAAAACAATCAGAATGGAGTTATAATCTAGCCTATGAAATGACACTTGGAGAGAAGGACTATCTTTCCCCGGAGTGATATATAAATACGAGTCACTCTAAAAATAGGACGCTGATTCTATTTTCTAGAGACGCTTGTTTGAAAAATTCTCGACTCAATGTGACAGACAGACAGTTGTAATCAGAATATTTCTTTCAATCGTAAAAAAAAAAAGACCGAGAAAGGTGACCAAAGATTCTCTTACAAATCTGAAGGCATATTACGTCACAGATAGGCAACAACTGTCAGAGGAGGGGCATGTTACTTGCACTCAGATAAAACCCGACCATTTAAATGTACGATTCATGACAGAATTAATCTTGTGTAAATAACATATTATAATCTATTCTCATTAGATAAATCATCTCTTTAAAATACACTAAGCAACAGAAAATTTAAAAGAGTAATATTGTAATGATGATCAAGGAGAGATTTTATTACGGTTTCTGTTTAAATGTGATGACTTGCCGTCTTTAAGAAAAGTTTCGTAAATGATACACACACACGCACGGGCGCCGATAAAAGCCGTTTCTTCATTCGTAGCCTTGTAAAATATATAATGAAAAAGTGACGAGGTCACCGAGAATCTGTCAAAAACGGACAAGTTCTCGATCCACAAAAAGGGAACTGTTTGGACTACCAGTACAATTTAAACTGTTCAATGAACATTAAAGCAGATATAAATAAATAAATATAAATGACGACAAATCATCTAACATACAAAGAGGCAGAGAGAGGTGGGCCAAGAGGAAACTCAACTATAAGGCGGGGTTACATCTCTCAAGGTTAGTTGAAATCAACCAAGTCAAAATATTTATTGTAACTGGTCCGTTCACCCACGGCAGGTGGGGAGTTTCCTTCGGCTAGATAACACTGATTGTGAATAGATACAACTATTTCTCATCAGGATCACAGCTAACAGACAAACTTAACAAACGACAAGGAAAGTACTATTACAATACATATAGGTATGTCACTTGTCATAGTGGGACTTTCACCTAAATTCAAAACGTCCTTGAGGTAACATGCTCGATTGGACGCCGTGGATAGCTCGTAATTTAATAGGATACGCCCTCTCTTGCAATTATAACGATAAATGAACTAACAGCAGCACCGAAACAACTTTGAAGTTTTCAAAAAAGAATTAAACCCACGCGGGTAACGCACACACAGAGTTAGTTAGTTATGTCACCGACTGACCTCATTTCTTAAGAATTATTTCGGCACTTTTACCACCAGACAGTCTACAGCACAGCCTAAAACACACGTATTAGCACAGACGGTATCATCGATTCGAAATATTTACAGATTTTTTTGTTTTTTAGTAGATAACATTCGACCATTATTGGGAGTCAAGGTCGCTTTGTAGACTGACATGTCGCTAAGTTATCGCTCAAAGCTGTAGAAAAAAAAAAGCTACTGAATCATCTTAGATAACATGACGAACATTAAAACACTCCTTAATACTTCTAATTACCCTATAACGCTAGTGGGACACTATAAAACAAACTACTTATAACATAAGGGTTGAATACTTACACATTTACTCGCCATTATTAAGTGTGACGCCGATCATGCTGGGCTTTAATGTTCTATTATCACTTAGAGCTGCGCACTTAAAAGTCCTAAGAGCACTTGCTAAAGCACATAGACTCTGAATGAGAGAGACAACTGCACTGGAGACAAGACACAGAAAACTACGACACGGAACGGTCCGATCAGCTGAGCAGCCCGGCACTCACTGAGCCAACAGCTGTTCACGCAGTCTATCTGTCACCCACCACTACAATCAACTCCACGCCGCCCTCGCACGCTACCACCACAAACCATACACTCTTCATGTGCTAAACTATCGCCATTTCACCTTTTAACTTCACGGCTTATATTAATTACAGTCCATTTAATAAATCATATCACCAATTATCGATAATAACCCCCTAACTATATATATACAACTTGCTGCAGTTTCATCTAGAGTCATAACGCGTCTATATTGTATTGTATTGTTATTTGTTTTGGAATCGATACATCGAAAGTAATCAAATCAAGTACAGGCTAATATATTTTGTTTGGCATCGGTTGTGAACCAAACTTTTTTAAACGTATATATGAAGAAATTCTATTTTTTAAGAACTTTCTTTAAAAAAAAAAAATTAAACTACAAGGCATTATGTAAATAGTAATTAGCTGAAACATTAATATTTAAAAAAAATTAAGTTGAGCGTGATCTATCACACAATGAAGGGCTCTTTTACTTATTGAAAATAATTCGATGGTAATATACAAGAAACTAACATCATCTCTCTTGATTATGAATAAAGTATTCATTGGAGTACGTATAAATAAATAGTTTGATGCTAATATAACAATATTTTTTCGTATTATATTATATCACGTTTGGATACTTCGCACAATTTAACTAATCTAGTGTTCATTGGTATGCCAATTATTATTCTTAGAAATTTAGTCTATTTCAGTTTCTTACAAACTCATTAAATAATCGTTGGTTTTAAATAAATAAACCATTAATATTATAAAAAAATAAAATTAAATCAAGCTAAGTGTGATTCATCAAACAATTAAGTGGAGAGAACGATTTTATTGACAGTTTTAATGACTTCATGAAATAAAAAGTAAAAAAAATAAGTAATCACTTTTTTTTTTCAAAGTGTTGTGGAATGCTTCATCCCCTCCTTACTTTAATAAATGGTAATAGACCCCCCCCCTTTAGGATCTATTTAATTAGCATTGGCGATGTAATCTATATCTTTTTTTTTTTTTTATCATCTTTGAGCGATTGGATATCTAATATTGGTTACATGTTATCGTTGAAGGTTGGCAACACCTACAACAGTGCATTGTCATCGTGCATGTTAAATAATGATTATCCACGTTGCACCTTCTTCATAACTAACTAAAAAAAAGTGTAGAAATATAAGGTGGCATAAAAACGGGGGAGGGAAGAAATGTTGACACGAGATTCATTGAAAAAGTCAAGGAAATAAGATCGAACTTTGTCTATCTGTGTTCTAAGGTTTTTAAAAATTATTCAATATGTCTGCAATTTCGAATATATGTAACACAACTCCTCGAAATATTGTGATTAGTTTTTGGTTTAAAATACAACCATATGGGCAATATGAGATTTTTTTTGAGAAATTTAGCAAAGTCCGCAATAGTAGTTGTAAACACAACGGGATTATCTGTCTCTCCATCTTGTTTCTTAACACGTAATGTCGTTTATTTGGCCTTTTTCGTACATTTGAAAAAAATAAGATCTAACTCTTAACTGATGTAAAAACAAAAAAAATAGTTCGTTTAAATAAAAACGGATCTTATGAACTTTTTATGTTAATCGGACACAATATGGAACAAGTGTACGAATGAATGTAGCGCTATCGTGAACCGAAACGTTCATTTCGGTGATCCGTTCTTTCACCAGTTCACTTCGATTCATTTGACCTTGAATGAGCGATTCGAATACACTGTCAGGTAATAAACGATTGGTTAAAAATTTGGTCGCTAAGGTTTTCAAAGATTGTTAACAAAGCTGCTTTGTTATATCAGTTGTAAGTGCGAGCGATCCACAGGCGACGAACGGCGATTAATGATAGGTTCATTGTAGTGAGCGGCTCACGAACGAACAGATCACTGAAATGACCCGGAGGGATGGGCGCAGGCGCTTCCCACCCACGGCCAGGATGATTGTTAGTTTATTTTAATAAATAAATGTACTATTTTCTTAAAAAAAAAAAATTATAGTAATTATCGTTGCGTGGTATATATTACAATAGTGCTGCCTTTTCGGTTGAATAGCTTGTATTCGACATAAGTGTGACACGATGTTGGATCTTCCGAACCACGAAGCTGTTACCAAACCCGCTGGCAGATGTTAACCGCACAAGTTGTTTATTTAAGGTTACATAAAAGTGGATGGCATTCTCCGTGACCTAGATCACCTCACTGCTAAATATGAAGACCCGGGTTCGATCCCCGGCTGTTTGTGATGATTTTGTCTAAGTGGATAATCAGTTGATGTAGGTAATGGTTTTTCCTCTGGACAAAGACTCAATTGAGTTCTTCTGTAAACGAAGGAAACAACATTTAAAGCCTTTATTCCAAATATTGTTCTTTCTCTAAATAGCTCTTTAATTCCTCACTTTAACTTTAGTCAACTCAAAATTTCACTTCTACACTTCACCGCTCTCTCTATGTCTCCTAGTCACGACGTCTGCTCTACTGTGCTGCCGCCTCGCAGGTCATAGGTACGCGGCGGATTTTCAAATTAAGAATACCATGACTCAAGACGTGTTCTTCACTCACATAAATGTTTATAAAAAAAACTGATTCGTAATCAATGAACACTTGTGTAGCGGCCGCTAACTACATAAGATAAATCACCCTATACTCTATTGTATATATATTATAAATTAATTTAAACAAATGAAAATAACATTACCAAACCATAAATCATTGCAAATGTTGTAAACAATAAAAGACAAAACTGCAAGTCAATTAGTTAGAGGCTGGAAACCCTCACCCTCTACCCAGAGCAGGTAGTAAAGCGACCCAGACAAGGCCTAAGTCACTACGAGAACAAAGGCCAGCACATACTGGGCTGTCATTAGTCACAATAACGAGTCCCATGATTGGGTACTAATGAAGGAAGCCAACAATAAATAGACCCGGGTTTGTGCCTGTAAATCATTTTCAAGACGGATCTCTAACTGGTGACTTGCGGCTGCACTGATGTCTCAAAACTTGGCCTTCTCATTTATGAAAACCTCTCTCTTCCTAACCTCGCTATGTTTTAGTCCGGCCTTGTCTGACCCCACACTATCCTAGAGGGATTATCTGCCTTCGTCTCGCTAAAACTAGCAGCTCCTTGGGAGAGTTCTCCCTCACGGACAACGGTTGCCGTGGCCCTACAAATTTACCTAGTAGTGTCTCCGACGGCAATTCAGTCTTCCTCTCTCCGGTTCACACTCGCCTCGATCCGGACGGATTTCACCTACCCTCAGATACCGATTGTAAATTCGTGGTCATTCCAAGACCATAGAAACTACCTACACTACCTACCCTATACCTCTTCTCCTGAACATAGTGCATTGTCGGGGCACATACCTATCAAATATGGAGTCAGATAGTAAGACCGTCATGAAACGGTTGTCCAGGTCATAGCCTAATCAAGCCTCACTTCGTCACTAGGGCTAGGGTAACTAGACACCCCCGTCGTGACGACCCGACAACTTGTAATAGTCAAAAAAAAAAAGTTTAATTAATAAAATTTAAGTATATTCCACAATCGGAAATTTATCGCAGATATATTGAGTAAACGTCGTTTTTCGGATGACAGGTGACACAACCGATCATTCATGAAGCTTTATTTTCTAACATGTAAATTGAAGAGTTCGACGAAGAAAATAAAAGCTGCGACGTTTTCTATTACTTGATAAAAACTGAATTTAATCCATGATCCTTCTTCTCCTTTCCTGTTTTGAATCGTATTCCCCTCAAACCATTATTTTTTGTTCGTGAGTGGAGTGTGTTTATCTTAATGCGTAATAATGAATTCTCGTTCGTTTGCCCTTCATAAAAATCTTTATTCTCTTAAACCGATCTTGACCAAAATTTGTACTAGTATTCCTGTGGTATAGATAATTGTATCATAACTGACACACGACCGAAATTGCCAAACCTCTTGCATATAGTCTTGATACAGGTAATTATGCATATAATTCGTCTGTTAAATTGTATTTCTGACAGGCCATTAGTGGATTTCCCAAACTTTCTCAATTTTCGATTGAAATAAAAGACAATTCTTCAAAGCTGAACCATTCTAAATCTCTCAGCTACGAGGTAGTATATTATCAGGCGTAGGTATTATGCATGCTCACGCGTTGAGTCTAAGATAGTCGAGCTGACACGCACACAAATTTTTTTTCGGAGTGTTCAGACCAGGCAGTTAGGTTAAACTTTGGTGACTGCTCTAAGACTCAATATTATTTATTGTAGCGAAGCGCTAACCATATATGTAAATTACCCTATACTCTGGTGCATATAATGTATTGTAATTAGATGTAAAACATGGTAAAAGCCTTTTCTAGTAATAAAACATAGAGGGATCGGCAGATGTAAACAAGTAACAGAGGGTCGAAGGTACAGCAATAAACCTGAGAGGATAAGCCACCTGACTGCCATAAATAGACCCGTGCAGACCTTCAGTCACTTTCCGGGGTCATAAAATCTAAAAGCCATGCCAATAAACAGTCCTTTAGGGGACGAGCGATCACGTATCTTGGTAGGTGTGACAACATAAAACAAACCCTTTTAGGCCAACAGTCATAAACTTAAGGGGGATTAGCCACCTGGGCATCAATAAACATACCCCCTGCAGCCCACTCCGCCTTCCGGGAGGGAAGGGGAGATAGTATTTAAATCAAGGAATTTCGCCCTGTAAAGACACTCTTTTCCAGTCTCTTCATCTAGACAGCCGCTATCACTCGTCGCGATACGCCAGGGCCCCGGGCCCTGGTGGTAAGTCCACTCAGCCTTCCACTGGTCTACACTCTCTCTGCCACACCTCTGCGACGGCACCTTGCCTCACAGCCTCTAGCAGACCCTCTGACGACTTGTACTATTACGCTGCCAATCTCCCGTCCGAACTCTGAAAACTGGTCTTATTCTTTATGAACCTCTGAACCTCATCCTGAACACAGTGTATTGTCGGGACACATCCCTATCAATAAAATGGAGTCAGATATTAACGCCGACATGGAACATGGTCCATGTTATTAACTACAACAATCCGCACTTGTCACCAGGGCTAGAGTGATCAGGCACTCCCCTAGTGACGCCCCCGACACTTATCATTAATCAATTTAATCCAAAAAATACGCTGTCAAGTTGACTTGACAATCCTCTTAAAGTTTGTTCTTCAGTTACGTGATTTGATATATTTTACAGAACTTAATTTTTCTACATTTTAAATTTAAAGAACATTGTCTCTGGTTAGAGTGTTAAAATATGAAGAAAAAAATTTGGAAAAACCAAAATCCATAAGAATGAAAATTCACTAAATATGTGCATCAAGAAGCATATATGAATTAATTGATGTTAATTGATATACAGTATAATCCCTATAATTCCTTTGTCAAGGGACTGACAGTTTGGTACGAATTATCGGGAGTACAAAATTTAAAAAAAAACAACGTATTAATGCAAACATGTATGTATTAAGAAGTATGTACAATGTAGTAAGGATAAAAAAATATGCAATAAACATTGCTTAGTACTAAACTAAGCAATAAACAATACATGCAATAAAAAATATGTACATAATTATGTTCTAGATTAAATAAACACCAATGAAACATTTGTCCGAAAAAAATTCATAATTTTTTTTTGACGCAATCCTTGCAGAGGGGTATTGTCAATTGCGAGAGTCAAGAGTGTTCAAACCAACATCTGATTTTGCTAAAAATATGGCGCAATTTTTAAAGTTTTTAAGCAGGAAATACGTATTATTAGACCTTTTAAGCGACGAGCATAAAAATAATACGAATTACCGAGGGGACTGAAATGCATTGTTTTTATACCACTTACCGGGATTTTCTCTGGGAAAATAGGATGTGGGAAAAATAAAGGAAAATTATTTTGGGCTAATGAGTGCCTTTCACTAAGGGGAGTCCCCCATTTGAAGGATGTATGAGAAGGATATAGGGTGTGGAATCAGGAAGGTAGTGAGTCTACCGAGGGTGGTACTATATACGACAAGAGCCAGAGTATTGAAAGAGTAGACAATCCATATTTTCTGTGCGGGAATGAAAATTGCAAGTTTGTGGCTTGTCGAAAAATGTATATAACTGATTTTATAAAAATATGAATAAATAACGGTGGAGAGTATGGTGAGAAATCTCTATCTACAGAGCTGGAGAATCAAAAACGATTTATTTTTGTATGTGATTGAGTGTCAAGTGGTGCAAGATAGCCGAAAAGGCCATTACTTAAGTGATAAGGAAAGCAGTCGATGGTAGAACCTCTATCAGTGCTTATCTGTCAGTCTTTCGTAAATATTTGGCTCCCAACCACACCGAAGATGTGACAAAAACTATCAAGATAAGCCAGGGCGGAGCGAAGTCTTCTGAGAACCGCTCTGTAATTCTCAATGGCACAACATTATTAGCTAAATACAAAACTAATAAAATACAATATAGCTTTATTCAGAGACCTAATGATAAACATTGTGAAACAGCAATAGTCACATTGCAACATAATACTGATAAAAAGGTGAATCTTCATAATTAACAACTACACTTAATTATAAAACAGTTTTATTGTCTTTCCACGACTTATAACCTCTTATTTAATATAATAGCGCTTTAGACAGCTCTAAGCTGTTATCTTCAGTTATCTCTACAATAAATTAAAAAGTCAAATGATAAAAACTATTGTTTGATAGTATATGATATATGCGCATATGGAGACAAATTGATTCATATTATTATACGTAACAATGGTTACTTATTTCGTAACCGTCCTATTCTACTACAATTCAAGAATTCTTAAAATTCAGAAATACAACACCTATGTAGTAAATAATTTACTGATAAAACAACTTTATTATGATACAATTACAATCTGCCTCATTGGGCAATAAGTAATTGTGATAAATGCTTTCATTCATACCATATTTACAATTTTAATTCACTCGCTCATTCATACATTATTTACTTAACACCCCAGAGACCTCCCAAACCCACATGGTTGTCACCTCCCTCGCAGGCGAAAGAGGAAGCGGAGTCTTGGGAAGTCCCCCACGCTCCTCCATCAGCCGCGTCACCGGATACGAGCCAGCGGAGTCTGACGAAGTCACATACGCTTAGGACATGATTGGAGAAACTGGCCATTGCCAGGACTCCCACTGTCACGCATTTATAGCGGGTCACGAGATCACTGCCTTTCCAGTCTCCGAGGAGGATTATAGGGATGAGTGGTGCAGTGCAATGACTGTGCTACAGGATTAGGGTGGAATATCATGAACTTGGAAGGAATGAGTTCAAGAATGTAAGGTATATTAAGATCGTTATGAAGGGTTTTATTGCTGATGTAATAAGGGGCATTTACTATTGTTCTCAGAACTTTTGATTGAAAAGAAGTAAATAATTAAAATTCAAAAAACATAACCAAATACATGAAATAACCATAAAAAATTATTAAAAATAGTCAACAAGTTTTCATAACATTATAACAACCTACTTAAAACACAACTATATATCAAGCTTAGGGCTACTCACCCAATTGTTTATGAGGGATATATAATTCATCTAAAAAAATAGTATATTTTTATCTATTTAACTAAGGTTGCTTACATCCACGCTCCTTACTAGGCATTGTCTAGGAGGTATAGAGGGGGCGGGTCTCTTAGCATACGCGTATTTATTATTTCTTCGTTTTTATTTATATTATCCGTCATTATGGAATCTAATTTTATTTCTTTTATAGTCCTATCTTTCATCTTAATCTTTAATTTTTATTCTTAATCTTTATATGGTGCCTCATGCATGGTTCCCTTCTTCCTGTAGGTGTTGGTAGAATTTGCTCGTTTTTTTGTTTCAGGCGTTCTTTTCATTTAATTGATGAGTTCTTATTTGTTGTGCCAAAATACGATTTATTGCGTTCCCCCAACTACTCGTATACACGCCCAGTCTATATTTTGATTGAATCGGGTGTTTAGTGTGGGCAATTAAGTTGCGTAAAATTACTTTACATTTTTTAAGGCTTCACCAATGACTGCTTTTTTCAAAACATTCCCTAATTTGTCGGATAGATTTCTAAGTTATGGGATGGTGTGTAATTTTTTACTATCTAGATTATTTTTTATCTAAGTTTATTAATCTTTTATATTCTGTTTTATTCTCGTTATCAAGTCTGTATTGTACACATTGGCTTTAGCTACATGTTGTGTATGCCACAGTTCTTTATCATAATCATACCTGTCTAGTGGGATGTTAACAAATCTACTAGCAAGTAAAATTTTTTATCATTTGACTTTTCATTTTATCTTAGAAATAACTGAATATGACAGCTCAGAGCTGTCTAAAGCGCTATTACGTTATCAGTCGTGGAAGGACAATAAAGCTTGTAGCGACCACTAACTGCATAAGATAAATCACCCTATACTCTATTGTATATATATTATAAATTAATTTAAACAGATGTAAATAACATTACCAAACCATAAATCATTGTAAATAATGTAAACAATAAAGACGCAGCTGAAAGCTAACTACTTAGAGGCTGGGAACTTCGCCCTCTACCCAGAGCAGGTAGTAAAGCGACCCGGACAAGGTCTGAGTCAATACGAGAACAAAGGCCACCACATACTGAACTGTCATTGGCAACAATAACGAGTCCCATGATTGGGTACTAATGAAGGAAGCCAACTATTAATAGACCCGGGGGGTGGCCTGTAAATCATTCTCACGACGACTCTTTAACTGGTGACTTGCGGCTGCACTGATGTCTCAAAACTTGGCCTTCTTATTTATGAAAACCTCTCTCTTCCTAACCTCGCTATGTTTTAGTCCGCCCTTGTCAGACCCCACACTATCCTAGAGGGATTCTCTGCCTCGCTAAAACTAGCATCTCCTTGGGAGAGACCTCTCCCTCACGGACAACGGTTGCCGTGGCCCTACAAATTTACCTAGTAGTGTCTCCGACGGCAATTCAGTCTTCCTCTCTCCGGTTCACACTCGCCTCGATCCGGACGGATTTCACCTACCCTCAGATACCGATTGTAAATTCGTGGTCATTCCAAGACCATAGAAACTACCTACACTACCTACCCTATACCTCTTCTCCTAAACATAATGCATTGTCGGGGCACATACCTATCAAATATGGAGTCATCTAGTAAGACCCGTCATGAAAGAATTGTCCAGTTCATAGCCTAAGCAACTCTAACTTCGTCACCAGGGCTAGGGTAACTAGGCACCCCCTTTCGTGACGACCTGACAAAGCTGTTTTATAATAATAGCATTCCACAATCCGGACTTAAGGTTGTTCAGAGATACAACTAATATTTAAAAAGTACGTCCTCACAAAAAGAGATGGTGAATGTTGGATCTTCGTTAAGCATAGCAACAGTTGTTTTAATTATCTCCCAGTCCAGTTGTAAATGAATGGCTCGTAATTTGTATTAAGTATTTTGTGAAAAGGGCAGGAAAAAATCGAACAATGCCATTTTTCTAGCTGACTCCACAAAGGGCGACTCGTTACCTTCTAGTTTGGTTATGGGAGCAGGTTAAAATGATAAGTTAGTCAATATAAAAGTGAATGATAACTGAGAACAGTTTTTTGTCTATAAACAAGATATGCGTAAGCACGCGGCTTTTATTTTGTCTGCATAGTACCAGTCAGTGGTTGTTGAGTCAACGATCTATCAATCCAGACGTTTGTTTGCAGAAACTTATCCCCCAAGCCGAATCTCCGATTTAGCAAGGAGATAATATTTATTACAAGCATTATTTGAAGCTAAAATTCCTTTTTTTTTAAGCTGCAGTCGCTTTCTTTCCCCATATATTCAAAAGAATATACCGGAAGAAAGTACCTTAAGAAAAAGGTATTTTAATTCGACGATTATCATTGTCGGGGGAGGTCTCGTCGACCCATGGATTGTCGTCAGAAAGATAAATGAATAAAGTTGTGATCGTCGACATTTGGTGGCAGCCTAGTCGGCAGGGAGCTTTATTCGTATTGATCTGACTCCATAAGATCTCAGAAGGTGTGCCCCGGCAGAGCACTATGACCAGGAGAAGAGGTACAGGCTTGGTATTATTGGTAGTTTTACGTGGTATTGGAATAATCACGAATTCACACTCGGTATCTAAGGGTAGGCGAAAACCGTCCGGATCCCCAAGGGGGGATATGAACCGGAGAGAGGCTGAGTGGACCGCGTGGGGAGACGCTACTAGGTAAAGTTTGTAGACCCCTGGGATCGTCATCTGCATGGAAGGGATTCCT
This sequence comes from Acanthosoma haemorrhoidale, assembly GCA_930367205.1. Classification (NCBI taxonomy): domain Eukaryota; kingdom Metazoa; phylum Arthropoda; class Insecta; order Hemiptera; family Acanthosomatidae; genus Acanthosoma; species Acanthosoma haemorrhoidale. The sequence continues at coordinate 152,996,086 of OV884012.1, forward strand.
TCATAGGATATGCTAGTTTTAGCGAGACGAAGGCAGAGAATCCCACTAGGAAGGTGTGTGGTCTGACAACGCAGGACTAAAACATAGCGAGGTTAGGAAAGAGATATGCAGAGGTAGTTGAATAAGAAAGCCATGGTTCGAGCAGAGCAACAAGTGCCAGCGCAGCGAGAGACTGTCTGATTCCGACTGTCTGAAAAATCTTAGAAACATGATTGGACAAACTAGCCATTGCCAGGACTCCCACTGTCACCTGTTTATAGCAGGCCACTGACTAGGAGCTACACGTAAATAATATATAAGAGAGCTTCCGCTGGCAATATCTTGACCAATGAAACAGTACTTGCTTCCCTATTCCGATGAAATAGGCACTGCTTTAAAAAAAAGTACATCCGCCTGTAAAGCTCCGGTGAAGTTTGTATTCGCGAAAACGATTAAAGCGTGGAAAAACGTCTGTTTTCGTTTCTCTACCTTTAAATTATGCTTTCTCAAGTCCTGGCTAGGGTATTTAACATTTATTGTTCTCATATTTTTCCCTTGTGATAAAGGACACATTAAAATCGGTCACACAGTACACAGTACATTTGAAGTTATTTCAGGAAGTAACACTTCAAAAGTAAGGTAGAAATCACGTATTCAATGCTGTTAAAATCGTATATTGCAAATTTTGTTTCAATGTCTTAATAATAAACGTAAGGGTATGCTAATATGCAATGCATTTAGTCTACTCATAACAAAGGCTAACATATTCGCTTTTGATTGTGACTAAAGTCTACATTGAAGTACATATAAATTTTAATTTAGGGAAAAATAGAAATAAGAAAAAAACTAAGGACATACATCCCTCAAATGCGATCCCTACTGATGGTTCACAGACAGAGGATTCCTGAAGGTACCTCAATTAGATGGAAATAGCACCTATCTCTACATAAAAAAAAAAAAATCCTATAATAAATATTTTGTAACATACGAAAATAGAGATCTTTTGTAACAACTTAATAGCAACCGGTTGTTTTTCGGCCTTGTCATGGAATTATGATTCAGAGTTTGAAATCTGGCACCGAATCAAGAAAGGGAATATGTTACAGAAACAAATCGCCAATCTTTCATTCACTCAGTTTTAGAATCTATTATGGGTAAGGTAAATGTATATATTTATTACATAGTGTATACTATTATATAATATATTGTAACATTCATGATATTTGAGAATATCATGACCAGCCACCCTCCCACTTTGTCCAACATCTGCCCTTATGCTCTTAGGAGTGGGGATGAGACGAAGGGCGAGTTTTAGTCAGTCTTAGCCAAGAGCCAGAGAGCAAAGCAGAGCAAGCTCCCGTTCCGTTGACGGTCATCAACACAAGCAGAGGAGAAGAAGAAGAAAAGGAAGAAGAAGAAGAAGAAGGTTACACGGATATCATCGATTGGGTGATATAGATATTGTTTTTTTTATTATGGATCCATTAAAAAGAGATTGAGCTCAATTTTCATTTTTTTTGTATAACTAATTAATAGTAACTATCCTTGTTCAAAAGGAATTGAATATTTTTTATATAATCTATGTCAGCATTCTATATAATTATAAGTATTTGTTATAACCATTTTACTTGTATATATTTCACAATTCCCAGTTTCTCAATTTATTAATAACTATAACATTAGCCTTGAGATCGGGCGATTCAATCGGGATAATTTCCTATGTCGAAGACATAAAAACAAGTTGAATTAAAGATCTCATGACGGACCTACCAAATTAGTTAAGGTCAATTGATCTAATAAATTAGAAAATAAAATGGTAGAAAATGAGGTAGGTTTCAATGGGGGCCGCTCCGGGATTAACTTCAAAAATTCTAAAGAAACCAAAGGAATTGTGAGGTATTGCATGTTAGAATAATAACTAGAACTATTTACTAACATATTATATTTTTCTTCTAATTTAACATTTGTTACACAAACACAGACACAAATGACGAACACAAACATGTGTGGGTCAGACTCAGGTACTGGGGTTGGGTCAAACCCAGCCTCTAAAGGAGACCCCTCAGCCCCCGACCCCGAACCCACGATAAATCATGCCAAGATGTTACAACTAATCCTTGCCCAAATAAACAGTCAATTTAACGCACTTAAAGAAAATAACAAAGAAATAAACGAAAAATTAAACAGTCAATCAAACGCGCTTAAAGAGAATAATAAAGAACAAAAAGAGTTGAGCGGGAAGTTTGATCAATTAAGGGAAGAAATAAAATCGGGAAGATCGGCAAAATTCGAACAAGGTTTCACGGATGTAAACGAAAAATTAGATAGACAATTACGAATTTGTGAGGAGAGAACACTCCAAGGAAATAATAATGTAAATTCAAAATTAAAAGAAGAAATCATTCTATTGAAAAATACAACAGATCATGAAAAAACAAATTTAACAAAGTCACAACTAGTTGATGCTGATTGTCAGACAGATCTTAGCTTATATTCAACTAAGGATAATGAAGAGAAAATCACTTCATTGGAGGATGAACAGAAGATTGCAGATAACAATGATGAGTGTACCTCACGTCAACATGATCTAATAAAGCTTGACTATGAGAATAATATGAGTTTGTTGGAAAATAAATTTTCAGAGTTAGATGATACAGCGAATATTAAGAAAGGAGAAGTGATTTCATTGAAAGATCAAATTAAAGAGCATCAGCAGACAACCAGCGATAACGTGAAAAATTTAAAAATAATTCAAAATAAAGTTTTGGATATGAAGAAATTGGAATCTCAAATTCCAGCTCATCTTGATGAAATTCCCTTTTGCGTGTTTGATTTGAACAACATTAAAATTAATGAATGGAAGGCATTTAAAAATAATTACAGGGATGTTTTTTGTTCGATACAATATGACTTCAAAAAAAGAAAAAAAATTATAGTTTTCTTTTATTATTTTCATTATTAAATGAAAATAATACTGATCGGATGACACATAAACTTTAGAAGTTTATACAAACAAAAACAAAACTATTATTAGAAGTATTGACCCTAGTAAAGTCTATGGAATTATCAGCAAGTGAAGTTTTTGCTTTCATTATCACTTAATCTATAAAACAGATCATAAATATTCTTTGAATGCTAAAGTCCATTATAATTAATTTTATAGCAAGGAAATAAAATGAGCTCATACATTTTTATACACGACAACGACCTCCCTATCTTTTTGTAACATTTATAGTTTTTTTATAAACACTATCTTTTCACTCAGGTAAAATATTCAAATCACACACACACACACTCAACAATTTTTCTCTATTGTTACTAATTACCAGTAGAATTGTCTAGTATTTTAATTAAAAACCAATATGTATTACTAATCACACTCAACCGTCTTTTCAACAAATGTTTTCCAAATCGCGTTATGATCCATAAAACAATGTACCTTCGAACTAATCCATACTAATTAGCATAATAATTTAGTTAAGTAAAAAATTAAAACAACTTGTACGCTTTTCAAGCAATTTAAAACCTTGCAAAATTTGAACTATTATTACTATAAACTTTGTAAAATTTCAACACCCGTTATAAACAACCAATTCAACAAACCGAACGCAGCAACATAATATTGTGGATCCACTTAAAAAAAAAAAAAAAAAAAAAAAATTTCATAAATTTTTTTTATTTATAAGGGAAGGCAATTGTAACATTCATGATATTTGAGAATATCATGACCAGCCACCCTCCCACTTTGTCCAACATCTGCCCTTATGCTCTTAGGAGTGGGGATGAGACGAAGGGCGAGTTTTAGTCAGTCTTAGCCAAGAGCCAGAGAGCAAAGCAGAGCAAGCTCCCGTTCCGTTGACGGTCATCAACACAAGCAGAGGAGAAGAAGAAGAAAAGGAAGAAGAAGAAGAAGAAGGTTACACGGATATCATCGATTGGGTGATATAGATATTGTTTTTTTTATTATGGATCCATTAAAAAGAGATTGAGCTCAATTTTCATTTTTTTTGTATAACTAATTAATAGTAACTATCCTTGTTCAAAAGGAATTGAATATTTTTTATATAATCTATGTCAGCATTCTATATAATTATAAGTATTTGTTATAACCATTTTACTTGTATATATTTCACAATTCCCAGTTTCTCAATTTATTAATAACTATAACATTAGCCTTGAGATCGGGCGATTCAATCGGGATAATTTCCTATGTCGAAGACATAAAAACAAGTTGAATTAAAGATCTCATGACGGACCTACCAAATTAGGTAAATTTATGAAATAAATTAAAAATGGTAGAAAATGAGGTAGGTTTCAATATATATATAGCCAATTCATAAAAAGGAAATTTCTCTTCGACCTAGACACTGCCCTGAGATAAACCTTAGGTCTTTGACCTTTGGCGGCGGCTTAGCCTGCGGGCAGCATAATTCGTGTTTGTCTATTGATCTCACTCCAAATGCTCTTAGATGGTGAGTGCCCCCACGATGCTCCGTGTTCGGGAGAAGAGGTACACGCTAGGTATTATAGGTAGTTTACGTGGTCTTGGAATGACTACGAGCTCACACTCGGAATCTGAGGGTAGGCGAAAACCACCCGGATCGCTAAGGCGAGCGTGAATCGGAAATAGACCGACTGGACCGCTAGGGAAAACGCTACTAGGATATTTCGTAGGACCCCAAAGGTCGTCGTATGCATGGAAGAGGTCCCTTCCAAGGATATGCTAGTTTAGCGCGGCAAGGCAGGGAACTCCACTGGAGAGTCAGTGAAGGCCGACACCGCCGGACCAAAGGAAGGATTGGAAAGAGAGGTGCTTAGGCAGTTAAATAAGAAAGCCATGTTTCGAGCAGTGCAACAAGCGCCAGTGCAGAGAGAGATCAGTGCTCACTTTAACTGTCTGATTCCGATTGTCTAAAAAAGCTCACGATTTCAGCCATACATAGGCACCAGAGCATTTATTTTTGCCAAATCAAAAGATCCTTTATTTTGCCAAATCAAAATATAATTTTATTTTGTCCCATCAGGGGCTACTACGCCAGCGCCCCCTAGTGAGCTCTTACGTTGTCGGGAACGTGAACTAGTCCTCTCTCTATATACGGACGCATGATATAAAATATGGAGAAGTAGGCGGTTGTTTTCCGGTCCGTGAAGAGGGTGACTTCTTTTTGTCCGTGGTGACAAAGTTTGACAGGAATTAAAGCACCAGTTACTTCCACGTTTTAGCGTAATGTGACAAAGCATCACTTCTGATAATACTTTCTAACACCCCTCAGATCGTTGTACCAACTTCTTCACCACGAATAAACAGAAGTTCTCCTCTTCTCGGCCCAGAAAATAAGCGCCTACGTTTCCACATTTTAATAATAAAAACCTTAGGCGTCAGTTAAGAGAGGGGGAAACTAGTGCACGACAGAGCTAGGGGGCACGGCGGGGGTAGCCCAGCCTCTGACCTGCCTATATAAGGCCGAGATTCGTAGCCTTTTTCCCATTATGTCCCTTATCGTAATACCCGAAGGTGAGCCCCACCACCTAGTCCAATTTATTGTCTTTGTAATTTTAACTGTAAAACGAAAAATGTTTTGTAATTACTACCCTTCTTCAAATGCATGTTATGCTATGCAGGAAAAGGAGCCGTAAATTGTTTCATGTTATTGTTCATTTGTTTGAAAAAATGTTTAAATAAAGGCGTTTTGAAACAAAAAAAATTTTTTTTTCTCATTATCTCGGAACCCAACACCTCAAGTGAACACTGTTCTCTCTGCTCTGCTCAAACCATGGTTTTCTTATTGAGCTACATCTGCATCTCTCTTTCCTAACCTCGCTATGTTTTAGTTCGGCGTTGTCAGACCCCACTCCTTCCTAGTAGAATTCTTTGCCTTCGAATCGCTAAAACTTTTTTGAATATTGCTGATATTGGCAATAGCACTCTAGTGGTGATCAGTAAAATAAATGACGCGCGCAGTAGAAGCAGCGGGGCAAATTAAAATTAAAGAAAGTATACTTTAAACAATATATAAAGTTTTAAACAATTTTCATTTATATTAAATTAATTAAACCTTGTGCTTAGTTTAATACAAACTATAGTCTTAAATTACAATATAACTATTCCAGCAAATATATGAAAGAGTCCGTTTGTATGGGTGTTAGCTATGCACAGCCCGAATCTTTTATGGATCCACTGTTATTAGATCACGCAAACGGAAGCTTAAGCCGTAAAATTTATTTTAAAAACACATTTTGTTAAGAGGCGAAAATTCCATAATTTGACTATTTTTGTTTCATTCTTTACCTCCTAACTTCTCCTTTAAAGGTGGCGACTCTCCTATATTTTTATACCAGTTGTCGGGTCGTCACTAGGGGGCTCAGCATACCTGACTATCCCCCAAAGTGGCGAGGAGACGCCCGCCGCGGTCTAGGGTCATTACAACCTCTTAGCCCCCGTCCGGCGAGCGCCCAGAAAGAGATAGAGCGGGCGGACCTATGGTCTTTCACCCTGGCCGCCGGCCTAGTCTGCCGGGAGCTTAATTCGCTTTTATGTGACTCCGTAAGATCTTTAGAAGGAGTGTGTGCCCCGACAAAGCACTGTGTTCAGGAGAAGAGGTTCAGGGTTAGTTTTATAGGTAGTTTATGTGGTCTTGGAATGACCTCGAATTCACACTCGGTATCTAAGGGTAGGCGAAAACCGTCCGGATCCCAAAGGTGAGTGTGAACCGGAGAGAAGCAGACTTAATTGCCATGGGAGTCCCTGTTGGTCTTATTTGCAGGGGCCAAAGCAACCGTCGTCCGCGAGGGAGAGGTCTCTCCCAAGGAGGTGCTAGTTTTAAGGAGACGAAGGCAGAGAATCTCACTAGGAAGGTGTGAGGTCTGACTAAGCCGGGTTAAAACATAGCGGATCAGGAAAGAGAGATGCAGAGGTAGCTGAATGAGAAGTCCATGGTTTGAGTAGAGCAGTAGGCACCAGTGCAGAGAGAGAGAGAAGTCTTCAAGGTGCCAGTTGGTTTCCGAATGAATTCTGACTCAGATCACGAGGCTTATATAGCCAGGTCGCACTGGAGGGTATAGCTCCCCACCAGGTGGCTAGAAAGGAAGTGGGGATGGGCCCCCTCTACTGACTCCCCCCCTACTCTCACTGACGTCATAATCTTTATTAATAACAAAATATGGACGTATAGATAGGTATAATATGAGAAGAGGGGAACTTTTAATTATTTGTGATTAAGAGGTGGCCACACCACCAGTCGTTACAGTCTATGAAATATATTATAAAACTGCAGTTAACTCATTGAAACTTTGGACAAAATATCTCTATGTAATAAAAAAATTATTTCATAAAAAACGGAGAGAGGTGACAACCATGTGGGAGGTTTGTAAATACTGTATGAATGAAAATTGTTAATATGGTATGAATGACATTTATTACAATTACTTATTTCCCAGTAAGGCAGATTGGAATTTTATCTCAATAAAGACGTTTCAATCAGAAAAAAAAAGAAGTTATTATTAGGCAATAAAAACTACAAATAATTGAGCTGCCGTTTTGTTGAATGTCAATATTTGTCTATAGTTCTAGAAGTGGAATAAAGATTTTTAAACCTAAATTTCCTAAATCATTATTTAGGATATTGTCTAACAAAAGTAACCCGACGGTTGCATAAACGAGTTTTAAGAGTTATGTAAATAGATAGAATTGGACGGGCGTGTTCTAAGACGAATTAAGTTGTTTTTTTTCTAGATAATTATACTGGTGTAACAGAAGAAGTATATCAAGGTGAAATATTCAGCCTGATAATACTTAACCGCTTTGCTTTGAATTCACTGGACTCCTATTCGGTTTTAGCGAAAGGCTGAAATGTCTTTTGAAAAAGCATCATTACTTCAGTAGGTGTAAAATGCCTGGTGAAATTCTGAGAACATTTCACTGAAAAATGATGATAGTTGTTGTGATGTGTGCTTCTTTTTCTTTAGCCCTTTGAATAGCCTATTTCTTTTCAATGAACAGTATACAAATGTGATGTGAAGATAGGATCTTTCCGGTATTTTAATCAAAGGAGGATAAACGATATAGAAGCAAGAATAATCCTGATTTACTAATATACAAAGAGATTTTATTTGAAATGATTTATTTGATTTGTTTTACATTGGATAGTGAGAAGCTTGAAATTGTTTTTTATTTCTTAAAACCTACATTTTAGTACACATGTAGCTTGTCTTTATTTCTGTACATTATTTCATTTATTGCAGTATAAAATTAATAAAAGTCATTGAATTGTGGGTTCCATTAGAAACAATGTACTTGTATACTAACTAGTGGCAAACTGCTGGAATTGCGAAGTATATATCCTTAATTATTTGTTGATAGGTTCGTTGTTATATTTTACTGTCGTCATGAAGCCAAGTTGAAGTCTTCCAAATTCTCTTTCAGTTCAAACAGTGGTTGGGTTGTAACTGCGAACTTTCATGATGATATCTTGTACATAATAAAACATTTTGAAGGGAATAAAGCTTGAACAAACCAAAGTGCAAATATGCACAATCAAAAATTTTAAATACTACAATTTATTTATCTGTTATATTTAAATTTCACTGTTCTCTCTGATGATATATTTAGATGCCCTATATAGCTAAAACCCTACAAAGAAATAACCACCAATTCTTTTAAAAAAAGTATTGTATTAAATATATCATATTTTTGTATGTAATAATTAATATAAGTATTTATTTGCTTGTATGCTCATAATTTTTTTTTACTTCAGGTACTGACTTAATTTTTTTTGTTAAACACAATAAATATTTTTTGTATTATATCTTAAGGGGAAATATATTCAAAACTGTGACTTTCAGGTATCTGAAGTAGACTGAATGTCTGGTCATCTTGAGAGGTGTTTGTCAAGTTATTTAAGTAGCATTCACAACTCACAGCAAGGAAAGAACCTGATGCATTCTTCAAACGCCGAAACGTTTACCACTGGTGAACAAGATGAACGAATATATTTTTATACAAAATTATTGTCATTATTATTAATACATAATAGGTTAACCTGTGCAGTAGATATAAATTGGTTTATTTCATTGCACTGAGCTGTTTCACACTGCCAAGTCATGAACTGGTGACATTTCATATGACATATTTTTATTTGAGCAATGACACAGTATTAACAACAATACATTAGTGGTCCTCTTCCTTTGGACATTCATCAAACAATATGAGGGAATAAAAAATACATTCTGTTACAAGGGGTGCCCTACTCCCCGGGTGGACCCTGAAGGGGTCATGCAGGCTTGCACCCGTTAGAGCTGCCCTCTTGCTAAACACCCAATTTAATTGAGCACTTTGCTCTGAATTTACCACAGTTATAACAAAAATAAATAGTTCCACAACTTTTCTTTTTTTGAAATCGAAACAATAATTTTGCCTAAGTAATCTGGATTCCGCATTCTCCTGGCACCTGGGAGGAATTCTTTTCCACGCGCAACAGCCTGGTGGTTCCGACTGGAGCGCTCGGCCATCCCTCCTGTCCAGTTCTCCTCTTCCGACGGCGGCAGATCCAAGTCCTCTCCACCACCTGGAGTCTCAACAGCTTGGATGACCACGGTTGCCCGTAGCTCTCCATATTCACCTGGCCAGCCTGAACGAATTTACTACCTGATAACCCTGGCCTTGCCTTCTACCACTAAGCCGGGCCTCTTGATTCTTGTACCGTAGGCGACAGTGGTCTCCCTGAAGGTCCTGAAGCCTCTTCCTGCTAATGCACCCTCAAGAAATGTGACAATTGCATGGTGCAATTGCAAGGCCAGGGTCCTACCGCCACTCGTTCGCGGGCGCCTCTGTATGATGTGGGCCAGTTCCCGGCAACATCCTCTGCAACTTGCTGCCATCAACATCCTGCTGCTACCCCGCGATACGCGCATCCTCGTCAGAAGAGCGCCATAAAACAATTGGAGGAACCGGAAGTACTCACCGCCAGTCAAATCTGCACTATCGGCGTAAACCCACCGGGTGGCCTCCCTCACCTCTTTGGCCCCCCTTAGGTCCACCCCGTCCACCGAGGCCTGCAGCGTCCAGTCTCATCCACCCACGGGGATGTGGGGGGCTCGCCCACAGGGTAATCCCTCCCGAGCCCCCCCTAGTTTCCTCTAGCACGTCTTTAATCCCCTCAAACCGGCCAATACGGGGTTATGGTGGACAACCTGGGAATCCCCAGCCCCCCATACCTCACCGGCGAGTGAAAGAAGTCACAATTCAGGCATCCAGGGAGATGAAACCACCGCCTCAAGGTGGCCCTGACCCTCACGCCAAGTGCTCGCAAATATGGTTTTGGCGTACTGACAGTAAAGCCGACTCGACCATCAGGTTTGATGACCTTTCTTCTACCAGAAGGTGTGAGTGTGAGAGCCAGGCACTTATTGGGGTTTAGCTCCAAACCACACTGAGCTAGCCCCTCCCCCACCGCTCTCAATAAGCACTCCATTCCCTGGACCGAAGAAGACACCAGATCGATGGCATACGCCAGCACGGAAACCCTAACGCCTCCGACGAGAAACACAAGCATCCTGGGAATCCCCTCGATGACGTGGTCCATCACCAGATTGAACAAGATGGGGGACAGTGGATCCCCCTGCCTAACCCCTCTAGTCGGCCTCATCTCAGCAGCCAATACTCCTCCGGCGACAATCACCGAAGTCGCATCGGCGTATATCGACACAATGTAATCCCGCAGCTCGGCCTGAAACCCTCTCGCAGAGAGCATCCCTCGGATCGCCTCATGACTCACACTGACAAACGCTTTCCTCACATCAAGGACGGACAGACAAAGAGACCTCTTTTTCCTCCATCCCTGACGGATTACACCATCCAGCAGGAAGACATTGTGCGCCATCCGCCGAATCATCTGAGAAAGCCCTACTGCTCAGGAGCATGCCAAACCACGCAATCCATTCTAGCAGCCAGGATCTTATTGAGATAGCGCACCACCACGGAGCAAACCGAGATCGGTCTGCAGTCGCCTGGATTCTCCGCCGTCACCCCTTTCGGAATCATCGTGACCCTAGCCCTGAGAAAGCCAGCGGGCATCCTGCCCTCAAACATGATCAGGTCCAGGACCAACCTACCAATCCCAAAAGCCAGCCGGTAACTACAGCCACCTACCTCCCCCGGACCCTGAACCTCCAGCAATGGGCCCTCCCTATGAGCATCCTCTCCTGCCAGTTCGTCCAGAATTCCCCTGTACAAAACCTTAGCCCTTGCTACCTTTATGGCGTCGAGCGTTCGAGGCGGCATCCTATCAGCCAGAACCTGGTCAATGTTGCCCCGCCATCCCTGGACCTCTCAACGAGAGCTCAGTTCTAGCCAGAACAAACAACTCCTCATATTTCAATCTTCTATTCCTCCTCTCAACATCGATGCGCGATTAAAAGACTCCGGATGCGCTCTCCTCCTATGAACACCCAACCCGGAGCGAGTTGTAAACACTCCCTCACAATCGCCGCACCGATGAATCTGAGGCTCATTCATACCTGGTCAGGGACACCCACCGGCTGAAAGCAAAGCGATAAGCAGGGGAGTCACGACTAAGAAGGTCGAGATCGTGCCCCATTCACACCGCCTACCATCCTTAGAAGGTGGGAATTCCGCCCTCTTATGCCTGACCCCACTACAGAACGAACATATAATCGTTCCCTCCGCCACCGGACACCCTCGCTTGGCCAAGTGACTATATCTGTGGCACCGGTAACACCGGTTGACACCGACATAGTCCTCAACCCTGCATGAGTCCCACTCAACGTAGACACGGCCCTTAGCGAGCATTAGTCGCCTAATCTCAGGGGGCACGGTTAACACAACGTTTCTCCTCTGGTTAGCATCACCACGGGGACCCGTCCTAAGGGACACCCTCCACCCCGGCTCCTCAAAGGCCTTTACTCCCGCCATTATTCCTTTACTCCTCGGACTCCGCCATTGGCGACACCTATTCCTTTAACATCCGAGAAAGCGACTGTCCGAGCTATCAACAAAGAGACGGAGCACTCCAGGCCTCCACAACACCTCAAATCTGTCTTTGCCCGCGACTTCCGGACGGAAGGAGAGGGTCTAGACCTCCGAAACTTCAGAGGCCCACACAGTCTCACCTTCCTCCAACCCTCAGCGAAAACCCCACCGAGATCGGACCACCCAATCCCGAGGATACCGGGGAGATAATCCCCGGACCGGAAAAAAGCTGGTCCACGGATCCACCCGAAGGAGACTCCCTGGAACAGCAACAGTGGCCGATCTGGTAAGCCCTGTCTGCCCTACCTCTAAAATGACGAAAAAGTTTCCACCTTAGTCGTAATCCCTCCTTATCAGTAAGCCTTCCGGGACAGGGTCCACTCCCCCACCACTGGTGAAACCTACCGCCCAACAAGCCCACCAAAAAGGTGGACAACAACAATATGTAAGGGCCCTTAATCCCCAAAGCTACCTGTTAAAAAAAAAAAATCCCAAAAATCCTCATAGCAAAAACGTTATAAGCCCCCAAAATTTTGCCCCCTTCCAAAAAAAAAACCACCCGATAGAATTTAAAAAAATGACCACCTCAATAACCTAAACAAATTCCACCCATCAAAAATTAAAAAAAAACAAAATTTACCAAAGTTAAAAGAACAAATTGATGACGGCGATGTGCACCTCACCGTAGCTCGAGAGAGTGGTCAATAGCTGACTTCTAACTGCGAGAGGATGTTTACACCGTCAGCCGATAAACAATATCTGGGAAGATATGAGAACAGTTTATATGGCGTTTAAATCTATTAGTAACCAATTACACGCTATTTACATTCTACCAATCATATATTTTTATAATCGACGTTTATCAAATTAAGACATTTGATTAAGATAATAGTTTTGTATATCTCACAATATAGTATGTCCTAATTATAACCTAATAAAATGGTAATTTTTCATTTTTGCCTTTCAGTTACATCACATAGATTTCATGATTTCTTGGCACGAAGGTTCTTGGTTCAAGTGCCTATGTGGTTTTGTATAAAACAAAATTTTACACGGAATAATGAAATATTTACATGAATAAAGCATTTCTTGCAGCCAACAACAAAGCATACACGTTCCAAAGTCAGCCCTTGATCTAAGCGTCAGTTTAAGGCTGCTTGCTTACGTCAGATCAAATTTTAAATAGTTAATAATACGTCATACATCTGGAGGGTTGCCTGGTTACATAATATCCACTCAGTACATCTGAGTATAATAAAATGTTTTCTAAATGGATAAAATAAAGGTTCATACAACAATAGTTAAATGTTACATGAATACTTGAATCTTATTTACCCTAATCATTGTATGAATCTTCGATGTCGTTAGTTTTATAATGCTAAGAACAAGTAGAAGGGGCTTGAGCAGAACTGTATCAGTCACTGATGGTTCCCTGTTATTTTTAAGTAAGTAACCGCGTCCTTCCAGAACTTCCCTACTTCCCAGAATCTTATCCTTTACTTATACATATATGTCTCAGCTTTAGCCCCAGACCACACTTGTGCCTAGACATTCCACACAGTATGTTCTAACTCATCTTTGATTGTTTTTCATAATAAAGCTTTTCTTTCTTTTCTTTTAGCTCTCCTCTACAAAGATTATTTAACTGTCGATACTGATATATATAACTGATGACTGATATTGACATATGAATGAAGTGGACTGGAACACGTGAATGTGCCGGTAAAGTTGGAGAGAGAGAGAGAGAGAGAGAGAGAGAGAGAGAGAGAGAGAGAGAGAGAGAGAGAGAGAGAGAGAGAGAGAGAGAGAGAGAGAGAGAGAGAGAGAGAGAGAGAGAGAAAGAGAGAGAGAGACTTTCCATTCTGTGCTTCTGGGAAATTGGTTTATTGCTCAATTCCACCTCGTACTCCTACTCTACTCCTTAACTACTAAAAAGTTCTTAATAAAAATGGCAATTCTTTGATATCACATATAATGTACGAGTAAACACTGGCAAGCTCACAAAATACAAATGTATTCTTGCATTTCCGGATCCATTGATGTGCCCAGTCTATATATATATTTATATATATCTATATATATATTTCCATAATTTTTAATAGGAATACAATTAAATATATCAACGATATGTAGTTTTGTTTCTTTCAAATTGTAATTACAAAAATTCATTAACATTATTTTAAGTCATATATAATATTATATAAACTAGTTTGTGTCGTGAACGTCCATGAAACTATTTTGTACAAACTGAATACATGTTTGTATACCCGTTAAATAGCATGCCATTCCGTTAAACCTTGCATATAATTAATAATATATACAAGGTCAAACTACTTATATCGATTTTTTATCTATACGCTAGAACTGTCTTACACAATGAGGAAACTGGGAACATAAATGAAACTTTAAAACATGAATATATTACAAAATGGTGACAAACCTGTACTGGTTATTCAAATAAAAATCTGACATAATAAATAATTTAACTAAAATCTAATTTTCCATTGTTTAAAAAAAAAATATGACCTTCTAACTAGAGGTCTACTATTTTTTTTCATTCCGTCTTCGGGCTCTCTAAGGCACAATATGACTTTTTGCATAGTAATTAAAGTAATTTATTGATTAGTGAGCTTCAATATATCTTTCATGGGGCTGATTTTGTTTTTGGAACGTCGCTGTAACTATGCTAAATGTTATGACCCTGAAAAATTGTTAATGACGCTTTATGACAATTTGAATGGAAAACATGCATTTATTGCACCTGATTAATTAGTACGTCAATATCTTTAATTTGATACTCTGTTTCAAAATTAAATAAAAAAAAAATTATTTTGGTATCTCGATTGATTAATTGATAACTATCATTCATTTTTCCTGCAGATGACTGAATATTTCATGTCTCTAGCTCCAACATGGAACAGGCAGACGGGTCAAAACATAACAAAGCGGGCTACACCGTTATTTTATCCTAGTTGATAGCTTCCAGTAGGCTAAGGGGTCCTATCTTACCCTGGCTATCGCATAAGCGACTCGGAATAAGGCTGAGCTCGAACTTGGATAGCTTGCCTTGCCTATCGGCCAGCTCTTTAGTTCAGATATTTTTCGTTGATTAATGAAATTCTTTCTCTGACGAAGAAAATTCCTTGATTGAGTAGGAGGAAAAAATCAATACAAGGCTGAAGAGTACACTTCGTCATTTCATGTTATATTATAATAATAATTAAATATAACTTTCTTCCCCAGGCCGAGTTATTCTCTATGGATTATGGATTGTAACTCATTTTCAATATTATAAAATAAAATAAATCTATTAAAATGAGACTGGGACGATCTGACTAAATAGTAGACATGTAAATATTTTCAATCTGTAAAGTTGGGTACCTAATTAAATATTTCCCGAGTCCTCATCAATAATAATCGTGGAGTATCATTATAAAAAGTCATTACAACTGTCATTAAAACGAAAACCTTAATTGAATAGCGATTACTGGCATGGGGCAATCGGTACTTGCATCTACAAATAAGTGCTTACATTACATTACGTAATGAGTGTACATGCCCACAAGGGGTGCATGATTACATTTACTAGAACATAAGTGGTAAACAGTCTGTGCCTGAGCCCACATTTAATAAAGACCAAACTGTCCTTGGACTGCCAGTACGTGAGCTGGGTTTATACAATAGCTAGGCAGTGGGGTTATTGTATGGACCGGCTGTGCGGCCTATCTTAGCATATTTGTACAGCCCCTTATAGCAGCACGGCTTCAAGGGAGAGGCTCTACTTTCATACAAATCGGTCTGTAGGATCTAAAAATTTTTTTTTTAAACAACTTTATTGTGATAAAATTACAATCTGCCTTATTGGGCAATAAATAATTATGATAAATGATCTCATTCATACAGTATTTACAAACAGCCCAGAGACCTCCCAAGTCCACATGGTTGTCACCTCCCTCGCATGCGAAAGAGGAAGCGGAGTCTTGGGAAGTCCCCCAGGCTCCTCCGTCAGCCGCGTCACCGGAAACGAGCCAGCGGAGGCTGATGAGCGCGAGAGCCACAGACTCTCAGGACATGATTAAAGAAACTGACCATTGCCAGGTCTCCCACTGTCACGCATTTATAGCAGGCCACGAGGCCACCGCCGTTTCAGTCTACGAGGAGTATTGTAGGGAAGAGTGGTCCAATGACTGTGCTAGCGGATTAGGGTGGTTGGATAGGTTACTATGGAATTTTATGAACTTGGAAGGAATGAGTGCAACAAAAGAAATTATACGTGAAAAAAAGTCTTGTTTCGTCAATTTGTATGAGTTTTTTATAATTGTCCACATTGGACTATAACCCCTTCAACGCAGTTATTCATCCCCATAATTGAAAATGTACACATACAGCGCATAGGCTATTAAGGTTGTTTCATTTTAAAATAACGTTATAAATATTTAATAATAACTATAATATCAATAATAATAACAATATGAACAATAATAACAATGAAATTCCCGCTTTATTTAAGCCTAAGATTAGAAGTGGCAAAATGAGGGGGGGGGGGTGGCCCTAGCGCCTTTAACTCATTCCCACTCCAACACACCCTTCCTTGAGCACTCATATTATCGTATATATTTCTCTTAAAGGATTTTAATGAGAATACTAATATTGGTTAAAAATATTGGTTGATTAGTATTTTGTTTAAATATAATTTTAGAACAAAAAATATTAATCATCGGTCTAAAAGTAATTTAATTTTCTCAAACGCTAGAAAGAGGTTTAGTTTTGTTTCCTTCCCTGGTCCCGTCATGTGAAATCCCCCATAACGCAACACCTCTTGACAGATTTCCTTTAGACGAGGAAGAAAAGAAAAAACAGATTCTAGCTGCGAAGAGAAAAATTGGAAGTCATCTAAACGAAGATGTATTTTTGCTCCAAACACTTCACAGAAGATTGTTTTGACAGGTCAGAATTGTATTCAAAACTTAAAAAAGGAGTCTTTCCATCAGTTTTTTATTCTTACCCCGAACAGGCGATTAAATGAAAATGTCATCAAGGTTCGTTTTAAAATGAACTTACTTACGTTTTTTTTTATTGTACTCTTTTTTAGATACGAATAGCAATCAAACGTCATTTGCGACCATTGAAAACACGTTATTCAACCCAAAAAAGGCTTAAACTAATGTTAGCTAACTATCGATCTATCTTAACGTAAGAGACACAACTGCTTCTTAAGATGCTATGTTCGAAAATTTCCAAGGGAATACAAGGTGGTACTAAAAGAGGAATTGCGAATGAAAATCAATAATATCTGGGCTGAAAAAAAGAGTAAATTAAATGTAATGCTGAATTGTGAAAGACAATTTCAGAAATTTGAGAAAAAAATTTCAGGCATAACACAAAAAAAAATTCTAATATCAAACTCACCGAATTTTGTGACAGACAAAGTAACAGGAAAAAATAGTACTAATCAGTTTTTGGAAGAAGAAAACCATCATGTTTCACTTATAAGATAAATCGGGCAGCTTCATTTTAAAATTTGAATGAATCATTACTAGCCAAACGTTAAATGATAATTTAAAAAAAGGATAAGCCGGTCTAAAATTAATAAAATTGTTTTATTTGAAGATCAGTAGTAATAAAATTATTTTTTTAATTTGTTAACTGTAAATATATATATATATATATATATATAATGTTAAATTGCAATTTTTTTTCCTAATCGCGGAGCAAAGACCTTTTTAGTATAGTAAGCTTAGAGTGAAGAACTGGGGTGTGTTTAAGTGGGGGAAGTGCATCAAGGGTAGGTACCCTTGTAGCGACCGATAACTACATAAGATAAATCACCCTATACTCTATTGTATATATATATTGTAAACAAATAGCCCAATTCACAACAGAGATGCGCTATTGTAAGGGTGAGGATAACGTCGTGGCGGATGCCCTCTCGCGCATAGAAGCCGTCTGTGTCCCAGAAAATTTTCAAAAGTTACACACTGCTCAAGTAGATCAGGAATTGAAAGTTTTCAGGGAGCAGAACGCGACATGCAGGTTAGAGCCCGTTAACATCCCCGGCAGCGACATTTCTCTCCTTTGCGAGACCTCACGGGGGAGCCAAGGCCGTACTTGCCTTCGGGCTTTCGACAGTTAAATAATCTTGTTCGAGGATAGTATTTTAGAAAACTTTATTATGAATAACATTCAAAACACTGGTATATATACAAATATTAATGAATTACAGCTCTAGACAATTCCTTGACGAAGGCTTAAGGACAAGTGTCGGGTTTTTGGGTGTGGGTTGCTGGATGCAGGTAGTTGAGGGCTAGACGGGTTGTAAAAGAGGGACAAATACAAAGGAAGGGTTGACCTTCCTCAACTGAAGCACACATTTTTAGCTAAAAACGAATATTACATAACTGACGATCCACCTTCAACCAGCTGCACAACCTAAGTCACCCAGGAGTAAGAACAAGTCGAAAAATGATGAGCCAAAGGTTTTTTTGGCCGGGTATGAATGTCAACATGGCACGATGTTGTATAGCATGCCAGACCTCAAAAGTACACCGCCACACCATAACCCCTCCAGGGCAATTCGCGGACGCGGGAAGGTTCGAACACTTGCATATCGACCTCGTAGGACCATTGCCAACGTCAGAGGGGAAGCGATACATCCTCACCATAATTGACCGAGCCACGGGATGGCCTGAAGCTATTCCACTTGGCAACATGGAAGCTACCACCGTAGCCGACGCCTTCTTTAGTGGCTGGGTCGCCAGGTTCGGCACACCCATACGAATAACGACCGACCTAGGCCGTCAGTTTGAATCAGACCTGTTCACGAGACAGACTCGCCTCCTGAGTGTCGAGAGAGTTCGGACCACCGCCTACCATCCACAGTCAAACGGCCGAATTGAACGATGGCACCGCTCACTTAAAGCCGCACTAACCACCCATTCACAACACCGTCAGTGGACACAAAGCCTGCCAGCAGTCCTGCTCGGCCTACGAAGTGTAATCAAGGAGGACCTGGGATGCAGCGACGCTGAGCGAACATACATAAAACCCTTACGCCTTCCCGGAGAATACTTTACACCAACACGAGTGGATCTTGACGTTCGACGAAACATCACACAACACCGGGAAGACACGAAGAAAACGTTCGTTAGCAAAGACCTTAACAACTGAATGCCAAGCTTCACCTGGCCGACTTATTTCAGACCCCTGCCGGGGCGGGCCAGGCTTCGCCTGGCCGACTACAAGCCATTGCCTAGGTGCCCCTAGGCTCAACCCTCGGTAGACTCTCACAACCTTCCCGATTCCACCCGCCTTCTTTAGGCACTCCACACCCTATATCCTTCTCATACATCCTTCAAATGGGGGACTCCCCTTAGTGAAAGGCACTCATTAGCCCAAAATAATTTTCCTTTATTTTTCCCACATCCTATTTTTTATAAGTTTGAGAGCTAAGAAAAAAACAAAACAAAAAAAAACAAACCTGTAAATCATTCTCTTGTCAACTACCGGCCCGTGGCTCCAGCTTGAAACTCTGAAACTTGACTGCTTCTTTATGAAAAACCTCTGCATCCTCTCTCTTCTAGCCTCGCTATGTTTTAGTCCGGCGTTGTCAGACCCCACACCTTCCTAGTGGGAATCTCTGACTTCGACTCGCTAAATCTAGCACCTCCTTGGGAGAGACCTCTCCCTGATGGACAACGGTTGTCGCGACCCTGCAAACTTACCGAGCAGTGTCTCCCGTGACCATTCATTCTGCCTCTCTCCGGTTCACACTCGCCTTTGGGATCCGGACGGATTTCGCCTACCCTTAGATACCGAGTGTGAATTCGTGGTCATTCCAAGACCACACAAACTACCAACCTATCCTATACCGCTTCTCCTGAACATAGTGAATTGTCGGGGCCTATCAAAAAATGGAGTCAGATAGTAAAGCCGTCATGAAACGATTGTCCAGGTTATAAACTCAAACAATCCTCACTTGTCACCAGGGGTTAGGGTAACCAGGCACCCCCCTCGTGACGACTCGACAACCCTTCTACCCGATTCCACTTATACGTTATTCTATGTTCTATGGTTAAAACATATAAAGATTTCTGGTTTTGAAAAGTTTTTTTTCAAGTGTTCGCGTTATGTTATAGTATTCCAGAAGTCAAACACGACATTAATGTATAGCAATTAAGGACCTCCCCCCGTAAAAAGAAAATTTTTCGTAAATGTAAAAATGGTATCTAACTAAATTGTTGAGCAGTAGTGGTGGTTTGAGGAGAGATTCAGAACATGTTTCCAAAAGGACGGGTTATGTAAGGCTTTAAGGGACCCGCCCTGATTTCACCTAACTGTCATAACAGGGAAGGGCCAGTATTCCTAATCACAGACATTCCTAACTAGATTCACTAACTATATACTTTAAACATCAATACGCATAAACATGTGGTGATCCGCGGAAAAACGTGGCTAGGTCTAAAAACGTGTATTTTCAGGGCACATTTTCTGTCTAAGTATATACTCATAACACAATTCAATCTGGTCCCTGTCACCAGCTCCTTCAATACTAGTAAAGTTACGAGCGGTGTAATCCCAAAACACTCTAACGGGTCCAGAATAAACGAAGTATGTCATTAGATGAAATTTCTAGTGAAAATAGTTTCAAATTAGTTTTTGTTAATTTTGACTTAATAGTAAACTACTGACAGGACAGGAGAGTCTGTAGGGTCCATGACCGCCTTGCGTGAATTTAATTAAATTCATTAAACTGAATACGAACTTATTCTGCAACACTTGAAGAATTTCTGTCGTGTTTGAAGAGACATATAAGTATTAAAAAGCGACACAGACAATCTCGCTGTATAGCAGTAAGTAGACAAAATACTTATTATACACTGTTAATCACAGATACATCATCTATATTCTAAAAAAAAAAAAAATGAATCTAGCAAAGATATTATTGTATATATTTTGTTACATACACTTTCATACAATTTTCGGGATTTATCTGAAAGATTGTCCCTGATTTAAAAGTCCATTTGGGATTGTATGCATAATATAATTTTAAACAGTTAATAATATATTATATACCTGGAGGGTTGTCTGGTTAAATAATATTTATTGTATATTATTATTATTATATATACACTAAGCAAGACACCTGTTTATAGTGAAATGTTTAATTAATGAATAAAAAAAATATTCATAAAAGAATAGTTAAATGTAAATATATACATTGGTTTCTCTGTATTTTTCCTAATCATGGGAAAAATATATCCTTCTTTATATTGGGCAAGGTTCGGAGCCTGGAGAAAACTTCCCAAGTATCTGTCCTCTGTCAATCGAATCAGCTCTGTGACACTCCAGTCTAGGCATTCTATGGACATGACTTCACCAACTAAATGCTCTGGTACTTATTAAGTCCTGGAGAAGTTCCTGGAGACTTACTCTTCGTAGAAATCTCGTCTCGACTGCTTCCACCATATTTTCTTTCATGTTTATTCCAGGCATCGATCTCTTTGCATAATGATTTAATTTCTCAATTTGAAATGCACTTGGCTAAAGGACAAAAAAAATCATAATTTTAGGTTTATATCTTAAAGTAGAATTAAAGCTTATGTCGTCTTCTGTTTTGGCGATTTCGATGGTAGATACATACCCTTGCCACCCATATCCCGTGTACGTAGCTAGCACAACTATTCGGAAGCCCTCTAAACTGGAGGCGAACAAAAGACGAAGATATAAGTTGAGCGACGGTGTGGGTATTTACGACCGTTCTAAAAATGGACTGCTGACCTATAAATCCCCTGCTCAAGTCAGAGGTAGAGAACATTCTTCTTGTCCGTCGATCACGCGGGGTAGAGCCTTCTTTGTACATTTATGATTGCACTGGCGGTTCGCCATGGACACGTAACCGAGTGCAGACATTAGCTTGGACATCGGCTTGAATTGATGAACAAATGAAAAAAGGAACACTCTACTCTGGAACTAACTTTGTGGTATCCATCTGGTGTTAGTTCCGGCACTTAACTCCATTTATTTTTAAAAAACTACATTATTATGATAAAATTACAATCTGCCTCATTGGGAAATAAGTAATTCTGATAAATGATCTAATTTATACCATAGTTACAATTTTTCATCCACTCACTCATTCATACAGTATTTACTAAACAGCCCAGAGACCTCCCAAATCCACATGGTTGTCAACTCCCTCGCAGGCGAAAGAGGAAGCGGAGTCTTGGGAAGTCCACCACGTTCCTCCGTCAGCCGCGTCACCGGATACGAGCCAGTGGAGGCTGACGAAGAGCACAAGAGCCACATACGCTCAGGACATTATTGGAGAAACTGGCCATTGTTAGGACTCGCACTGTTACGCATTTATAGCAGGTCACGAGGCCACTGCCGTTTCAGTCTCCTAGGAAGACTATAGGGAATGAATAGGAGACACAATAACAAAATCAGAGAGTCACAACATGTCATTGATCGATAGCATCGCTCTTATCTACATTGAAAAAAACAATAAGAGAGCTAAAAATTGAAGATAAAACTAAAAGGTGTGTTTGGGAAAACCCCGGGTTGGGGAAATCCCGGGTTGGGACTTAACTGACACTTAATTTCAAAAGTTGACTGTAGAATGGACGAAAATCTTGAAGACAAATTGTCTGGAATGGAAATGGTGGTTTTTAAATGTGCTCAATAAAATGCAGTCGTTGTCGAGTGGCGATTCAGCCGCCATAAAGCGTATTTAACCACATGGGTTTTATTCGAAAATGAGTCTAGGTCAGCAATTGTTCTGTTATTTATTCTTTCTTTAAGTGTGGTTATATTCATATCATATGTTTCTTCGCAACACTGACTTTATCCCAAGATCTGAACAGTGATTGCATTTACGCTTTGTAATACTCGTATGTCGCACTTTCAGTCAGATATATTTAAAAAAAAAAATGGTTATTATATATAAATCCTAGCCCTAGTAATAATACTCCTGGTTTTCATTTAAATCGATGTTATGTAGAGTTATTTAATATTTCTGCAGAGTGAGTCACAGCCTGACACATTCGGTCGTCGGGAAATACTCCCTTCGTTACTAGATTATTGTTTAAAGGCTCGTGAATCACACTTTGTTTCCGATTCGTTATATAGTTAATAATCATTTCCTTTAATCAGAAAGTTATCAATTTAAAATTCATTCTATGACAAATGAGCTATGACAAATTACTCTTGTGTAAAACAGATGAGATCACCACACAATAAAATATTTTTGCCATGGATGTTTGCTTTCGGATCTGGTAGGGGTGGTTGATCCTTACCAAGCCGATGTCTTTTGCGGACTATACCATCATAGGTAACCCATTTTTCATCACCTGTTCCTGTTTAAAAAAGGCTCAATTTTTACCCGTAAAAGCAGACTTGTGGCGATTGACATGTGATCTTCTTTATTCCGTTCACTGAGATTGTGAGGTACCCACACTCCTAACTTGCTGGCTTTCCCTAATTTCTCCATGTGGCGCTTAACAGTTGATTGTGATGCATTCAACTTTTCTGCTATACCTCTTGTTGATTAACGTGGATTTTGCTCCAATATTGCCTTTAAAAGGTTGTCGTCAAAGCCGGAAGGACGTCCCACCCTCGGTTCGTCTTTTAAGGTCGTATCTCCAGAACGGAATGTTATAAACCAATTTCTAACTGCCCGATCAGTTATTCGTCCTTCACCATATACACAGCATATTTTTTCAGCTGTCGCCCTAGCACTATTGCTTTGTTTAAATTGCCAAAGCATTGCATGACGAATATGTACTTTTTGACTCTCCATTTCAGAGGTTTAAAAAAACAGTTTAACGTAACGTGTATCACACAAAACAGTTGACATAAGACTAACTGAAGCCTCGTCTATATAGTGAAAACAAAAACTTGTTGTAATGATAACTCATAGCGGGTAGATACGAACAATAGATTCTACTTAGCTGCATCGGAAGTTACTTATGACTCGGCCTGATACAATATATATCCGTCTTACCAAGTTATTATACCAAGCGCAGAAAAAAAAAAAAATGCAATAATAAGAGCGGTTCACAGTCTTATCGTGATGTACAAGCATTGTAATATGAAAATGACAAGTTTACAAGTAGTGATGCATGTCTGTTGGTGGAAGGGTTGTTGTAGATTGTACGTTTATTCCCATCTCCGAGTAGTATGAGTCTAAATATAGTCCAAGAAACACAAGTGTTTGATCCTTAGTGTATTGATTGCTATGCCATTAAGCTTGATCACTGCCTAAGGAGAACCTTTTTGTTGGAAAATTGGGATGATTAATCTGTAACTTATTTATTTTTAAACAGGATAATACACGGCAATTTTAGTAACGAAATAGAAAAAGTATGACACAGGTCTTACCGGCTTTACCCACTTGCTAACTTTACCCAACTTGTCGCTTCGTCTCAAACTGATTGTCGGGTCCCGATAATTATTTTTGTATTTTTTTTTAATCGAGAAAGGTATTTTTTTATTATTACTATTTTTTGTTTTGTTTTTTTCTCTTTTGTCACTCACGTAATTATAACAATTAATTTTATTTTATTTGTTAAAAGAAAAACCAAGATTGTAATATTTTGTTGTATTAAGATGTATTTAATATTGAGAATTGATGTCTTTTACGTCTAAGCAAGTGAGAAGGTGAACTCTGATGCGATCAGCATCGAATTTGTTTTTGAATTGCGGATCAACTCCCATCTTATCACGAGTGTAGCAAACGAATTACCGGGTCAGTCCCATGAGATTTGTTAAGAGAGAAGGTCACCAGGAAATTTTCGTCGTATGATGACTCCACACTACCTCTTCATAGCTGCCTTCACACCTAAAATCAACCACCCCAACCACGTTACCAATTGTTCAATTCAAAATTGTCTTCATTTTCGTACTGTTTAGCCCGTAAAAACAGTTCTAAATGTTTAAATAAATAAAAGTCGGTTGGCGAAAGATCCGGTGAATAAGGTGGGTTCTGCAAAATTTCATATTTTAATTCATTTAATTTCGCAATTGTTTTGTACGATGTATGCGGCGAAGCGTTTAAATTCGATTAAATTGGGTTAGCAATGATGAGCATGTCCCAATATTGTTGTATGGTCAACTTCCATTCTGGCAGCAAGTTCCTTTGAAGAAACAGTTGGATTCGTTTCCACCAATGCTTTCAGAGCATCATTTTTCACAGACGTTTCGGGTCATCCACGCGGTTCATTTTGCAGGGAAAAATCACCAGACCGAAATTTTTCAAACCAACGCTGCACTTTTCGATCGTTCACAGTATTCTCCCCAAACGCCTGGTTTATATTGCGTGCAGCATTATTACCAAGTTTATACTCATATAAGAAAATTACACGAATATCGGTTGAATTCATATCGGTGTAAAATTCAAAGCAAATAACAAAAGGTAACACTTTTGAGAAAATCTCCTTTGCTAAAATGTGACTCTGGCAATGGACAGTACGACTATAATAACCCAGGTTATGTCAAAAACAAAAGCATAACAAAAACAGGGAGACATTTAAAGAAAATCCGACATTTCATACGCACCAACCTAATAGTTATAATTCATTTTTATTTTATCACAGCTAAAGGACATTTATATTTTTTACTATCTATTTTTCTCTCATTTTATTTTTCGATTACTAACCCTGTTGCAAACATTAGTTTTAGTTTATATATTCGATTTTTAAAAAAAGTGTACTTTCTTAATTTTTCATTACATATGTATTGCCATTTTATATTTTCAGTTTTTTTTTTGTATAATACTGCCTCGCATTTCTTTTTCTTGTGCACACAATTTTGTTGGATTTTTTTTCTCTCTGGCTAAACAATAGTTTTTTTTTGTTGTTTTCTAGGAAAATGCAGGCACCCATTGTCGAGCTTTTTTGCTGAATTTCACAGCCGGTAATTTGCAAGGGATAGAAGTTTGGCAAATTAATTTTACTAGCCCCTTCTTCCACACTGATGATATATTATATAAGCTCTGCTATAAGGTGCCCCACTACATACTCACTTGACTGACAACACAGCTAAAAGTCTCCAGCAATTTCAGAATGGGATCATGAGAAAAGTGGTCAAACATTTGAGTTGACCTCTCTCGAGAGGTTAAAGAACGTTGACCGGCACCCGTTGCTTGGCGAGTTCATAAGGTGAGCCCCATCACTTTTAAACATGTTTAGACAGTATAATTAAACATTAAACATGTATAATGTACATTTTACTCTTGTAACAATCACAAATCACAATTTAAAATTATTATTATAATGCAATTTAAAAAAATGTATAAGATGTAGTCAATCTACAGGACAAAAAACTCAGAAAAAAACTACAAAACTAACAAAATATTCGAATCACCAAACCAGAGGGAAAAAAACGACATAACTACTGGTGCGTATAAAAAAATTAGTAATTTAGCAAATACACGAATTCAACGGACTCTTGTATTTACGTTAAACCTATTTAATATTTAGCAATAATTAACGTTCTATTAGCTTGTTGATAAACATTTGACTGTCTCAATAAAACATTAGTTAAGATATTTCTGTCCAGAAAGTAAGATGACTTTTAATTACGAAATTCTGGTCATTTCAATACTGACAGCCTGTAGCGACCGCTAACTACATAAGATAAATCACCCTGTACTCTATTGTATATATATTATAAATTGGTTATAATATGTTGTAAATTAATTTAAACAAATGTAAATAACATTACCAAACCATAAGCGTCACCGCAACTGCGGTATGGTTGGCCAGAATTACGCCTCAGATCATTGGCTACTGACAAGCCAGACTACTGACTGTAAGTAGGGCGAGGTTTTGGCCTGTAAATCATTCTAACAACGGCTCTCTAACTGGTGGACCTGCAGCTGCACTGATGTTTCAAGACTTGGCCTTCTCATTTATGATAACCTCTTGACCTCTCTTCCTAACCTCACTATGTTTTAGTCCGGCCTTATCAGACTCCACACTCTCAAGTGGGATTCTCTGCCTTCGTCTCGCTCCGGTTCACACGCGCCTTTGGGATCCGGACGGTTTTCGCCTACCCTCAGATACCGAGTGTGAATTCGTGGTCATTCCAAGGCCACATAAACTACCTATAATACCTACCATATACTTCTTCTCCTGAACATGTGCACTGTGGGGGCACATACCTATCAATTATGGAGTCAGATAGTACAGAAGTAAGACCCGTCATGAAGCAATTGTCCAGGTCATAGCCTAATCAACCCTCACTTCGTCACTAGGGCTAGGGTAACTAGGGGTACCTCGTGACGACCCAACACAGCCAAAAAGCATACTCTTGGAAAGGATAAATATCTCAGGCATGGATCCAGAAATTATTAAGGGTTATTGATGAGGGTCGACAATCTGTGGATTCTAACCCGGCCACCTATATGTAGCGTCAAGAGTCAAAATACAGGATAATTCCACACCTTTAAGACATGGGAAAGGTAAAAAAGAGCAGGAGACTGTTCCCGAGGCTGGAAAATAAAAAATATTTTTGTATATACGGATAGAGATTATAGGTGAAATTTTGATTATCGCGCTCAAATGGCTTCTCAGTTTTCAAAAAAATCTATGTTGTCCATTTTTTTGGAACTATGATACAATTCATTCCTGATGGATGTTCTCGTCACTGCGAACTTTACTGCAAATATTTAGAAGTGATGTTGGGACTTGATACAGTTAGTTAGTTATAAATGAGTTCTGTTCACGTCGGACTAGGGCAAAGTTGGAAGGTCATCGTGCCATCGAACTCTCGCCATACCCAACATACCAACAAACCTCGCTCAGGAACATTATTGTTAACACTTTCATCCACGCGGAGGAACAAATTTAGGTGCAGGAGTTTTTCTACAGGTATCGAGCAAGCGGATTAAAGATGGCCAATGACAGTAAACAAAAGTTTATATTTTGAATATTAAATGTATTTTCTATAACAATGACAAAAATTTTAGTTTTTGTCGAAAACCTGTATTTTCTTTTTGTTACACACACAATTGCCTTTTATTTTGAACCCTCTCATATGCACACTTCATTTTTGCAACAAACGCATAATAATAGTTTTTAAGCTTCTTTCCAGGGGCTTTCATTACCGTTTCTTCATGGTTGTACATTTTCTTCTCCGTCAGAGTCTCTCCAGACCCCAAGAAACCCCCTGCAACGGAAGATAAAATATTAGATAGACACTCCTGCGAACACCTAACACATAATATCATCGTAAAAACTGCACTACTTTTCTTCATGATAGTCATTTGTCTGTCTATCTGTCTAGAATAGAATATAAAACAAAATTATTCCAGGACAAAGTCACCTATGAATAAAAATAATGTACATTTGACAATTACACTACAGGCCAATAAGAAAAACAACTAAATATAAAATCACAAAAACGAAAAATAAAATTGTCAACGTAAAATAAAGTGTAAACATCTGTAAGAAAAAATTATAATTAAATAAAAATATTTAACTGCGTTTAGCAAATCAAGTCATTGATGACCCGCATTCAAACAAAACCCGAACATGAAGAAGCTTGTCCGGGTAACGGACTTAAAAATGGTTGTTTTGCAAATATTTTAGTTTTTGAAAGTTGCTTATTTTGTACCCCGCCATTGGACATTACTTCATTTTTTTTTTTTTTTTATATAGGTATATTGAAATATACACTTGAAGACAAATGATACTAGATGCTGACATAAGGCTTACATTAAATCCAACACCTCTAAGATAGCCTGGAACACTAAGCGTTGTTCTAAATATAGCGAATGGAGTGTCTGCGCACTAGCACAGATAGTCATATAATTTTTATCTCGAGTCTATGACTCATTGTCAAACCTGTAGGGAGAGGTTCTACTTTTATTCAGGACCCTGTAACTGATCTTTCGTCTGTGTGCATGCTCTATGATATTTTGAGATTAAAATTGTTTTACATGAAATATTTGTATAATATAACATAATGTGTATATATTACATTATTAGACATATATATACATATATTTTACCCCCTCCAGGTGAATACATTTATAAATGTATTACATTTGTGTATAGATATCTGGGAGAATGGGGTATCAGAAATAGCCGGGCCAGGATTCCTAATAGAAACACTGTATTGAATGTTTGCTATAACGATTTAATGAACAATAAACACTAGCATAAGAAGGCTGGCTCCCTCGACAGCAGTTTGTACACCATGAGTGTCCACTACAGAATGAATCCACTAGGCCTTCCAATAGACCATCTTAGTTTGAGAGTGTGACCGCGAGATGACGCTCGTCGCGTATTCTTCCGTATCCAGCTCTGCTTATTGGTCTAGGTTGCCACACATATACAAAATAAACCAATCCGATGATGGTTTTTTTATTATCAATTAAGTAGGCAAAGCTTGCTTAAAAGAATGATTTATGCATAAACTAGCTGATTTTATGTATTGTGAACTACAGTTAATACTTAAAAATTGAGCTCATGTATGTAACCTTTAAAGTGTACCGTTGTAAACTTGTAGGCTCTGTGCTGAAATCATCTATGCAATGGTTTCAGACAAGCGTTTTTGAGCCTGAGTTCGTAACACCTCTTTAAAATTCTGCTTGTATGTCCTTCAGCAGTGAAGAAAAAACAGAACTCTTTCATAGGTTCTTAGGAGAATCTTAAAAATTCGAATTACGGATCGAACTTTTTTCACGTTAAATTTTTCCCATATTAAATAATAAACAATCACCACGTTTTGACGTGTTGTGGACTGTACCTTTACAATTTTATTTTGACAACCGCTGTGGTAGAGCATGGAGTCAGGCAGATGAAAAGCGGCCACTCTGTAGACGAATAACGATAGATCCTCTGCCTTAAGGGCTCGGCAATAAATAAACGCAACAATGCAGCATGCACTGGCAGATATGAACGCACGTTGCTGCTGGGCGACCACGAACTCAAATCACCGGCATTGTGGAAACTCCTCAGGGCGCCGACACTCGAGGACCTTCGTCTGCAAAATATTATCTTACGTAACTCGCCTTAGCTGTACATTACATAACTGACGTAAAGCCGATACAGTTTTCCGACGTAACAGCGGAGGGAAGTGGGGGGGGGGGTTATAAATATTTTTATTCTTGGGATAGAGTGGGCTGTAATAAATATCCCTTTATAGATTGATATGATGAAATAATGAGATATGCTGGTTTCTGTTTTTAAGAATTCAATCATTTTTCCAATTTTAATTACGCCATTTTTGAGTAATTTGGATTTTATTTAAACTTGTACCGGCATCTGTTAGTTTTTTACGATATGATTGACAGTGTTGAAAGTATAAGAATCGTTGCACTTTGGATACACAAATAATTGAAATATTTGCAAAACAACCATTTTTTAGTCCACTACCAGTGAATGTGCGGACAAGATTATTCATGTTGTTCGATTTTTGTTTGTAAAATGGGTCCATTACTTCATTTGCAGTTAAATATTTTTATTTTTTCTTACAGATGTTTACACTTTATTTTACGTTGCCAATTTTATTTTTCCTTTTTTGTGATTTAGTTTTTATTCTATTTGCCAAAAGAGAAATTGTCATTTGAACATAGTTGTTATTCATATGGGATATCACATCCCATATCATATGGACTTTCTCCCGGAATAATATATTTTTTTTTCTATTCTATTCTTCAGGCAAATGACTATCATGAACGAAAGTAGGGCCTTCTAGATTCGGATAATTATTGAACTGTATAAAATATTTTGCGTCGATGTTATGTGTTTTTATGGCATCTTCAGCAGGTGAGTCTATTATCTTCTTATATTTTAAATATTTTTATTTTATTATAATTTTCTTACAGAGGTTTACACTTTATTTTACGTAGACAATTTTATTTTTCGTTTTTGTGATTTTATATTTAGTTGTTTTTCTTATTGGCCTGAAGTGTAATTGTCAAATGTACATTATTTTTATTCATAGGTGACTTTGTCCCGGAATAATTTTGTTTTATATTCTATTCTAGACAGATAGACAGACAAATGACTATCATGAAGAAAAGTAGTGCAGTTTTTACGATGATATTATGTGTTATGTGTTCGCAGGTGTGTCTATTTTCTTCTAATATTTTATCTTCCGTTGCTTCTTGGGGCCTGAAGAGACTCTGACGGAGAAGAAAATGTACAACCCTGAAGAAATATACGGTAATGACAACCCAGGGGGTGGGATTTTCACATTTTTACCACTTTCTTGATATCCCTGAGCACCTACTCAAAGAGAGGTCGAGTTGAGGAGAGGACAATGCAGCCTCGACCAGCTTCATTCGCAGTTTTATGGAATTCGCAAGATGGAAATTTACCAAAATCGTTATGTTCATTGATATCCGCTTTTGTCTGATGCGTCCCAGTTGAATTGTAAAAAAGTAAAGCCATTTCGTGCAAAGCAGTGAAATAAATCTACTGCCCGCTTGATGATTTGAACCCAGAAAATTCTTATCTTGAAACAGCATGGCAGTCACTGATCATCATTTAGGGCTATCATTTAGCTTTAACACTGCCGTATTAAACATGTGGTGCTCCTTGTTCAAACTCCTGTAGTCTTGACCTAGAAAGATACTGTTTTAAGCAAACATTTGTTTTATTTCTTTTGTTTAGAAATCCAGGACTAATGAAGTGTGTGATCAGCTACCATACGATATTATAATTAACTGATATTAATCTCTTCAAGGAATCTTTAAGAATATGTACTGTAGTGGTAATTAACGCTGGTTCTATAAATGTCGATGTAAGTGGTGGGACATCGGGATAACAGATTTTCGAGAGTTAGGCACAATTGACCAACAGACCATTTTAAAGATATCCAAATTACAGCACTACTTCACACTCAGTAAAACAAAAACCTTGTTTTTTGTCATATTTTTAGTAGTACCTATTAGTGTTTAAGTAATTTATATGTGTATATATATACGAGGGTGGCTGAAAAGTTCTCGACCTAACAAAGATACAAGACGTTTTTTCAGAAATTTTTTTTTTTATTTTTCAACATAGTCTCCTTTTAACTCTACACACTTCTCCCAGCGATGCTCCTATCTCTGTAACCCGTCCAAGTAGTACTCGGCGTTTTTCTCTGCAAAATAATCGTTCACGAAGGTGATTGCTTCTTCATTTGACGAAAATCTCTGTCCTACGAGCGCAATTTTTAGATGAGGGAACAAAAAGAAGTCGCTTGGGGCTAGATCTGGTGAGTAAGGCGGATGGTCAAGCAGTTCAAACCGTAATTCATAGATTTTCGCCATGGCAACCGCTGAGGTGTGAGACGTTGCGTTG
The DNA here is from genome assembly GCA_930367205.1 of Acanthosoma haemorrhoidale. Taxonomy (NCBI): domain Eukaryota; kingdom Metazoa; phylum Arthropoda; class Insecta; order Hemiptera; family Acanthosomatidae; genus Acanthosoma; species Acanthosoma haemorrhoidale. The sequence continues at coordinate 153,028,345 of OV884012.1, forward strand.
TCTTGGTGAAACAGGATTTTCTTTTTCTGCAAATGTGGCCGTTTTTCCTCGAGTTCTGCCTTCAGCTTGTCAAATAATGATGCGTAGTGTGCTCCTGTAATGGTTTTTCCTTTTTGAAGATAATCGATTAAAATAACTCCATGACTATCCTAAAAAACAGTCGCCATCACTTTCCCAGCCGAAAAAACAGTTTTTGTTTTTTTTGGAGCGGTTCCCCCGTTGCAGTCCACTGTTTGGCCTGTATTTTTGTATAATAATAATAATAATAATATAAATCGGGCGTATAATGGTGTATCCAAGTTTCACCCACAGTAATTAATCGGCACCAAAACTCGGATTTATTGCGCCTAAACTGCGCCAACAGAGCGTTGTAAATGTTCATTCGAACACGTTTTTGGTCTAACGTGAGCAAACGCGCCACCCAACGCGCGGACAGCTTTCTCATCTCTAAATGTTGATTTAATATGTGACAAACACGTTCTTTTGACATGTTTATAACCTCTGCTATCTCTCTCACTTTAATTCGGCGGTCGTCTAGAACCATTTGGTGAACTTTGGCGATGTTTTCGTCGGTAGTTGCAGTTTTTGGACGTCCCGAAGGTTCATCGTCTCCCAAGCTCTTACGACCACGTTTCAATTCAGCTGCCCAAAATTTCACTGTGGTAAATGATGGTGCAGAGTCCCCATACACAGAACCCAACTCATCTTTGATTTGCGTAGGCATATTGCCTTTCAAAAACAAATATTTAATGACAGCTCGATAGTCGATTTTGTCCATTTTCATAAAAACACTCACATCAACTCACTCAAACGACTGTTACACAACAACTGCGCGTCCGAAATGGCTGAAACTTTGGTGAGTAACTGTCAACAGACGAACAACGAAATTCACTAGCTTTTATTTACGACTGCTACTATCTTCATGTTGAGGTCGGAAACCTTTCAGACCACCCTCGTATAAAACAGGGACGTCAAGACGATTTGAAAAACTACTCAATAAAATTTTAAATAATGTGTTAACTGATGATCATTATACTATTTTTCATAAGAATGATTTTATTTTTAGCATGATTGGTGCAATAAAAGGAACTACCAAAAAAATATCTTGCCTTTAAAACAATCATTGAATTAAATTTTTGTAAGTACGATTATAATGACGGTTTTAACGACTTACTTTAATTGTAAAGAGTTCAACTAATACATTATTCAATCATCTTACTCCCTATCCTCTCCAAAATATTTGGAAAACTCCTAATAAAACGACTACTTCCAATTGTTGAATCCATAAACCTTTTTCCTAATCATCAGTTTGGTTTCTGTCTACGACATTCCACTGCTCAACAAGGCCTTCGCGTTGCTGATCACATCTCCTCAGCCCTTGAAACCAAACAGTATTGCACTGGTGACTTTCTTGATACAGCTCAAGCTTTTGACTGGGTTAGGCACGCAAGTTTTGCTCTACAAGCTCAAAAGATATTTACCACAGACCCTTTTCTTAATCCTACAGTCCTACCTTTCAACCCGCTTCTTCCAAGTCCGCTGTGGTTTAGAATACTCTAACTACTATACCATAAATGCAGGAGTTCCACAGGACAGTGTCCCAACCTCTATAACCTATACACCGCTGATGTCCCCTCTAACTCCAATACCCTCTTGGCAACATTTGCGGATGACACTGCAGTCTTCTCATCCTATCCAGACCCCAATATAGCACCCCATGACCTTCAAACACACCTTGATGAGATCGAGTATTGGTGCAATGGCAGGCAGATAAAAGTTAATGAAGCAGAATGTTCCCACATTACCTTCACCCTATGCTGCAAGTCTTGTCCACTAGTTTCTTTTTATTCCATTCCTCTCCCTGTATCCTAGATAGTGCGGTACTTAGGCTTCCATCTTGACAAAAGACTGACCTGGAACCCACACATGAGGCTAAAAAGACAAGAACTAAACAGACGCTTTGGACAACTGTACAGACTACTTCGAAGGACATCCCATCTCTCAATAGAGTCAATAAGTCACTAATCTACAAAGTTATACTTATGCCAATTTGGACATACGGAATAGAGTTATGGGGATATTAAAAAAATCGAATATCAAGCGTATCCAATCCTTTCAATCAAAAGTCCTGAGAACAATAGTTAATGCCCCTTATTACGTCAGCAACCAAACCCTTCACAACGATCTTAATATACCTTACATTCTTGAACTCATACCTTCCAAGTTCATGAAGTTCCATAGTAACCTATCCAACCACCCTAATCCCCTAGCACAGTCATTGCACTGCGCCAAACATCCCTATAATCCTCCTCGGAGACTAAAACGGCTGTGGCCTCGTGACCTGGTGACCTGGACAGTGGGAGTCCTGGCAATGGCCAGTTTCTCCAATCATGACCTGAGCATATGTGGCTCTCGCGCTCTTCGTCAGCCTCCTCTGGCTCGTATTCGGCGACGCGGCTGACGGAGGAGCGTGGGGGACTTCCCAAGACTCCGCTTCCTCTTTCGCATGCGAGGGAGGTGACAACCGTGTGGATTTGGGAGGTCTCTGGGCTGTTTGTAAATACTGTATGAATGAACGAGTGAATGAAAATTGTAAATATGGTATGAATAAAAACATTTATTACAATTACTTATTGCCCAATGAAGCAGATTGTAATTTTATCATAATAAAGTTGCTTTATTACTATTATTATTTTTGCAATTAAAAAAAGTGGTACATACATGTATTGAATAAGAGGAAGGAAAAAAATAATGCAAGGGAGATATTGCGTATAAATAACATAATGAATTATTAAACTGAAGATAAAAGTAAGGTGCTGCAAAAATCTGGATTTTGAAGATTAGGATTGATGGAGGGGGGGGGGGGGGGAGAGAAATACTGATGCGAATGGAGGGCTTGAAATATGTCTCAGGGGATTTAAATGGAACCTTTTGATGAAACTCCATGTTTGTAGGTCGAACAGTGCAGACTTGGGTGCAAGCATAAGGGTATATGATTTTGAAAAATAATATTGAGACCCTAAAAACACTTACGAAATGAAATTCATAAATAAATTAATCCCTTTTTGTAGAGGAAACTTAGCGAAGAAGTGAATATAGTTTCGTCAGACAAACTACCCAATTTCTAATAGCTGTTGTAAATTCCTTCAAATAAAGATTTATAAGCATCTTAAAAAAAAATCAGCAGCAGTTGCCAGGCGTCGTCGGAATCTTGTAGAAATAATTGCTTGCAAGGTAAGGGTCATGGCTGCATTGTCCTCGCAGCTCCATTTCGGTTTCAATGTTTGACCTTATTGAAAACTTGTCAGATAAATACCCTTATTCACAAATTACATTTACATATAACGTAATTAATTAATTACTTAATTTACATAACAGATAACGAGCAATGTTCGTCGAGGTTGTTTTATTGCCGAATTCAGGTACGAAGCAATCGATATCTACAACTGTGGCCTTAAAAAAAAATGTAATCCACAAAATACCTCTAAGTATGCTGATTATTTTTTTGGTGAACATAAAACAAGGGAAAGTATGAAAAAAGAAATAAATAAACTGAACAAAGTTTGGCCTGCTACGCTAATTTTGAAGGTTTCTCAAGTCAGCGCTCATTGGATTTATAAGGTTTCATTTTCCCCACTAATGATGATACAACTCTACTGACTATCCAAAAAAAAGTTTTTGCAGTTTTAAAATGGCTGTGTTTTCTAGTATAGTAGCCGTATAAGTGATTGAAGTTGTAAATTTTGAATGGTATAGTCGACATAACCTTGAAATATCCTGTGTGAAATGTTTTAGTACGGATTAGATCACTTTTAGTTAAGGCTTTTTAAACATAGTGTTGTGCCAACTTCACCACGAATACAAATCAATAAACTTCAGCGTCTGTATAGTTTATGATCTGTTAATATGCTATCTGATGGGCCTAGATCACGACCCAAACGCCGCGAGTTCTTACTAAGGCCACTGGCGTGGTAGACCCTGATTGGTTGGAACAAGCCAGCCTCTCATTGGCTGCGTGCAGAAATCTATCTGCCTATATATGGTCGAAATTCCGTTTTTTTTTTATTTTGTTGGAATCAGAAAGTTGAAGGAAACACTGCTTTCTCTCTCTCTCTGCACTGGCACTTCCTGCTTTACCAGCAGGACCCAGGTTTTATTATTTAATTACCTCTGCATCTTTCTTTCCTAACTTTCCTGGCTTTGGTCCGCTGAACTGGAAAGACTGATCAGTATACTTCGAACTGTTGTACAGATAAGGGACCGATTCGCTTTATATATACGGCTGAGTTCGGCTAACAAAGCATTACCTACTCCTACGAACAGACAAGCCTGGGCTATTTGTGTGTTTCGTCATCTGTCTTTGCTGCTCAAGCATATTCGGTTATGTATTTTTTTTATATATTACATTTATTTCGACGTGGATTGTTGACTGAAGACAAAGGACTGTACTGTTTTGACTGCTGCAACCTCAGTGGCCAGCCAGGGACTGCCGAGACTTCTATACCGACAGCTATGGCCCTTCCATATTTTATATAGGGCTGGCCTTTCTTTGTAAAAGGCCGACTGGGTTTTGGGTTGCAGCAGCTGCATATTGCATTTAGACAAATTAGTTCATTACCCTTTTACCGTACTTTTTGGTTGGTAAAAAAAAAAATAAAAATTTCTATAAGGTATCAAATGAGTAGAAGTGCCCTCAGTCAGGCCATTAAAAAAACTCGTCTTTGTCTCCAAGAAGGTCCACCCTTCTTTGCATATATTCAGTAGCCTTTTTTTTTTTTTTTTTTCTTTCATAGTCTCTTTTAATTTACAGATAATGTTAGAGTCTGTTGCCATCGATGCGGGTGGGGTGGTGGGGCCATAGTGTTAAACACTGGGTTGGTTAGGTGCTGCAACGAGTGTAGGTCAGCGTTCTTTAACCTCTCGAGAGAGGAATGTCGGACCACTTTTCTCATTATCCCATTCTGAAGTTGAAGACTTTTAGCTGTATTGTCAGTCAAGTGGGTAAATAGCAGAGCTGGCCGGAGGACTTCTGTAGCTATTTTTCAATATTTTTATTTAATATATTATATATAATAAATATATCGCGAGATAAGAGGTCGAAAGCCTGAATATATAAACTGTACAGACTAGACCGGAGCTCATTCCCATCACCTACTGTCCATACCTGTCACCCCTTCTGTATTAATAGTCTTCACTGTATGCCGTGCCATTATTGACAGTTTTTTTTAATTAATAAAGTGTTTTTTAGGTCTTTACTGTTGTGGTATCGTCTTTTGTAGGACAGAGTCAGATAGACTGATAAAAGACGACCCCCCTTTCTGAATGACAGCCACATTTGGAGTTTACAGTCTACTCTAATACAGTACTGCAGTAGATATGGGATCACTAATCACACGGACTACAACCTTGGCTCTGACAATGTGAGGTAGCCTTGGGTTCTAACGAAGCAATTATCGTTCGGCAAATGTCGGCCGAGTTCGGCTAACAAAGCATTACCTACTCCTCCGAATAGACAAGCCTGGGCTATTTGTGTATTTCACGATCTATCTTTGCTGCTCAAGAGTATTCGGCTATGTATTTTTTTTATATATTACACATTTGTAATAAATAACGAGCTACACTAGTTGATTAGTATAGTTACCAAAGTCTTTTTCTTTTATAAGTTTATGTATAAACGAAGTTAAGGACTCGGCAAAAGTAAAGGAACAATATCGATTAATATTGAACCATTGATCAAAAATCGTTTTGTTACGAGTGGCAAAAGCTAGACCCCAAGTCCCACATTGTAAACCGAAGGTGAGCCCATAACCTAGTCCTGTATATTTCTATTTTGACCTTTTAACTTCAAAAGTATTGATATTGTAATTCTACACTTCTTCGAATACATCTGCGTATGGAGAAATTTGTAAACCTTGTACATTGAATTTTGTTCATCTTTTTGTAAATAATGTTGTTAAATAGAGGGTTTTGAAAAAAAAAAAATCCTTTTGTTAAAAAAACTCAATCACTAAACCTTTTCTTTAAAAAAAAATACATAAAACTTTATTTAAAAAAAAAAAGAATAGGCTGGAACGATTTTTATTATTGACTGTCAAAAGTTATTTTTAGCGTCTCTATTGTGTCTTTAACCACATAAAAAGAATCAGAACTTTAAATCTTAAATTGCCAGGCGTTTCGGACAACCGTATAGACTAACAGAAAATCTGACACAAAGTAAGGAATTAAAATATAGTCATATACAAACTCATACTAAAACCACTACTAAGTCTAGACTGGGCTTGAGCTATGGAGTTCAGAAAAACCCTTGAACATCAGGCAGCCGATCCTTCCATCCTGAAGTTCTAAGAAAATTAAGAAAATTAGTAAATGCACCTTTGTACGTCATAAACAGGGACCCATCCACGGAATCCACTTTGGCCTGCGACATGTGCTCGCTGTATAATGACTTAAGAATAAAATTTTATTAGTGTAATAAAATGCATCAGTGCTATTTAGAAGAATGTCTCAATGTTTTTCTCTTATATGACTTAAGTATATTCAACAAATGAAAGAACACAGATTGGTCCCACCCCATCTACCCTCTCTGTGAACCCTTCCTTCTCCACAAACAGCCTCGTATATCTGGGCGGTGAAATGGACCGTACCCTCCGTTTTAGCGGCCATTTTGCCAGAAAACTAAAGCAAACACGCACGAAGTCTCACCGGCTCACGCATCTATTAACATCACCCAATCTATCATTATCCCTTCAGCTCATGATGTATAAGAGTGTACTCAGGCCTGCTCTGCTGAACGACTGCGTGACAGCGAGGCGACCCCAACAATTTCAAAACGGAATACTCGTGAAAGTGGTCTGACACGCTACATTCAAGCAGCGGAGAAACAACGCGAGGACTTTAAGATGCCTACGGTGGATCAATTCATTTGCCGTAGACATATCAAATTCTTTGACTCCCTACAACACATGACAAACCCCGTCTTCAACCCACTTTGCCTCTATATTGACCATCTGGCCTATTGGTGACTGTTGCAGAAGGTGGACTCTAAGAGAGTTAGTCCTTCCCGGAAGCTGTCGACGTCCTGGATAAGTCCAGAGAGAACTTGTAGGGCTGCGTTCCTCCAACATCGCTGCTGAAAACTGAGAGGTGGATAGTATCTTCTGACCTTTACCTCTAGAATGAGAAAGGAGAGAGGAGTTTTAATGTTTTTGGTGTGGCCTCAGTTGTGAATTGCTGTCAGGCATCGGTTGACAACTGTCCAACGCTTCTAGCAAATTGTTTTATTACTCTTCTTTGGCTCTGGGTAAAATCCAGAAATACCCTGGAGTAGAAATGGTTCTAGAGGTAGAGCCATATAAAAGGATGGCCTTATGTCCTTTAGAAGGTCCATCCGCATTCCTTTGGGTATTTAATAATTAGTAACTCATTAAATATTTGTATTTAATAAAATATCGTTAGACGAGCGGTTGAATGCCTATGAACCTAGGTATGTTCTTTGGTAGCGGCCAATCGGTAATTTTATATGTTTTCTGGAATTGCCGTCTCTACTTATATAATACAGTTTATTCGATTCCGTATATATTAGCGTTATTCCCCATATGTAGAAAAGGTGTTGGTGTTTGTATGTCATAATAAAAAGGATGAAATTCCAGGAGTTTCTATGGGACACACTGTATTTCTAACGGTTATAGTTGTTAAAACAAACCAGTCCGAATCTGGACTTCAGATTAAATATCTCATGAACAATAAACACTAGTTTGAATGTTAGCGGAATGGACATCAGGGCAATATACTTTTAGAAGAGTCAAGGGATAAAAACTTTCCAATGCCTTACATCCCATTTTTACTAATTAATAAATGTTCCTTCTGAATTTGTAAGTTATTGGAATATTTCCTTTGAATTTTCAGTTTGATTGGTCCAATCAAAGAGCACTGATAAGGCTCTCTCCTGTGTGATGAGTCATGACATGCCTCTTTAAGTGACTGGCTTCTATTGTTTTATAGCTGCAAACAGAACACTGCAGAGGATTTTCTATTATATGGCGAATTATTATATGTATCTTTAAATATATAGTGTTCACAGTTTTATAGCTGAAATGATAGCACTGATACGAATCCTTTTATGTTTGAAGATGAAAATTGCATTCTGATGTGTCTGCAGGGCATGGATTTGTGGCGCAATGCACATGGAATAGCCAGTGGCACTACAAACCCACCAGCATTCATACTATATTACATTTTACAGTTTAACATACAGACATATAATACTGGCTGAAATAGTTTTATAATATAAATAATAAAACATTTTTATCTTAACATTAATTATTAAACAAAGTAATTTATGAATTTTATTTTTTTCTTGGGTTGTAATTTTATTTTGGTTTCTTCACGAGGAGTATGTTCCCTATCTTCCTAATTTCTATCTTATATTTCTGGGAACTTTGTGAAAGTGTACATAAGTTTCCAAAGAGGATAAAAAAATCTCTCAAAAGTAATCAAAATAAAAGTAGTTTATATGGTCACAGTTGTTAATAACAGCTATACAATCTGAAGGGAATTTGAATGATCTTAACCAGTGAGTTCACAGTTTCTGTGGGTTCATGTATTAGTGGAAGGATATTTCTGGTTAGATTATCACCAAATTAATTTTTGGAAACAAAAAAAACTCCTATCATTTATAACATTGTCTAACTGCTTAAGAGTTGAAGTACGAAGCCTAAATCTAAATCTTAAGATGGAAAATTAATTTACTTTCCTTCCATAAATTGAAGGAGGTAGCTCCTGATGAGATAACCTACCATTCCTGACCTGAATGTGATACAAAAGAGCGTAAATAAATAACGTCGCCGAGAAATTTTAAAATATTAATTTTACAACAAAAGCCGAAATTTGATTTTGTTACAAAGTTGGCTGGCAATTCAACGACGTAAGACAAAAGATCCATAAATAATGCGCCAGATTAAAAACGAATGACGAGGGCCGTCACCAAATATTCTACAGTAGCCCTGTAACATAAAAGTAAAAATTACTCACCTTCGTCTGAGATAATTAGCTTCTCTTCCTCCTTAATGAGAGTCGCCTTGTCTGAAAAAGGCAATAAGGATGGATATGCATTAAGATAGCAGAAACATGGAAGAAATTGAATGCATAAATGACAATGAAAATGAAATAAGTGATTGGTGGAAGTGAATAAAACCATTGACTACATTATTTCTGTAAAGTGTACAAAAACAAACATTTTCCTTTTCTTCTTTAATGTGTGACATCTTGCCAGGAAAATATGGAGATATATGCATATATTCTAATGATATTTTTACTTACAAATTAAATTGCAATTAGTAATAGAATGCAGTTTATGAAAAATTAATAATAAAAAAAATTGTTCACCACGCTGCAGCCATGACTGACAAACTCATAAATGTTAGAATGAATAATGAATAGCATAAATTACAAAGATATATAGAAAATTGGTAGAACAGGTAAAAGGAAAGGGTGCAATGTGAACAGATGTGCTAAAATAAGTAAACAAACTGTTTTATATATCTTTATGTAAATTATTACATAGAATCAAGCAAGTTACAGTAATGAGGGTTGAGAAATACACCAAACCAATCAAGGCATTAGTGATAGTGGAGTCCTAAAAGCGAAATCAAATCTAGAAAGCTGTTAAGCGGTTGATTAATGAGAAGTTTTTCGAGGCTGCTTCATTCCTGCCTCCTTGGATTACTGAACCTCACTGGTATTATCAAATAACCAGCTTCAAGTTAATATTTATGTATGTTACTTCTTGACACTTTTCTTACATTCGCTAAAAATGGATATTACAGGTATAACCATTGTCCTTACCTGATTTACTTACAGAACATTTGTTTAAAATACCACTTTTCCATTAAGTAAATATTATCGTGAACTAGGGCAAGTTGTATTTATTTATTTATTTTCACTTTTATGAGGAGTGATATTTAAGTGAGCTAAGTTGTTTCTAATTTTAAATTGCCTTTGGAGAGTAGCTATTGAAATTATTGCAAGGGAGGCTATTTCCGCAGAAGGGGTTAGGGATTTCAATGAAACTTTATTTTATGTGATTCTAGGTCTTAAAATATTTAATCAGTGTCTGAGCATTTTGGCCAGTGAACCTTTGTAACCCTAAGTTTAAGAACTTAATCTTTATGATCATCTCTGTATTTCTTCAGCCTGTAAAATAAGATTATAATCCATCATCTGATTTGTTTCTTTATGTACGATATGACAAATTGTAATATATGAGCATAGCTTATTTAAAAGCTACTAAAACTAGAAGTTGAACAATATTTTTAGGAAAAAAACCAATTTATGTCAAGTTTTAGCGTACATATAAACCCTTAAATATAAATTAATAATTCAATCAATCAATAATGGAAATTTTCCGGCTAGATTCATCAGGGCGCTTTATTTTGTCAAAGTCTTTTGTTTTCCTTAAACCTTCATAACTCTTATAAATGTTGGACAACCTCTAAAGTTATTACCACCTTTGTAAAGCTTAATGTCTTATCTTTCAGTTTAAGTCAATTTTGATGTATTTATAAGTAGGGAAATTACGATGAAATGGACAGAAAAACCTAATATGTTTTATTTTAGATTTCCGTTTCTAATTTATTTTGGAGACCTGTTCCTTACACCGGTATCGGTATTGGTGAATACACAACTGCAACTTGCCCTTGTCAGCCTTAATTTGTCAAATTGACCAAAATTAACAACAATTAATGTATTTATAAGAAAGAAAAATAATAATAAATTGAACAGAAAAACCTAAAACATTTTATTGTGTATCTCCGTTTCTTATTTATTTTAAACCTGTAAATCCTTGTAAAGTTTGGAGTAGATTGGTGAATTGGTTTTGTAGTTATCCCCATTTTAAATAAACAAGGAAGGATCTGGGCTGTCTGTAGATATTGTATGAATGAGCAAGTGAATGATGAATTGTAAATATGGTATGAATGAGAGCATTTATCTTAATTAATTATTGACTAATAAGGCAGGTTGTAATTTTAGCACAATAAAGGATTGATTAATTAAATTAATTCTTGGTTAGAAATTATTTTCACCTAATTTGTTTTTTTTTCCAAATCCCTTAAAAAAATGTCAAAACTTTTATTTACTATAGATTCTTAGCCGAATCTATTTACATATTATATTTTATATGTCCTGTACCATCGGTGCACTCTTTACAAGGTCTAAATCGGTATAGAAGTTATATAATCAATACAAGTACAATGATACACAATGTACTTGGCTTTATTGACAAGACTCTACAAGGTGATGAGGCTCACCTTTTTGATCATAAGAAAAGAACACTAATTGTTAACCTAAATTCCCCCCGACAGTCTGTTGCCATCGATTCGGGAGGGGTGGTGGGGTCATAGTGTTGAACATTGGATTTGTGAGGTGCTGCAACGCGTCGAAAAACTTGATGTGTTTCTGGCGGATGAACTCATCCACCGATGGCACATCAAGCAATGGGTGCAGGTAGGCATTCTTTAACCTCTCGAGAGAGGTATGTCGGACCACTTTCCGCATGGTCCCATTCTGGAAACGTTGGAGACTTGTGGCTGTAGCGTCAGTCAAGTGGGTAAATAGCGGGGCACCATACAGCAGAGCTGGCCGGAGGATACATTTATAGATCATCAGTTTGAGACGCAGCAATAGATTGGGTGAAGTTAGCAAGTGCGAAAGCCGGTAAGACCTCTGTCGTACTGTTTTTAGTTTATCACTAAAACGAGTAGAGAAATGAGATGCCTATCCATTTTTGTACCCAAGATAGTAGAATGGGAAAACTGGCGAGTTCTCTTGTCCTATACTATATGATTTTGACAAAGCTTTTTTGCCCTTTTGATAAGACCTAATTTGTTTGGTCAGACCGTTATTTATTTACAAGTTATTTCAGCAGGAAGGTGTAAGAGTCAATTCAAGGGAAGATATATTATTTTTGTTTTAATAATAATTATCATTCTAACGACTATTTAAATAGAGTTCATTTTATAAAATTTGCATTATATCTGTTTGTTTTCTCAAGAATTCCTTTTTAGATCGAATTAGGAAAACATCTATCTGATTTCATGCACATACTCCTTTTTTAGATTCCCTGCCTGTTTAGAAAACAAATTATTCAACAGCTAGCTATATTAGTCTTCACATATTGAAATAATTTATGAATAAATAATAGACTAATTCAATTTTCTACAAAAAAAAAAAACAATTTGGATAATGTATAATAACATGGAGTTTTAAACTTAATTTTTTTTTCTCAGCTCTTAGGCATTGGCGAGAACATATGTGAAATATTTGTTGACCTAGTATCACCAAAAATGTTATATTCTAATCAGTAACTACACCACAGTAGACTACCTTCCTCAGCTGTAAAATATAAAATTGACTTATTTTTATTTTTTGTTTTTTTCAGGCTTGAATGAGTCATTTATATTCATTAAAAAAGAAGTAGTTGAAAAGGAATCATTTCGTAAGTATTTTTTTAACTAAAAAAAATATATGTCTCAAGTCATTATAAGCGTTGTACAATAAACTGTCATTGATTGTTACAGCCTCTTATGATGGTATGGAGGATAAGTCGTTTGATGCAGAACATCAGTATATAAACGGTAAGGCTAATGTAAAACATTGTAAAATTCCTCGAGATTATAATGCTGAATGTATATTTACTGGTAATTTTAGTGAAAGTTAAATATGAGAACATGAATAAGAAACATAATCAATCTTTACTTGCTGTTCAGAATTTAATTTATCAATATGAGGATTACTGGTGGAATTAACAGAATAAATACATGAACTGTAATGAAAGAAAATATAATCTCCTTCAAAGTACTCTCCATTGGAGTCAATACCTTTGTCCAATTTTTTATTTCACCGTTAGAAACATTCCTTTCATGTCCCTTCACAATCTTTTCGAAACTTGCAGGTTAACTGTCTGATCCGGGAGAACAAACCCTTAATGGACAGCTCCTCTCACTTTGAAAAAAACAAATGAGCATCGTCTTAATGTTTGATCTCGATTGACAAGCTTTTCGGAGGTGAGGCGAATTTTGGAGTCTTCCATTGGCTTGATTGTTGCTTAGTTTCCGCATCGTACCCATAGCACCAGGATTCATCACCTGTGAGGACCTTGAAAAAAAAGTTTAAATCATTTCAGAACTCTTCCTTCAAAACAAAGCATGTTTATAACCCCTACCCTTCTCATCCCCCAAATCTTCACTGTATTGGTAAGTCACTCCAGATTTCTCCACAACTTCTTCAATGGTCCATCGTAGATCTTCCAGGAAGATTTCACAAATTTTGTCCACATTCTCATTTGGTTTGGACCATCGAAGGACATCCAGATACTTTCACATTGATATTTCCCCACTTATAAAACAGGAAAACTACTCAAACACTTGAGTTACCCCCATAGCATCTTCCTTGCAGGACACTTTTAACATTTCAAGAGTTCACTTGCCAGTCTTCTGAAGCAGGAAGCAAAATTTCATGGCCACACGCTGTTCACGAAAATCAGCCATCACAAAAATGACTACCGCACAAAACTACTGTCACAAATAAGTCACCACAAGCAGAACAGAACCTTCTCCAGAGATGGCACTGACTGCTAGTAAGTTCCTTTACATGGTGCTACCAGCTAAACCCAGAAAACTCTGCCATTTACAACATCGTTCGGTTTCTTTTGATACAACTCAGTTTAGTTGGGTACAACTTGTAGCTTAATCTTTTACTTATTGTTTTTAAATTATAAATCTTATTAATTTAATCCATTTATATGTATTTGTTTCTTTTGAATTTTTCTGATTTATACATGATATTGTATTACAGACATGCCTGTTTCTGCCAAAATTAAAAAAGAGCCTGACATGAAGCTAGACCCTTTGTCTTCAACATCAGGTCAGTAATCCTTTGAGTGTTAAAATGTAAACTGTTCAAAGCTATTTACCGATCTAATGTACCGATGAATAAAACGACGCCTGCTGATGCGTATGTATCTGCTGCATAGATGTAATATGAAAATTAATAAAATTTAGAAATATAAACCAACTAAGTGAAAGTTGGCATAAGGATTAGGGGCTGACTCATAAAAAAGGGTTGAGTGACAAGCAATAAACAATTGTACAGCTAGAGTGAAGGTTGAAACAGGTCAATGGCCTTGCCACGTAGACTAGCAAACACAGCATAGGAGGCACATATTAAGCTTGGTTAGAAGTAGGTGTTAACAAATACTCTGTTATCACAAAGAACTTAAAAGAAATTGAAGCCTAAGATAGGAAGTGCCTTGGTAAGATAGGAAGTGGGGAGGAACCCCAGATATAAGAGATATAATATGGGGAGGAATCCCATATATAAGAGATAGGGATATGGAGCTCTCTTGCTCGGGGGTTCCTCTCCGTGAACATTTCACTTTTCTCTAGGTCAGCTTCATAGAATGGATCTTTGACGGAGGACTTGCCTGTATAGACGCTGATTAAGAGCCTTTGGCCTCGATATTTCACCAATCATCTAGGAAGACATCGATGTATATTTGTAAGCATAGTTACTGATAGTTGTTTAATAAGATAAGTGTAATCTGTTTTATCATTTGAGCCCATACTATTTTTTAATGCTATTTCATTAAATACTTTCAATCATTTAATTAAAGCATATCATCTTAATAAGTTGATTTATAATAAATAAATTCCTTCCATTTATCCCCACGTAAATTTGCTAAGCTAAATTGCTTTGGGTTAGAATTGATTTGGACACTATTAAATTTCATTAAAATTTTTTTTCATTATAATTGTTCTACGCCAATGCTATACTCAGAATCTGATTAAGTATCGGATCTAAGTAGCTTCAATAATTGAATGGCATCCCAATAAATCAAATATTTTAATTATTTAGCTTGAGCATATAAGTGTGGGTTTGGGGTTTATAGGGTGAATCGGGTAGGTATATAAAAGGAGATATATATATATATATATCTGTAGAAAGATACATTGTTTATATATTTCCCTACACTTAATATATTTAGATACAGTTGGATGTATTAGCATACACTAATATATTGGTATTCATGAAAGTATCCTAAATATGATAGAACCATCATTCGCGGAACGTAGCAATGCTTTGCTAATATTTATGTTTTTTTCAGCTAATGTCAAGATTAAAAGCTGCTTTAAAACAGCATTTTTCTGAGGTTAACTCGCAAGTGAACCAACCAACAGGCAGGTATATTTTTATTCTGTGTTTAGTCCCTACATAAAGATTTTAAGCACTTTGTTTCCAAAACCCCTCTCCACAACACACCTGTTACTTGGTGTCAATGCCTAGACACAAAATACCTTTCATTGCAGTGCCTCAAAATTAACTTGCTTGTTTTCTAGTTCAATTCACTTATTGTTTAGTAGTTATATTGTTTTTTTAACATTGGTTTATCGTTTTCGTATTGATTTTTTGGGGTTTTTGAACATAACTTATTTTAACATAATTATTATTTTTATCACCAAGTTAGTTCATTGTAATTTTTTTAATAATTAATTGAAATTACTAAAGTAAATTAACTTGTTCATTAAGTTAATAATTAATTAAGTAAGCTTATTTTATTATTAGTTTATATTAATTTCTTTGTTCGTTGAAGTTTTTTTAAATTTTGTTTCAGTACGTGGTAGTGGTAGGGTATTTAAAATGGGGCGAGGTGTTACATTAAAGTCACAATCGCGAGTTTTTGTTAAAAGGTTGCTGGACTATTTTGAGAAAGAGAAGCAGAATAGTGCACCTCTAATATCGTTTGCCCAAGTCAGGTAACGGGCTGCTGATGCTCTTTGTTTAAGCAGGGCTACGGTCTCTAAAATTTGCAAAGAAGAACAAGTCGCCACACCAGGGAAAGAAAGAAAAAGAGATAGTCCAAAAAGCAAACTGGACAGTTTCAATGGGACAGCGGTGCGTAATCACATTTATTTGTACTATTTACGAAAAGAGCTGCCAACAAGGAAAAAATTACTTTTATCTCTTAAAGAAAGCGGTCTATTCAATGGAAGTGTGATGACTTTGTCTGTTGTTTTGAAACGGTTAGGTTTCAAATGGAAAAAAATAAACAACAGAAAATTTTTGATAGAAAGATTCGACATCGTAAAGTGGAGGTGTGAATTTTTAAGAAAAATAAGGAGTAAAGACTTCAATAAATTAGTCTTTTTGGATGAGACAAGGGTGAATAGTGGTCACAGGGTTAGCCGGACACGGAGCGATGACACCGTTCAGTCATCAAGGAAAGAACCAACAGGCAAAGGGCCAAGACTGATTCTCACTCACGCAGGTACGGTTGACGGCTTTGTTCCTGGAGCCCTTTTGATATTTAGATCTAAGAAAGAAGGGGATTATCATCTGGAAATGAATTCAAATACTTTTAAACAGTGGTTCGTTAAACTTTTGGAAAACCTGAAGCCAAATTCCTCAATTATAATGGACAATGCCCCTTACCAGAGCTTAAAAATCAATAAAGCTCCAACATCTGGTTCAACAAGAGCTCAAATTATTGATTGGCTTAGAAGAAAAAACATTAGTTTCGAACATACACTTAAAAAGGCAGAATTGCTGGCGATCGTAAAAAATAAAAAAGAAAATTTTAAAACTTATGAACTGGATAATTTGGCTTCTGAAATGGGTCATGAAATTCTGAGACTCCCTCCCTATCATTGCCATTTCAATGCAATAGAGCTAATTTGGGCGCAAATCAAAGAACAAGTAGCCAGGAAAAACAAAACATTCATGATTTCTGAGGTACGACAGTATACTAATTAGTCATACAATTATTTTTTATATAAAAAAAATTATTTGTAGTAAAAATGAACTTTCTATGTTTAAGGTTGAAAAATTGACAGTGGACGCCGTTAATAGTGTGACGCCCGATGACTGGAGAAAAGTGATTAATCACACAAAAACAATAATCGATGATGCTTGGAAGAAAGAAGGGATCCTAGAAGAGCGGGTCGACGAAATGATTATTAGTCTAAGCGAAACGTCTTCTACTTCTAATTACAACACCGATGAAGAATTCTCCATGAGTCCTCATCAGGCGGGTGCAAGTGGGAGTCAAAGTGTTTATTCTTCGAGTGGTAGCGAAAGCGATTAATGAAAAAAAGTAAATAAATATTATTAATTATAAGATTGATCACATAAATGTTTTTTGCTGAGGTTAAATGTTTGCAAGGGTTTTATTTTTTTATTTTTTATCATTTATTTTTTTGTAGGGAGCTCCTAAAACATTAATATGTATTGATGTTCATTATATTGACGATTCAAAGCAAACACCTCTTGTCGACCCTGATATAATTATATGGTGACAAGTAATTATTATTATTATAGATTATTATTAGTTGTATTATTTACATCTTAATTAAAAATATACCTAAGTCGCAAGCTATAAATATAGAAAATTGATTGATCGATGATCCAGTATTGAAAGAGTTGACTGTGTTGTAAACATATTATTAATTATAAAAATGATGAAATTCATTATTTTTTTTTCACTTACTAACCCTCTGAGTTCAAACGAATATTTTTGCCGAGCATAAATGCTGGAAAGTGTTTTAACCTCATATAATACATCTAAATCAATAAGATAATTTGAAACAGTTTAACTGCCTTTGTCCTGTCTATAGAGAAGCAGTCTCAATTGGATTTTGTTCAATTTCTAATTCCTTGTCCAAATCGTGATCACAGGTTGTTGCAGCTATGATTTTGTTGATTGCCAAATATACATCTTCAGTGTTCAATTTGTCACCTATATTCACATAAGATTTTATGCAAGCAGGGTCATCGCACTATTGGGACGATATCACTGATATCATCGGCTTCTGGTAAAACATTTCAGAGCCATCGTCGTTTGAAGCTGGAAACCCTGACTTTTTGAAACAGCATATGACTGTTTCTTTTTTTGTTTTTAATTGGTGCTATGATCAGTAACAGTAATTCCCCTGTCAATACACGCACCACAAGAATCCTTAGAATGCTCTTCACATAACCTCTGCTATCTCTCTCACTTTATTTCGGTGGTCATCTAGCAACATTTAGTGAACTTTGGCGATGTTTTCGTCAGTAGTTGCAGTTTTTGGACGCCCCGAACGTTTATCGTCTCCCAAGCTCATACGACCACGTTTAAATTCAGCTGCCCAAAATTTCACTGTGGTAAATAATGGTGCAGAGTCCCCATACACAGAATCCAACTCTTCTTTGATATCCGTAGGCGTATTACCTTTCAAAAACAAATATTTAATGACAGCTCGATACTAGATTTTGTCCATTTTCATAAAAACACTCACATCGACTCACTCAAACGACTGTTACACAACAACTGCGCGTCCAAAATGGCTACAACTTTGGTGAGTAACTGTCAACAGATGAACAACAAAATTCACTAGCTTTTATTTACGACTGCTGCTATCTACATGTCCTCAGTTCCATACCCACAGTGACATATCCATTACTCCTCAGTTCCATACCCATTACTCCTCAGTTCCATACCCACAGTGACATATCCATTACTCCTCAGTTCCATACCCACAGTGACATATCCATTACTCCTCAGTTCCATACCTGTGAGGAGAAAAGACTTATGTGTAAACCAACCATTAGAGAACTACTTCTTCACATAACCAATTATTTTTTATAGGTCAGGAACCATTTCATCAGATACATCAGGATCATGAGTTCGATAAATTTATGAACATTTGCTTGTTGGTGCTTGTATTTACTGAAAGGAATTAAACATACACACACACATATGTGACATACTGAATATATATATTGTAAGGATATTTTTATTGTCAAACTGAGTTTTATTTTAAAATGAATATTTGGTTAGATGGAAAACCTCTAATATGTTTTGTTAAGTCGTTGAGTATAAAACCAGGTACCCAAGTAGATATATAAGCTAGGTAGGCTCTATCTTTAAATAAAAACAGAAACCCGTCGGAATGGATGGTAATTGTGAGATAAAAATTGCTCGCTGCCTTATTTTCAAATTAAGATAGTCTTTTTAAACGGTTTACCTCATCTTCTTTGCTAACCTCCAAAGCCTTTTGAGCTGTTTCAATGTTTGGTGATTCCATATTAAAATAATTAAAGATCGGACTATAATCAAAATACAATGTGGTGGCAATCCAAAAAACATTCCAAATGTTTCTACACAGTTTGATTTATTTATACTAATTTCCAGAATGAAGTACAAAGCCCAGCCTCTGACCTGCCTATTTAAGGCCGAGATTCGGAGATTTTTCCATTCATATGGAACCTGCCACCTGAACTGAACATTGCTTTTTCTCTCTCTGCACTGGCACTTGCTGCTCTACTCGAGCCATGGCTTTCTTATTCAACTACCTCTGTGTCTCTCTTTCCTAACCTCGCTATGTTCTAGTCCGGCGTTATCAGTCCCCACACCTTCCTAGTGGGATTCTCTGCCTTCGTCTCGCTAAAACTAGCACCTCCTTGGAATAGTTCGGTTTCACACAGACAACGGTCTCTGGGACCCTACAAACTTTACCTACTAGCGTCTCTCCTTTGGGATCCGGAAGGTTTTCGCCTACCTTTAGATACTGAGTGTGAATTCGTGGTCATTCCAAGACCACATAAACTACCTATAATACCTACCCTGTACCTTCAAATTTTCCTGCGCCACGCCCCTGGTTATCTCATCCATAATCTGATCGCGTACTTTCTGCCACATCTTCTCGAGCTGTATGTGGTTGTTTTGGAGCTGTTCTGCCGTCCCCTCATCCGTCACTGTCTCTGGGCAGCTCCTCGGTCTCACTCGTAATCCGAATAAAATTTCAAATGACTTGTCACCCACCGCGTATGCCATAGCCAGTGTTCGCACTAGGGTTCTTGAGAATCAAGAATTCTCCAAAAGCCAGAAACTTGCGCCGGTTACGTCGTGAGAAGCTGGATGTTGGATTTAGCCGGTTAGCGTTACAAAATTGTTAACAGTAAGGCATAAACATTAAACAAAGTACCCAAAATAATATATAAATAACTATTCATTTTATTCAGAAAAAACTGATCAGCAATTTAACAAGGCCTGATTGTTAGTAAATATAAATATTATTACGTTTTTAATTGACATCGTAATTTTATTTTTATTTCTTATCTTTAAATTGTTTTTTATTATTTATTCTCTAAGGTTTTTTAGGTTCTATTAACAAAAATAATTCTGGCAAAAGGTTATATTTAATTACAAAAAAACTTATATTAATTACGTGTCTATTTTTTCTTTTCCTTTTCTTCTTGGTTCTTCTTCCTGGTGCTTTTTTTCTTCCGCTCCGCTTCAAGGGCAACAACATATAACTTATAAAAAATTTTTACTATGATCACTAGTCATATACTTATATACCGGGCTGATCCCAAAACTAGAGTGACGCTTTCACTCTCGCTCCGGTGTTATTTCGTAACATCGTTCCTTTGTTTAGCTCGCCTTCTTGATACATGATTTGAATATCGCCCTTTTTATTTTATTCTTGATATATAAAGTTTAAATATCACAACAATTAATGTATAATAAATAATGAAAAAAAGTTTATAGCCACGATACGATGTTTTGGAGAAGTCCAAACTTGTAGTTACCCTTGCGGACGATTCTTTCGGAAGTTTCCCAACCCATTGAAGAGGTCTGTGGTCTGCATGCATTCAAAACCTTTTAGCGAATACATATGGACCCGAATAGCCCAAGGAGTTCCCGTTCCAAAGCGCTGTGCCACGCCACGGTGTCTGCCAGGCATCTGCTCGCTTATACCACCGGTCTTTCTCCGTCCCCTCCTTTCTGTGACAGTACTGCCCCCAAGGCATAGTCACTTGCTTCGGTGGTGATCGTGAACTCCTCAAAGTTGGGAAAAGCTAAAATCGGCGTTCTCGTTTACTCAAAATGTCCTTTTTCAAACGAGAACGCCGTTTTATGTTGGTTATCCACACCTAGCTTGATTTGATGGTACCCCGCTTTTAAGTCTAATGTGCTAAAAATTTTCGCCCCGTTGAGTCTGCCCAGGATGTCTTCGAACCGCGGGATCGGATATTTTTCGTCCAAAGTATTGTCGTTGTTTCTGAAAATCCAACACGATTCGGTACTTTTCCTCACCCACTCCTGGTCTACTTTTCTTTTTCATTGCCCACAAAGGGCTATTATACGGTGACGTGCTATCTCTGATGATCCCTTGGCACTTGAGATCCTCCATTTCCTTCCTAATGTGTTGTCTGAGCGCTTGCAGATACCGCCTCTCCTTCACATACGTCACCCGCTCTACTTTTAACGTGATCTCATGTAGTGTTTTCCCCGTTGCTCCTAGTGTGTTCCCTTCAACAAAAATATCCCTAAACTCGCTCCGCAAACTCTCTCTCCAATCCTTCACGCTCTTGCCTGCTCCTATTTGCACCGTTTCACCCTGTACGGTCTCCCGGCTTCGATAGGTTTGCTCCCCTAACTTAATCCTCCAGTTCTCACCCTCGTTTTCTATGCACATGCCTACTTCTGGTATTCCCGGGGCATGTCTTCCACGACGTGTACTTTTACATCACCCATTCGTCCAGCCCCACACACAGCCGCTTCTCTCATTACTTCGCAGGGTCCCCCCAGAGTACGTAATTTACACTCACATACCTTGATCTTTCTTCCCGTCTCCCGAGCCAATTGCACCTTTAAGATTGTAGATAGGAACCCCATTTTGCTCTCCACTTCCTCGGCGCTAGTAGTTTCTCTCATTTATTTTATTGTAGGACTGCAGCATACTGTCCACTCTTCTGTCTCAGAGATTTCATTTCTCGGAACATTTGGAAGATATCTTCTTTTGGGGTCCATCGCCCACCCCCCATATGCTTACTTCAGCCTTGTCTTTACAGTCTCCCATGGTGTTTCCTCATCTGCCTGTATCAAGTTCAGCACTTTCGTTTTCACCCTGCTCACCAGGTCTGCCTTTATTGACTTAGCGTCACCTGGGTCAAGTAGACCTTTGTCCATCTTAGCTTTTATCCTCTCCATAATTCTGTCGCCGCCTTTAAGGTAATGATTTAACTCGCCCAGTTCCCCAGAAAACTTTTTGAGGTCTGAGATCATTTTCCACATGTCCTGCGAAGTCACCGCACCACCTTCTTCCATGCCAGCGAGTTCGCATGAGCTTCAGCCAAGGTTTCGCGAGTTAACTGCGGAACTTCAAACGCCTGCCAGCCGCAACTCCACCATTTCACTTGCCTGCATTAGACAACGAAGACGAACGGGGGTAAAAAAAATAAAAGCCGACTCACACGTCGAACCCATTCTGTCATTCATGATTACTCGAACCCACTTCATTCCCAGCTTTCAGCACCAGTTCACTATTGTCAACGAAAAACTTAAAAAAGAAAGAAAAAGGTTTGATGAATGAAAGCACAAGATTGAAAGTTGTCACAAGACTTTTTATTGAACGTTTTTAAACCTCTATATATACATTCGGAATGTTTACATCCCGAAGACTTGGGGATTAAGGATGACGCTGCCCGAACCTTATCTTATATATAAATAAAATTAAGTTAGTTTGTGTAAAGATGGTCATTCATTTATTATAATTACTATACAGGGTGAGCAACCTAGATCTTATAGGCATAAATAAAAATTGGCCAGGTGTTTAGATCAGGAAAGAGGGATCCTTCTATTAGTGTTGGCAGCAGTGATGATGGCACAGCAAGGACAATGAAGGAGCTTTTATCCTGTATGATGGGCCTTGACATGTCTCTTTAAATGACTTACTGTTACAGCTTTATAGTTGCAATGAGGGCAATGATGAGGCTTCTCCCCTGTATGATGAGTCATGACATGTGTCTTTAAATGACTAGCTCTCACAGATTTATAGCTGCAATGGGAGCACTGATGAAGCTTCTCACCTGTATGATGGGCCATGACATGGGTCTTTACATTATTAGCACGTACACTTTTATAGCTGCAATAAGGGCATTGATGAGGCTTCTCTCCAGTATGGTGGGTCATGACATGCGCCTTTAAAGAAGTAGGTTGCACCGCTTTATAGCTGCAATGGGAGCACTGATGAAGCTTTTCACCTGTATGATGGGCCATGACATGCATCTTTAAGTTATTAGAACGTACACTTTTATAGCTGCAATAAGGGCATTGATGAGGCTTCTCTCCAGTATGGTGGGCCATGACATGCGCCTTTAAAGAACTAGGTTGCACTGCTTTATAGCTGCAATGGGAACACTGATAAGGCTTGTCCCCTGTATGATGGGCCATGGCGTGCATCCTTAAACGACTAGCTCTTCCAGCTTTATAGCTGCAATGGGAACACTGGTAAGGCTTGTCCCCTGTATGATTGGACATGATATGCGTATTTATAATACTAGCTGTTACAGCTTTATAGTTGCAATGATGAGGCTTCTTCCCTGTGTGATGGGCTATGGCATGCCTCTTTAAGTTACTAGCTTGCACAGCTTTATAGCTGCAGTAGGAGCACTGATGAGCCTTCTCTCTTGCATGATGAGTTATGACATGCCTCTTTAAGTTACTAGCTATTTTCGTTTTGTAGCTGCAATCAGAACATTTCTGAGGTTTTTCTTTTACATGACTAATTATTATATGCCTCTTTAAATAACTTGGGTTTACAGTTTTATAGCTGCAATGATAACACTGATAGGAATTCTTTGATGTTTGAAGATGAGAACTATTCTGATGTATCTGCAGTGGTTCCTGTCCTCCTATAAAAAAATAATTGACCACATGAAAAAAGTAATTTTCTAATAACCTGTTCACACATGAGTCTTAGTTCACGCAGGCATGGATTTATGGTGCAATGCACATGGAATAGCTAGTGGCACTGCAAACCTACCAGCATTCATAAATCATACCTGCGTGTATATTACTTTTTTACATGCAGACACATGAGAACACTGTCTGCAATAGTATTATAATATAAATAATAAAACATTTTTATCTTAACATTAATTACTAAACAAACTAATTTAAGAATCTCACTTTGGTTTCTACTCGATTTTTCTCGAGGGATACGTACGTACCCTACCTTCCTAATTTCTGTCTAATATTTTAGGGGAGTTCTTAAAAGATTACATAAGTTTCTGAAGAGTAAGAATCAAGATCTTTAAAAGAAACCAAAATAAAAGTAGTTTATATTATAACAGTTGTCAATAAGGGATATACAATCTGAGGCAATTTGAATGATCTTAACCAGTGAGTTCATAGTTTCTGTGGGCCCATTATATAGCGGAAATTGGGAACGTTTTTCTGGTTAGATTTTCATAAAATTAATTTTTGTAAACAAAAAAAAACTGCTTTCATACGTAACATTGTGTAACTGCTTAAGAGTTAAAGTATGAAGACTGAATCTAAATTTTAAGATGGACAACGAATTTATTTTTCTTCCATGAATTGAAGGTGGGCTCCTGATAATTTGACCTACAATTCCTGACCTGAATGTGATACAAAAGAGCGTAAATAAAATAAATGAACATGTCTCAGAGAAATATAAATTTTACAAAATCCGAGATTTCCATTTGTTACAAAGTCAGTTGGCAATTCATCATTTGTAGGACAAAAGATCCACAAATAATATTGAACATGAATGACAAGGGCAGTCACCAAATATTCTACATTATCACTGTCACATAAAAATCGCTCA
Source organism: Acanthosoma haemorrhoidale (assembly GCA_930367205.1). NCBI lineage: Eukaryota > Metazoa > Arthropoda > Insecta > Hemiptera > Acanthosomatidae > Acanthosoma > Acanthosoma haemorrhoidale. The sequence continues at coordinate 153,053,013 of OV884012.1, forward strand.
CCTTCATCTGACATAATTAGCTCCTCTTCCTCCTTAATGAGAGTCGCCCTGTCTGAAAATAACACAAAGGATGAATATACATTAAGATATTCAAAACTATGTAAGAATATGTATTAAGCATTTAAATTAGAAACATGGAAGACATTGAATGTATAATTGGTAATTAAAAGGAAATAAGTGATTGGTGGAAGTGGATAAAACCATTGGTGGGCTGTCACTAAATATATATTAACTAGAGTATCTCTGTGAAATGTACAAAAATTGATTTTTATCACTCACCTTCGTCTGTAATAATCATATCCTTTTCATCCTTAATGTGTGACATCTTGCCTGGTAAAGATAGAAATATATTGTAATGATATTTTTATTAATAAATTAAATTTATTTACTAGGATTAAATTGATTTGAAACTCTAAGCGAATGTTTGGTTGAAATGATTTGTAATAGACACAGAAGTTGATTCCTGGCCAGGGTGTCTGTGGCTTTTGGAATTCAACATATTTAGGGTGGGGGAATGCGGTAACATATGAACATCAGCTGGAGGAGAAAAGGGGACTTTTTGCTCTTGTGAGTCAGTGAGTCAGTTAAATTGCTCAGCAGCTAAGAGACTGGGTGGTGAAGACAACCCATCACCCAACAACAAACAAGGTAGCCATGTTATTTAAATCATAGTTAACTAGTATTTTAATTAGAAAAAACCCATTCTATTATGGTCCTTTAGGCATAGGTATTTTGTTGTGATATTTTTCTACATTTAAATAAGGAGTTATTATTTTTTGTTAAGTGCATATTTTGGTTTTGGTTTAGAGGGGCTCTGGCATCTAGCATATGGTAAATATAATGCAACTTCTAAACCAAATAAAGTGAATTATGTAGGTAAAAAAAAAGTAATGTTCTCTTTCAGAAACCTGGAAAGTCCCTTAATAATGATACTTCCCATCCAATTAGCCTTCTAATTCTTTCAAATCTTGATTTGGAAAAATCCTACACAGACACCTCTCGCCCATATTTGAATATAAAAACCACCTTCCCAGCCATTAATTTGGCTTTTTTCGCCAAATATTCTACATCATCACTGTCACATACAAATAAAAATCGCTCACCTTCGTCTGAGATAATCAGCTCCTCTTCCTCCTTAATGAGAGTCCCTTTATCTGAAAATAACACAAAGGATGAATGTACATTAAGATAGTATAAATTGTTTCAGACACTCCACTGTGCAACAAGACCTCCGGATTGTTGATCATACATCCCCTGCACTTAAAAGCAAACAATATTGTATGGGTGATTTTCTGGATATATCTCGGCTTTTAATCGGATGATAGGGCACCATGGAGGTTTGCTTTACAAACAAAAAATCTCTTAACCGCAGAAATTTTTCCATTCCTTCAATCCTAGCAGTCAAAACTGTTTCTTCAGATTCATTGTGGCTCAGAATATTTCAAATATTGTTCAATATAAGCAAATGTTCCTGAAGGCCACATCCTAGGTCCTATCGTATACACTATATACACCGTTGATATTCCTGAGTTCTGGTCATTGCAACTTGTGGTGACGATACAGTCTCATCCTTATCTGTTAAACGCATCCAACAACCTTCAAGCTCACCGCAGAGCAGTAGAGAGAGATCTGATGAAACCAATACCACATCAAAGTCAGTGAAGGCATCTGCGTACACACATTTTAAACACTGTTAATGGATGTTATGACCTTCTTTATAGACTTAATAGAAACTGTAATTTAATTATTGAAAAGAAATCTAATTTGGCCATATGGCCTAGAACTCTAGGGTGCAGCCAAACTTTTTAACATAAAACGAATTTGAACATTGGAATCCAAAGTCCTCGAAACAAATAGGGAGCAAAAAATATGTATACAAGTGTAACGCCCCCGTGCCTACCGGGAAATAGGAGATTTACCTTTGGATGTTGAGAAATCAGGGAACGGAAAGTTAGGAACCAGGAAAGAATTATGGAATACGTATTAGCTAGCATGCACAAATTTATAATCGGGAGAATTTTTGGGAAAGATACGAATAAGAACGACATATAAACCCTTTTTCTATTCAAAACTACTAGTTAATTAAATTTATTAACTCCTTGAACACTTTCTATAACAAAATAATACTAATTGAATAATAGAATAATAATTGAATAACATAATAATAATTGAATACTAATTTAATGATTGGATAATAATTGAAATCTCCACAACGAACTAAGCTCCACAGTGATTAATGTCCCACCCACCAATTGAATTTGTAAAAGTTACCTTGAATAAAGTCCGGTATCCGTCTATCGTTCATCTTTTTGGATCACTAACAATTTTCTAACACCACTCACTCCTACAGACTCTCTAGCTCACACAACCTTTCCTTCCACTTTTTCCACACACTCTGACTCCTCCTTATCCCAATTCTTCTCAAGAGGGGATTTCCTTCTGCCAGTTCTCTCTTGTTATTGGTCAAGGGGCGTGATCGATCTCAGAGCGGGGGAGCTGTTCCTCCAATCCCCTTTAGTTGCATGGGTTGTTATATTTTATTCCTAGAATCCCGATGTGAAATCCACGTGTTTGTTGTCTTCTCCTCTCAGTTTTCAAGGAAGTGCAAGCACCAGTCGGCGCCGGTAATCTAATACCTCCTAAGCGTTGCGGGATAGTCTATACTAAATGCTCTTTTGTTACACAAGATTTCTGAATTCATAAAGACTTTTACAAAAAAAAAAAAAAAATTAGTTAAGAACAATGTATATAAATAAGACTTCAGTTTCAACCAAAAGTGAAGACAAGTTTTATGAAAAACCAATACAATTATTTTAGATGTAAGATAAAAAATTTACTATTTGAACTATCTCTTAAATAATCACGTTGGTTTTAAAAAACTAATTATTTAAGGGACCACAGCACAAGTAGCTTAGCTCCCCACACTCAAGGTCACGCTCCATCCCCTTCTGCTTCGTAGTGGAAGGCTTAAGATATTAGCAGCTTGGAAGAAATTGAAACTAAAGCTGACAATTAAAAGGACATAAAAATGAAAGATAGAATTGAATGAGTACTAATGCGAGGGCAGCTACCAGTTATACAAACTGTAGCGTCTCTTCAACATTTACAAAAATTAAAATCACATACTATCGTTCATGATAATGAGCTCTTCTTCTTCCTTAATCTGTGGTATTTCCTCTAGAATAGACACAAAAAAGGAATATTTATTAGGACAATAGCACTTTTGCAATATTATAATGCGCTGTTATGGTTCAGAGCTTAGTGTAACTGGTTCATGGTATGAACTTTCTGGGTTGTAATCTCTAGATATGAATCTGAACTTTGTTTAGAAGTGAAGTAGCTCCTGGTAGAAAAGCCTGCCTGTCATGTCATCAATGAAAGTGTATAATAATTTAAAACACCCAAAACCTGTCAATAACATCTAGCGGGTCATTGTTTATGGGTTTGATAAATTAAGGTTCGTGGGGAAAAACGATTAATGTCACTTTTTTGTGAAAATAAGATAGTAATGGAATCGTGGCTTGTTCCCAAACGAATCAAAGCAGGAATGGATTTTGATAAGATATATCATAGGTCACCCAAAAATGAAGGGATAAGAAAACGTATAACGGACAATGTATTATGTCATAATATGAATTATAGGTGCATGATTTTGGGAGTTTAATTTAATGGTTGCTATCTCAAGTCTAGGATTTCATAGGTTTTTAACTTTAGTTAGCATACATGCTGCTGTTACCATCATAAGGGTTGTCTTCATTGTGTCTGTGATCACGTATTATTTGACTTTCTTTTTCACTGAAAGTTATCAGCATGCACTGCTGCATCTTCAAAGACATGTTTACATGAATTTTCCTGTTTATTTCTAGTTCTGATTTGCACATAGGGTTCATAATAGATGTCTGGTTCATCTCGATTTTTTTTTTTATCTGTCTATGCTATCTTTGTTGATTCTTGAATGATACGCCTATTAACTACAAACAATGACATCAAGAAGTTCTCCATTACTAAATTAGAAACAGAAAAAAAAAAAGTTCTAATCTGATTTCAGGTGATTTATTATGAATGAGGAGAAATCAAGCTTTACAGAGGTGGTAACAATTTTGGATTTGGAGAAAACTTAGACAAGTTTTGAAAGGTAATAAAGGTTTTTGAGTGGAATAAAAGACATTAACAAAAAATGTTTACTTTACCGGCAAATTTAGCTAAAACGTTTTTATGTTTTGACTGCCACAAAAAACGCAACCCTCCCCCTTAAGGGGAAAAAGCTGGTCAATTAATAAAGTATGATATAAAATTATTTCACTAAAATATTACAATTACAATTTTAGCTCACCACAGCAGGATTGGAATACTTCATCTGGGTGCTCAAGCTCGACTTGAACCTCAGAAGATGTAACATTAATAAATAATTATTAATAGAAGGCATTGAAGAATTGAAAATTAAGACTAATGAAAAAGAGAAGACCATACTTTAAGCAGATTTATAGCGCGACTAAGAGAAGTCAAGGCATTTCTAGATAAAACGTATATTTTCTTGCTACAGTCAAGATGACAACCAACTCAGCTGTGCAGTCGCTACATATTGATAGATGGATAGATAATAACATAGTTCAGGCCTGGTTTCTGGACCACATACCCCAACCGTTTATGAGGCATCAGTGTAGACAAACAGCAAATTTGGGTTTTCGATATAATTTTATGTATTCTACATAAAACATCATTTACAAGCAAATAACACTTTTTATAAATGTTATAATTTACTAATTAATAATTTTTATGTTTCATTATGTATAATAGGTGTCCATTCGAAACTCCCTTTCACTTACCAATATCATTACACAATCCACTTCACCAGTACCACAGTTTAAGTACATTCGGACCTTTCCCAACCCTAAGAATATAAACAAAGTCACTTTAGCTACGACTCGTACAATTTAAAGAATATGCCCTTTTATATCTAAATTAGGTACATTAGATCGGTAAATATCTTTGAATAGTTTTTTTTAACTCTCGAAGGATTACTGACCTGATGTTGAAGACAAAGGGCTTTATGCCTGGCTGTTCTTTAATTTTGGCTGAAAGTGACATTTCTGTAATGCAATATCATGTATAGAATTCATCATAAACCAGTATTTATGAACATATTAAATTAAATACAATTCAGTATTCACAGGGGTTAGGTTACAGAAAAATACCAGTGAATACAAAGATCAATAAAAAATATTGTGGTTAATAAAAAAATCATTAAAATTAATTAAATTTTAATAAAATAAATAATAAGTTAAGAAGATTTAATTTAAATTACAGATCTGGTAGATCTATCAACATAATATACTTGATAGGGTATCAGATTGGCCTTTGTCATGATCCCGGTGAGGACAAATCTATTTAAGGGACCTAACAACCCTGCCCAAGTGAGCTCTTGATTTCTCCACCATAGTAATTAAGAGAGAATTACACACCTGTATAATGACTATCCTTATGAATTTATTCTTACTATATCATTACATCCGATCTACACTCTGACAATCTCAGATGGCCAGTTGTTCCGAGGTTATGATGCTTCCAGTATTAGGATTCAAAGGAAAGTTCTACTACTGCCTATATTTTCTTTCATTAGAGTTCATTTATTTCATCTATTGAGCCCACAAAACCCTCACAAATATAAACTAAATTCTGAACAGCAAGTAAAGGTTTCTTATTTATACACATTTATTCAACTTTCACCAAAATTACAATTAAATATTGTAATGTTATTTTAAATTAAAAGTGTGAGAAAAAATTGGCGAGGCCAATTGGCCGTTAAAAGGAACTGCATTATGACGCGAGATAAGCGGCGGAAGAAGGTGAATTGGCGACAGATGGGTAGAGATGCAAAAAGAGAGGAGAGGAGGAGTTTGTTCATAGTTACAGGAGTGGAGAGAGGTTGATAGACATGATTGGACAGTTGTGGGGAGATGTAATAAAGAAGAAGCAGTGAATTTTAGAATTGTTGTGAGAAGAGAGATGGTGATGAGGATTTGGTTCAGTTTGTGGATGGCCAAATATATTTGAAGTGAGGGGCCTTACACTTTGTATTTTCTTGCACGTGCCGAACCTCATATTTCTTCGTATTACCTCATAGCACCACATGTCAGCATAGAAACTCATACATCATATGTCCGGAGGCTACGGGAGAATTGGGCAATATTGTATTTGGAGCATCAAGATTACAAAACTCAACGCTTGGACGAAGCAAGACCAGCATTCGACGGAAAATTAGAAACAACTCAAAAACTGTAAATGTATTAAATGTTTAATTTTTATTTCTTGCAAGTAAATGTTTGGTTGTCAGGAACCTCACCTGAGATATAAAGAATAAATTAGAAGTGAAATTAATTTTTGTTTCATCACAACCAAGATTATACGTTTATAATTTACATTTGCCTTACCATTTATACAACAATGTTCTTCAACAAACGACATATCCTCCATACCATCATCAGAGGCTGTAACAATCAATGGCAGATCAATCCCACTTATAATGACTTAAGACATATATTTTTATTTAAAAAACACTTACAAAATGATTCGTTTTCAACTACCTCTTGTTTAATGTATATGAATGACTCATTCAAGCCTGGAAAAAAAACAAATAAAAAACATAAAGCAATTTTCAATGTACTACTGTTGGTGTTAGTAGGCCAACAAATATTTGTACCTGGGAGCTGAGAAAAAAAAAAGTTTAACACTGCTGTATTTGTCTGTGTGTAACAAGATTATTAACCATCATACAATTTCTTTTTTTACATAGAAGAGTTGATCAGTCCACTATTTATTTACAAATTATTTTAATATGTAATGAGCATACTATAACTAGCTGTAAAATAATTTATTTTTCTAAGTAGGTGCATGAAATCAGATGTTTTCCTAATTCGATCTTATAAGGACAAAAATGTTCGCATTCATGAGAAAAGAAACACATATAATGTAAATTTTATGAAATGAACTATTTAAATAAGTCATATGGATATGTATTACCATAAAAAAATAAAAATAGTGAATTTCTAGTGCATCTTCCCCTGAATTGTCTCCTATACCTACATATTTTAGAATAATTTGGGAACAAATAATGGAACGATAAAGCAAATTAGATGAAAATATTTTCTAAGCAAGAATCAAATTTAATTTTTGTTATTAGCAACCCAAAAAAACCAATGAATATAAATTTTAGAAAAAATACAAAAATTAGATTTTTGGATCAAAATTTTCATATCCTTTGTTTTTTGTTTGAAAGCAAAGTGCTATTTGCTCCCTACATAAGAGGAAGATTCCTCCTAATGCACGATAATGTCTCATCACATAGAGCATAGTTTGTGAAAGAGTTCCTCGAGGTCGTTTGTAGCCACACACGTAACATGTTTGGATCCAGCTCATGCGAGTGTGCAACGCAGTGACTCCATACCACTGACTCTCAGAGTGTCGCAAACAGCTTATCGATTGGTGTGGCAACCTGACACGGGATTTCATTCAGAACCTCATCCATAGCATGCAAAGGTGATTAATTATATCACGGCTTTTCATGCAAGAGGTGGAAACACAAAATACTTAACTCATTTTGAATCTGTATGGAATTGAATTATTGTTTACATTTTGTGATTATTAATTTTTTTTTATAAGTCATTTCTTAATGTTCTTTTAATCACTGAAATAACAGTCATAATACTTTTTTACAACTTAGTAAAATCAAACCCAATATTTTACAAGTTTAGTTCAATCACAGTTACATGATTATGCACAATGTGCTTGGAAGTATCGTAGTCATTGTATATAAAATAAATGCAATCAATTATTCCAACAGTGTTTTCTGTTTATTAATACATAAACATGTACCTCGGAGGTGTAAAACCTCCATATAACATTTACAGAAGAGCAGTTTGAACAGGCTTTAGTTCCTCAACTATTTATAAATAATCAAATATAATATAATAAAAATATAGTCAATTCTCTCTCTCTCTCTCTCTATACATATATATATACATATGTATATAGTCGAGATATCATTATATTTATCACCCGATGTATGGAGTTATTATTTTTGGTTTACTATTAAAGTTGTACAGTCTTAACAGTGCATATGAATTATTTAAATGCACTGAGCTCATTTAGAATTCAACTGATAACTAATGCCATTCGGATTTAAAATGTTAATGTATGTAAGAGTTAAATGTATCGTTAATATTTTGTGATTTTTGATTTTCTTCTAAATTACATTTTCGTTTAAATAATTCTTTGATCAGTGCTCTTTTAGTCACTAAAACTCTCATTTAAATTAAATAGGTCAAAGATACTTATATTATAGAATTCCAGGGTGGTGAGTTAATTTTTTTTCTACCTGTGTATAAGTATTCCATGTAAAAATATATTTTTACTTCTTCAATTTCCATTTTCCTGCCCCTGAAGTGATACATTAGAAAGAGTTTTTCAATTGCAAAAGATTTTCGGACAAGTGCTATTGTGATTGAATGTGAAACTCAATAACTAGGAATGTAACCATAGTTATAAAACTTTGTATCACAAACTGATTGCATTATAGCATATTATTGTTGCAAGGAATAAAATGTTTTCTTAAACATCCTGAATCTAAGCTTATGTCCTCCTTTGCACAGTAAAATAGTCGGTCACCTAGGGATAAAACAACAGCTAGTCTTTCTTTGGGAATAGTTTTATTTTAAAAATTGAAGGCCATGATGTTTCCTCTGTACAAAGAGTAGAAATATAACAATGGCTATCTCTTTTTATGAGAAATCCGTACAAGCATTTAAGAAAAAAAAAACCAGGCAGGTTACAAAAACTGTCAGATCTTATCAGATTATCAACTGTAGAATTTGTCTCATTACTCACATATAGATAAAGCCCTTTTTATCCACAAGAAAAAACAATTAATTGAAGCACTATAGGAATTTGGTTGAAATCTGAACAAGTGTAACTTAACATGACAGACAATGCATATATGACAAGAAAATGATATTTCCACAATAACGGACTTTTTACTTTTGGTTAAAGTCCATCGAATTCAACCAAAATTAGTTCAGCTACATGTAATAAAATAAAAGAAAATCATCACTAAGACATATTCCCCTGGCGGTGACATTATTGATCTTAAGACAATTAGCTATTTAATAAAGAATAGTAGATTCAATACCTGTTCCTTCCATCCTAAATAAATTTAAGAGAACAAACTGTTTGACAGATTGACAGTTAGCTTGCAGATGACTGCATCGAGGTAGACAAGAAGCACTTACAGCGCACACTAACTGTTTGGGTGGATGAGGCTACTTATACTTACAAGAGGCTACTCTACCGACCTCTACTGCTAAAGAAACGAGTTGAAGAGTTTGTAGTTTAAAATAAACTTCGGCCGATGAAAAAGATGGCAAATCACGGGTGGCTAATTTTCTTTTTGATTATTATTATGAATATTATGTTTCAATATATATTTCATTTTTGGTTACTGGTAGGTTGCCTATTCAATTTATGAACTACACTGTTATATACAGTACTTAGAGCGAACACTAACTGTTTTGGTGAAATCACTTAACACTTACCAGAGGCTACTCTACCGACCTCTACTGCCAAACAAACGAGTTGAAGAGTTTGTAGTTGAAAATAAACTTCGGCCGATGAAAAAGATGGCAAATCACGGGTGGCCAATTTTCTTTTTGTTTATTATTATGAATATTATGTTTAAATATATATTCCATTTTTGGTTACTGGTAGGTTACCTATTCAAATTATGAAGCACACTTTTATACTGCCCACAATTTTTAACCTTTGATTTAATATTAAGTTTAATTTAATTTCCTTATGGCTCGAAGTGGGCCGCATTAACCTATAATCTTCTGCGTCGAGAGAAATGGCAGCACAGCCAAACTATGGGCTCAGTATTACTGGATGATTAATTTGATAAAACACTTAGTTGAAGCAGAAAGGATGGACAATTGCAATGGGGAGAACTTTTGATATCGTACATATCCGACGTAAAGATGCCGTGGTTTCTCTGGCACCATTTGCTAACCACATTAACATAAGCAAAGGAAAAGTAACTCTGGATCCACTCATGCTTTTCTAAACATTCTGATGATGATCTGAAAATTACTTTGAGTATGAACTTGCTCCCTTTCCATTCTTAGTTTTCTTAGAGGAAACCATTCGAAAGTGGGGAAAGTACACATTTTACTCTGCTATCAAGCCCTTGCCAAGTGACACAGAAATGAGGAAGAGCAAATTTCATGTGGTAGATAGAGGCTACATCCTACACAGAGTTCTCTGGAATCGGATCAAATGTTTATCAGTTATTTTTAAGACATATGTCACCTACATAGAGCGACATCATAGCCAAATTGATGTAGAAGTATTCTATGGTTACCCCACTGAAGAAAATAAATAAAGCACAGAAAAAGCTCGTCGTTTCAGGCTGCAATACAGTGTTTCCGCAGTTGCCAAGGGATAAATTGTTAACGAGTGAAAAAACAAACCACTCTTCATTTCATTGATTCAGTAGGAATCTACCAAGCACGAATGGGCACAAAACTGGCAACACAAGATATAGATGTGTTAATTGTGAAAACTGCCATTTCGTTGTTTATCGAACAGAATTCTGTTGATGTTATTGGAGAAGACATTGATCTTTTAGTTTTGGTGACGGTTTTAGCACCAGACAATGTGTGATTTTGCAAATTTGGAAGGGGTAACATAAGAGATGCGTTGTGCTCCAAAACATCTTTTAAACACGAATGTTTTATGAAAAACATTCGATTTCTCTATGCAATAAGCGTTTGCGATACCTTTTTTTTTTTTTTTTTATTTTTTTTTTTTACCCCTTCCTGGGCTTTCGCCCACACGGGGATGCGTTTGCGATACCACCTCCACTCTGTTTGGATAGGGAAAATTAAGTTTTCTACCACACTTGAGAGCGTTATAAAAGTTTTGCCATTTTCAACGATCCATATGCAAAAAAAGAGAAACAATCGCGAAGGCCACTACAATATTCTTTGTGGAGGTGACTTGATCACCTCTACAGACGATTCACGGTAACTTCGTTTGGTAAAGCTGCTACAACCACCAAATTCGATTCGGTTCAATATCATGCATATAGAATTTATCTGCAAGTTCAAACGTACGAAAAAGCTGATGGAGAGTTTACTGGTATAGGTAGCGTGCTCCGGGGTGGATTCTCGAGAATGCTTGTGTCCACACCCTTTTATCTTTGAAGCAGCTCAAGGCGATTCTTCACTGGTATCAGGAAAACCGAGCACCAGGGGACACAAAAGCTTCTATGGAAACAGACGCCGAGTCAATACTAGTAGAGAGTAAAGCTGCATATTTTATAGTTTTTTTTATTTTTTCAAAACTTTGAGAATCTGTTGACATTTCATATTATTTACTGAGTGCTACAATGCTTTGCTTTTCATCATTCAAAAGCTCTAGCGTGAGAGGTCCAACACGACCCTCGTTTGAACCGCAGGTGCTCGTTCCCGTGGACCAAGTCCCTGGTCCTAAAGGAACACCCGCCGAGCCATGGGTTCTAACCTCATCTATGAGAGCAGGCGGAAGATATTTCCCTTTTTCTCTGAAGGATAATTGAGCAAGAGCCAAGGAGGATACCCAACTTGGTGCCTGGAATATAAGATGGACCAGTAAAGGTTGGATGATATCATCCACTTCGTAACAAGTTAATTATAGACAAAAGAAAAATTTGCTCCTGAGTCAAAATATTGCTTTGTTGTGATAAAAGATATCTATGCCTAGTAACGCAAGCAGGGCTTAATGTAAACAATATAAGATGAAAACAACTTTCTCTGAATCAAAGGAAGTCTCACCACTCTGGGATCCGTAACGGACAATAGTGAATAATTAACAGATAATTATAAAAATAAATAACAGTTATATTTGAATAATAAAAAATTATGTAAATTTTAGTTTTATAGTACATGAAAACATAAAGAAAAGAAAGTCGAGAATACGGGAGTACGTCATTCACTCAAGGATAGGCGTGATTTGACCTTTCCCTCTCTCTTTAAACGCCACCAAATCTGCTGTCAGCTCACTCCCATTGGCCAAAGGAGAGGTCACGTGTTCAAGGAATTTTAAATTTATTAAAATAAAAATTACAGACGATAATTAGTTAGAAATCCAAAATCCAGGGCATGTTTTACTTTTTTTATTGCATATTTTAATGAATCTTTTTCTGCATAATTATAATATTTTATTTATTTTCTTACAATCATTCATCAAAATTTAATATCCATCGTCCTTATGTATTTCATAAGAAAGATAATAGCTTATACAATAGCACTAGCTTTTATAGCCAAAATTAGAACAATGAGGTTTTCTTAATATATGATGCACCAATAAATGGCTCTCTAAATTACCATCTGTCACTAGCTATAGTTACAATCAGAACAATAATAAGACTTTTATCAAGTATGATGGGTCATTATATGGTTCTTTAATGGATAAGCTCTTACAGCTACAATCAGAACACTGATAAGGGTGTTAGTTGTGATATACAATTGAATGCATATTTAAATCATCACTAGCTGTACTGATTTATAGTTGCAATGGAACTCTGATAAGGTTTTTTCCCAATATGATGGGCAATTATATGTTTCCTTAAATTACTAGCTTGCACAGTTTTATAGCTGCAGTGGAGCATTGATGATGAGCTATTATATACATCATTAATTTATCTCCTGCCAGATTGCAAAAACAGTTACCGACGACGCTTCTTTTTACAGGAGCTTAGAAAGAAACTGGCTGTACCCATGATCCAGAAATGGATAAATAACTCTTGTGTCCGAAATGGGTTGCCAAAAGAACAGTTATTCAATGAAGCAAAAAAACCGTTCATAATGACGTGGATTCTCTGGTTAGGAACTCGAACTAACAACTCTAGCCAATCAGTAGAAGAAGAGATTGAGGATGCTTCAGCCCAAGGAAAATTGACACCTAAGTCAACACCAAGTTTCATAGTTTCAAGAAATTCGTGGTGCACTAAGGAAGCACCACCAACCATTGCATGCAAAGAAATTTCTTTCTTTTTTTTTCTAATATGAAGATTTTGAATAAAAACTGTTTTGAAATATCTTCGAATTTGTTAAACTTGGTTTCCTTTGTTCAATGCACTCATTTATTGCACTTATTGGGGAATAAAGGAGTGGGGTCCTAGTGTCAAATTTTTCACCCGGTATTCAGCGGGTTAAAGGAGATTCAAGTTTTGAAGTTACAGATTTTCCATCATTTCACAAAACTACTTTTTCAACCTTCTCTGTGACTCTACTTTACTCGATTTATGTATCTTTTGAGGGAATGCTTCATGTAATTGTGTGTTCCTCTTATTAATTGAATTAATTAAACATAATTAGTAAAATATTGGAATAAACAGGGTGGGCTTAGAGCATATATACAGCGAAATGATACTTTTCTGGAATGCAACCGTAGGCAAATGGTATATTCCATTATAGGTGTAGCTTCCTGGTATCTATGGTGATTACTCATTATTCTATAGTGAATAGTCTAGATAAATGTACATATACACAATTCTTTTTGGCCAACCATCATCCATGATCCTCCCTCGATGAAGCAGAGATCCTCTCTAATCAAACTTAGAAGTGAGGTAATTGATAAATGATGAAAGGTGAAAGTTATAGCTCATGGGATGTTTTCTTGATGTACGCGAAATCTGATCAGACATCCATCGTACAAGTGGCAACTCTTCACATCTTTGCTCACACGCCTTTCCTAATCGCATGGCGCCACAAGAGCAAATGACAATCCATGCCACCCCTCGCTTCAGAAATTATATTTTCTGAACAACTCTATTATATTTCCAACAAAACAGACCAGTTGAGACCATATATTGAGCTTTATCACTTGAGTGAGCACTGTGCCAAACCGTATAAATTAGTGCTAAGTAGAGACAATGTTACACAAGATTGATCTGTATCTTGCTTAATATTATTACGTTTAGAAAAAAAATCTACGATTCAAAAAAAAAAAAGTTATGGGAAATTTGTCTCCTTGATTTCATAGTTGGTTAGCAATAAAGGTATAACTTTAATATTATAGTAGGTATAATACTATAATATTAAAGTTGCATGTTTTATTTCTTGAAACCCATTGAATAATTTCTTTAAGAATAGTTATTGCTGTAAAGCAATACTAATAATTACTGAACATTTCTCTGAGTCAATAGTTGATTATATAGCAGGATTATAAGAGATACTCTTAGACATAAGATAGCGGTTAATGTAACATCGAGAACATAGTTCTTATAGGCATACAAAAACATTGGTGCGGTGTTAAGGTCAGAGAAGAGGGATCCTTCTATTTGTGTTGGCAGCAGTGATAATGGCACAAGGACAATGAAGGAGCTTTTATCCTGTATGATGCACCTTGACATGTCTCTTTAAATGACTTGCTGTTACAGCTTTATAGCTGCAATGGGAACACTGATGAGGTTTCTCTCCAGTGTGATGGGCCATAATATGCCTTTTTAAGTTATTACCATGTACACTTTTATAGCTGCAATAAGGGCATGGACGAGGCTTCTCTTCAGTATGATGCGCCTTGACATGTCTCTTTAAATGACTTGCTGTTACAGCTTTATAGCTGCAATGGGAACACTGATGGGGTTTCTCTCCAGTATGACGGGTCATAATATGCCTTTTTAAGTTATTACCCTGTACACTTTTATAGCTGCAATAAGGGCATGGATGAGGCTTCTCTCCAGTATGATGGGTCATGACATGCATCTTTAAATGACTAGCTAGTACAGATTTATAGCTGCAATGGGAGCACTGATGAGGCTTGTCTCCTGAATGCTGAGACATAATATGCATCCTTAAACGACTAGCTCTTCCAGCTTTATAGCTGCAATGGGAACACTGATAAGGCTTGTCCCCTATATGATGGGCCATGATGTGCATTTTTATACTACTAGCTGATACAGCTTTATAGTTGCAATGAGGGCAGTGATGAGGCTTCTCCCCTGTATGTTGAGCCATGACATGCCTCTTTAAATGACCAGCTTGCACAGCTTTATAGCTGCAATGGGAACACTGATAAGGCTTGTCCCCTGTATGAAGGGCCATGATGTGCATTTTCATACTACTAGCTGATACAGCTTTATAGTTGCAATGAGGGCAATGATGAGATTTCTCTTCAGTATGATGGGTCATGACATGCCTCTTTAAGTTACTAGCATGCGCACTTTTATAGCTACAATAAGGACATTGATGAGGTTTCTCTCCTGTATGATGGATCATGACATGCATCTTTAAATGACTAGCCTGTACAGCTTTATAGCTGCAATGGGAACACTGATGAGGTTTCTCTCCTGTATGATGGATCATAATATGTCTTTTTAAGTTATTACCATGCACACTTTTATAGCTGCAATAAGGGCATGGATGAGGCTTTTCTCCAGTATGATGGGTCATGACATGCATCTTTAAATGACCAGCTTGCACAGATTTATAGCTGCAATGGGAGCACTGATGAGGCTTGTCCCCTGAATGCTGAGACATAATATGCAACCTTAAACGACTAGCTCTTCCAGCTTTATAGCTGCAATGGGAACACTGGTAAGGCTTGTCTCCTGTATGATTGGCCACGATATGCATTTGTATAATACTAGCTGTCACAGCTTTATAGCTGCAGTGGGAGCACTGATGAGGTTTGCTCCCTGAGCGATAAGTCATGAAATGCCCCTTTAAGTTACTAGCTATTTTCGTTTTATAGCTGCGATCAGAACATTCCAGAGGTTTTTCTTTTATATGGCTATTTATTATATGCCTCTTTAAATAACTATGGTTTACAGTTTTATAGCTGCAATGATAACACTCATATGAATTCTTTGATGTTTGAAGATGAGAACTATTCTGATGTATCTGCAGTGGTTCCTGTCCTCCTATAAAAAATAATTGACCACATGAAAAAAGTAATTTTCTAATGCCTTGTTCACAGATGAGTCTATCTCCACGCAGGCATGGATTTATGGTGCAATGGATATCAAATAGCTAGTGGCAATGTGAAAATACCAGCATTCATACATCATGCCTGCGTGTATATTACATTTTTACATGCAGACACATGAGAACACTGTCTGCAATAGTTTTATAATATAAATAATAAAACATTTTTATCTTAACATTAATTACTAAACAAACTAATTTAAGGATCTTAGTTTGGTTTCTACTCGATTCTTCTCGAGGGATACATACTTTTATCTTTCAAATTTCTGTCTTATATTGTAGGGGAGTCTTTAAAACATTACATAAGTTTCCAAAGAGTAAGAAAAAATATGTTAAAAGAAACTAAAATAAAAGTAGTTTATATTATCACAGTTGTCAATAAGAGATATACAATCTGAGGCAATTTGAATGATCTTAACCAGTGAGTTTATAGTTTCTGTGGGCCTATTTTATAGTGGACGCATTTTTCTCGTTATATTTTCATCAAATTAATTTTTGGAAACAAAAAAAAAACTGTTTTCATATGTAACATTGTGTAACTGCTTAAGAGTTAAAGTATGAAGACTGAATCTCAATTTTAAGATGGACAACAAATTTATTTTTCTTCCATGAATTGAAAGTGGTGGGCTCCTGATAATTTGATATACAATTCCTGACCAGAACATGATACAAAAGAGCGTAAATAAAATAAATGAACATGTCTCAGAGAAATATAAATTTTACAAAATCCGAGATTTCCATTTGTTACAAAGTCAGTTGGCAATTCAACATTTGTAGGACAAAAGATCCACAAATAATATTGAACATGAATGACAAGGGCAGTCACCAAATAATCTACATTATCACTGTCACATAAAAATCGCTCACCTTCATCGGAGATAATTAGCTCCTCTTCCTCCTTAATGAGAGTCGCCCTGTCTGAAAATAACACAAAGGATGAATATACATTAAGATATTCAAGAATATGCATTAAGCATTTAAATTAGAAACATGGAAGACATTGAATGTATAATTGGTAATTAAAAGGAAATAAGTGATTGGTGGAAGTGGATAAAACCATTGGTGGGCTGTCACTAAATATATATTAACTAGAGTATCTCTGTGAAATGTACAAAAATTGATTTTTATCACTCACCTTCGTCTGTAATAATCATATCCTTTTCATCCTTAATGTGTGACATCTTGCCTGGTAAAGATAGAAATATATTGTAATGATATTTTTATTAATAAATTAAATTTATTTACTAGGATTAAATTGATTTGAAACTCTAAGCGAATGTTTGGTTGAAATGATTTGTAATAGACACAGAAGTTGATACCTGGCCAGGGTGTCTGTGGCTTTTGGAATTCAACATATTTAGGGTGGGGAAATGAGGTTACATATGAATGTCAGCTGGAAGGAGAAAAGGGGACTTTTTGCCCTTGTGAGTCAGTGAGTAAGTTAAATTGCTCAGCAGCTAGGAGACTGGGTGGTGAAGACCACCCATCACCAAAAAAAAAAACAAGATACCAATGTTATTTAAATCATAGTTAACTAGTATTTTAATTAGAAAAAACCCATTCTATTATGGTCCTTTAGGCATAGGTATTTTGTTGTGATATTTTTCTACATTTAAATAAGGAGTTATTACTTTTGTTAAATATTTATTCTGGTTTAGTTTAGAGGGGCTCTGGTGATGCAAATTTAAAAGAAAAGAAGTGAATTAGGTAGGTTAAAAAAACATTATTATTTTTTTTCAAAAACCTGAAAAGCCGCCAAATAATCCTGCCTTCTTCCAATCCTTTCTAATATATTTGAAAAAATCCTAGACACCTCTTTCCCATAATCGAATCCAAAAACCACCTTCCCAGCCATTAATTTGGCTTCCATTTCAGACGATCCACTGCTCAACAAGACCTCCGGATTGTTGATCATACATCCCCTGCACTTAAAAGCAAACAATATTGTATGGGTTCTTTTCTGGATGTATCTCTGGCTTCGGGAATGGTACCATCCAGGTTTGCTTTACAAGCATTATCATCATTATCGCAGACCTTTTTTCTATTCCTTCAATTCTAACTTTCAAACATGTTTCTTCAGGTCTGTTGGGGTTCAGAATATTTCAACTACTGTCCAATACAAGTAGGTGTACTTGAAGGCAACATCCTCTGTCCTATCCTAAATGCCCTACACACAGCTGACATTCCTGCGAGTCCTAGCACTTTTATTGAAAATTTTGGTGACGACACAGTCACATCCTGATCTGTTAAAAGCATCCAACAACCTCCAAGCTCACCGCTGTGAAGTAGAGAGAGAACTAGTGAAACCAATAGTTCATCAAGGTCAATGAAGGCAACTGTGTACACACAACATTTTAAACACTGTTAACAGAAGCTTTGACCTTCTTTATAGACTGCTTAATAGAAACTCTATTGAACAGAAATCCAATTTGGACATATCGACTAGAACTGTAGGGTGCAGCCAAAACTTCTAACATAAAACGAATTGAAACATTGTAATCCAAAGCCCTCGAAACGAATAGAGAGCAAAATATATGTATACAAGATTTCTGAAAATAACAAAAAATAGTGCAAGTGTAAGAACTTCATGAGAAAAAGACAGTGTTAAGAATAATGTTTACAATTAAATATTCAGTTTCAACCAAAAATGTAGATCAGTTATGAAAAATTAATATAACTATCTTATATTTAAAATAAAAAGTAACTATTTGAGCTATCTCTTCAATAATCCCGTTGGTTTTAAAAACTAATTGTTTAAGGGACCACAGCCCACGTAGCTTAGCTAAGTCACCATACTTAATCAAGGTCACACTCTATCGCCTTCTGCTTCGTAGTGGAAGGCTTAAGCTATTATCAGCTTGGAAGAAATTGAAACTAAAGTTGACAATTAAAAGGAAATACAAATGTCAGATAGAATTGAATGAGTATTAATGTGAGGGCAGCTACCAGATATACCAACTGTAGTCTCTTCAACATTTATAAAAAGTAAAATCACTTACTATCGTCCATGATAATGAGCTCTTCTTCTTCCTTAATCTGTGGCATTTCACCTAGAACAGGCACAAAAAAGGAATATTTATTAGGACCATAGCACTTTCGCAATATTATAATGCGCTGTTATGATACAGTGCTTAGTGTAACTGCTTCAGGGTATGAAATTTCTGGGTTGTAATATCTAGATATGAATTTTATTCATATAAGAGAATGATTGTGTGAATTTTACTTAGTAGTGAAGTGACTTCAGATAGAAAAGCCTGCCTGTCAACCCCTCAAAGAAAGGGTATAATAATTTAAAACTCCCAAAACCTATCAATAACATCCAGTGGGTTGTTGATTATGAAGTATGTTTAATAAATGAAGGGCAATGGGGAAAACCAATCGATGTCAATTTTTTTGTGAAAAAAAGATACTAATGCCATCTTGTGGCTTGTTCCTAAACAAACCAAAGCATGACTGAATTTTTATAAGATAAATCATATTCCCCCTTAACTCTCACTGCTTCATTCTATGGTTGTTTTTGTGTTGATGTTTTACTATGTAGTGTAGTAACATAAAACCTATGTCATTATATTGGGAAATAGTCTTAGTGAAGGGATGAAAAAACTTCGAGCGACTTCGTTTGAGTTGGGAGATAACTGCCGGTGTAAATGATTCAAATGTTTTCAAGCTGTCTCTCTTGAAGAAAGACATTCCTGTGAGTCCTAGCACTTTCATTGCAACTTATGGTGATGACACAGTCTCATCCTGATCTGTTAAAAGCATCCGACAACCTCCAAGCTCACCGCTGTGAAGTAGACAGAGAACTAGTGTAACCAATGGCACATCAAGGTTGATGAAGGCAACTGTGTACACACAACATTTTAAACACTGTTAAACTGACGTTTTGGACTTCTTTACAGACTGCTTACTAGAAACTGTTAATTTTATTATCGAAAACAAAACCAATTTGGACATCTGACTAGAAGTGTAGGGTGCAGCTTCTAACATAAAAAAGATTCAAACATTGCAATAAAAAGCCCTCGAAACGAATAAGGAGAAAAAAATATGGATACAAGATTTCTGTAAATAACAAAAAATATCATACTTGTCATTAAAAAAAAGAGTTTTAAGAACAATGTTTATGAATAAGTATTCAGTTTCAACCGAAAATGTAGATCAGCTATGAAAAATTAATGTAACTATTTTATATTTAAGATAAAAAGGTTATTATTTGAGCTATCTCTTCAATAAGTAATTATTTGAGGGACCACCCCCATGTACCTTAGCTAAGTCACCATACTCAAGCAAAGTCACACTCCATCCCCTTCTGCTTCGTAGTGGAAGGCTTAAGATATTAGCAACTTGGAAGAAATTGAAACTAAAGTTGACAATTAAAAGAACATACAAATGACAGATAGAATTGAATAACAATAGTGAGGGCAACTACCAGATATACCAACTACCAAATTCTTCTTCATTCTTAAAACGTGACAACTTGCCTGGAAACAGGAGGCATAAGTATATAGATTAGCAGCTTGAAAGAAATTGTATCCATACTTGATGATTAAAAGGAAATACAAATGACAGATAGAATTGAATACCAATAGTGAGGGCAACTACCAGATATACCAACTACCAAATTCTTCTTCATTCTTAAAACGTGACAACTTGCCTGGAAACAGGAGGCATAAGTATATAGATTAGCAGCTTGAAAGAAATTGTATCTATACTTGATGATTAAAAGGAAATACAAATGACAGATAGAATTGAATACCAATAGTGAGGGCAACTACCAGATATACCAACTACCAAATTCCTCTTCATCCTTAATACGTGACAACTTGCCTGGAAACAGGAGGCATAAGTATATGAGATTAGCAACTTGAAAGAAATTGAAACTAAAGTTGACAATTAAAAGGAAATACAAATGACAGATAGAATTGAATGAGTACTAATGCGAGGGCAGCTACCAGATATACGAACTGTAGTCTCTTCAACATTTACAAAAATTAAAATCACTTACTATCGTCCATGATAATGAGCTCTTCTTCTTCCTTAATCTGTGGCATTTCACCTAGAACAGGCACAAAAAAGGAATATGTATTAGGACAATACCACTTTTGCAATATTATAATGCACCGATATGATACAGTGCTTAGTGTAATTGCTTCATGATATAAACAAATTAATTCTATCCATAATTAAGGGCATAATAACAGTTCAAAATTTTTTTTTTTTACTATATTCATAATAATTTAACTCAAAACTTGATTATAACAAATTTTTAGTTTAAGAAATTCTTGGGAGAACCCACACTCGAGCAAGCAACATAAAGTTGTCTGGGGAGAAAACATGGGGTAAAACAAAGTACTGGGAAAGAATAAGCATAAATGTTAGCAAAGCAAGCACCTTTTATTCATTGGTCCATATTTTTGAACAATTCATATTTTAACACTCGAAGGGATTACTGACCTGATTTTGAACACAATGGGTCATGCTTCATCTCGGGCTCTTCTTTAATTTTGGCAGAAACTGGCATTTCTGTAATACATGATACTGTACAAATCAAAATATAATAAACAAATATATTTAAACAGAATAAATTAGTAAGATTTATAACTTACTATTAATGCATCATAACAATTCAGTATTCGCAGGATTTAGGTTACAGAAAAAAGACCAGCAAATACAAAGATCAATAGAAATATTGTGATTAGTGTGTTTAATAAAAAAATATTTGCATAAAAAAAATCGTTAAAATGTTCAAGCTGATTAAAATTAATCGAATTTTAATAAATTAAATAAATAAGTACAGAAGATTAAATTACAAAATGTAAAGATTGATTATGTTTCTTATTCATGTACTCATATTCAACTTTAAACAGAATTACCAGTAAATATACATTCAGTATTACAACCACGAGAAAGTTTAGAAAGATTTACATTTGCCTTACCGTTTATAAACTGATGTTCTTCATCAAACGACATATCCTCTGTACCATTATCAGAGGCTGTAACAATCAATGAGAGATCAGTGTCACGACACTTTCAATGACTCAAGACATATATTTTTATTTTTACTAAAAAAATACTTACGAAATGATTCATCTTCAACAACTTCTTGTTTAATGAATTTAAATGACACATTCAAGCCTGAAATCAAAAACAAATAAAATGATGAAGTCAATTTTCTATGAACTATTTTTGGTGATACTAGGTCCAAAAATATTAGACACGTGTCTGAGCTTAAAAAACTAAAAAAAACTCAATTGTTTGATCTTCATTTCTGTTATTATCTCTATGTAAGATAAGGGCATCATCCAATTTGTAATTTTATGTAGAAAATTCTATTATTTATTCTCAAATTATTTCAATATGTGATGAACATCAATGAGATGAGCTAGCTGTGAATTTTTTTTTTTTTTAAAAAGGCAGGGAAGTAGGAGTAGGTACATAATCCAATTGCATTTCCTGTTAAGCAATATGTAAATCAGAACCTGAGGTGTAGAACATTATGTCACATTTCCCAAACTTTATAGCAGATCAGTTCGAACAGGTTTTATTTTTAAAACCTTTTATTTACTCAACTGTTTATTGAATTTTATATAAATATATAATACTTATAACAAATACGAGATATCGTTATATATTTTTCACCAGATGTATGGACATATTATTTTTGGGTTTACAGTCTTGACAGTGCATACAAATTGTTTAAATGTACTTAACTCATTTTGAATCTGAATGAAATTAAATAGCATTCAGATTTAAAATGAGCTCAGTTGGATTTATAGTTATGTTGTATGTTATAACGTATTTATATGTTTTCATTAATAAATTTTTTCTAAATTAAATTATTTTTTGAAAATTTACCTTTTAATTATTCTTTTAATCAATGTCATTTCAACCACTGAAACCCTTATTTAAATTCAATAAGTTCAAGTTACTTATATTGAAGAATTTCGTGGAATTGTGTTCATTTTGTCAACAGGTGTTATACACCCACTGGAAATGGTAGAATACATTATGTATTACATGTGAAAAAATATTTATTCATTTTAAATTTGCATTGTGCTGCCCTCGAACTCAAATTTTTTCCAATCACTAATGATTTTTGGGCAATTGAAAAATCAAGATTGAAAGTTATACTCTAGCTGCAGCACGCATTAAAATTCAATAAGAAAGATATTTTCTGTATTTTGTTAGAAGATTATGTTTCGAAAACATATTTCATTTATTGGAAAAGTACTCATTTAAAGAATAATTAATTGGCATGTAAGCATAGTTATAATATAAAATGTTACAAAAGCTTTAATCATGCATTGATCATATAATGTATTACTGTTGGAATGAAAAAAAATTTACTTTTGTATGTTGAATTATTTGTGTCCTCCTTTACACAGTACAAAAATTGTCACCAACTGATGAACTGTCTGATTCATAAAATTTATGTTTTTTCATAAAAAAAAGTAGAAATGTTTTGCTGGGAAGTCGGTACAAGCATTTAAGAAAAAAAACCAGGCAGTTTACGAAAACTGTTAGGTCTTAAAACAATATCGACTGTGGGGTTCCTCTCATAAACACCACTCAAATAAAGATTAGGCCCCTTATACCCACAAGAAAATCATTTAATTGAAGTACTACAGGAATTTAGTTGAAATCTGATCAAGTGTAACTTTAACATGACAGATGATGCACTCAGCCTTTTATAACAAAAAAATATGATCTTTCAAAAATTGTTGAACAGTTCAGCTACATGCAATAAAAGAGTGATGAGTGTACGTAATGAGTAGAAAATCATTACTAACTAATACTTTCCTGTGGGTGACATTATTGATCTTATGACAATTTTAATAAAGAATAGTAGATTCAATACCTGTTACTTCCATCCTGAACAAAATTGATGATGACAGCCTAATTCATAAACTGACAGCTTGCTGATAACTGCACCGAGGTAGAGAGCAAACACAGCGCACACTAACTGTTTGGGTGGGATCACTTACCACTTACCAGAGGCTACTCTACCGACCTCTACTGCCTAAGAAACGAAATTAATGAGTCGAAGAGTTTGTGGTTGGAGATGGACTCAGGTCGATGAAAATTGAAAAAGAGTTTTTGCGTTTTCGTAATATGTATTAATGGACACCGTTTTGTCATACTATGTATGTCTGCACCAGGTCCTGGATGACAAGAATAGAATGTAAACACGATTAGTGGTACAAGGAATTTGAAACAAATAGGAGTGAATGAAAGTGCAGTATGGGTAACTAATAAATAATTATTAGAATGTAACAATGAATAGGACAAATTACAAAGATATATAGAAAATATATGAAGCAGGTACAACTAAAAGGTGAAAGTAAACAGAGCCTTGAAAACAAACTTGCTTTATATATCTTTCTGTAAATTATTACATAGAATCAATACAAATTATCGTAAGCAGTTCTTAGCTCTTCAGTTATTAACAGCTTAAGGATGGGATCAGGATTGGAAAAGATGATGGTTTATTTTCATAGAGGGAGGTTGAAGGAAAATTAGGTATATCAAACTAATACAAAACGTTAACTAATAACCTCAATCTAATAACAAAATCAAACTAATAAACAAGATCCCTCAGCCTGAGGGACACCGAGAAGTTGAAAAGGTAGGAGGATCTGAAAGAGGAGTAGGATTCGCTGAAGTATCTTTCAGTTACCTACGACAGGATGATGAATGAAGGATGTCCTAGAGTTGAAAAGCAAGCCCTGGTGTCATACGCGACTAAAAAGCTGAGAAACGTTGAAAAATACAACAGATCTTTTTTTTCTATTAAATTTGCATTGGTACATAATAAAATGGGAAGAGCGACAACCAATCTGTTAAGCGCTTCATAAGAAGTTTTTCGAGGATTCGAGGCTGCTTAATTCCTACCTCCTTGGATTGCTGCACCTCACTGATATTATCAAACAACCAACTTCTATTTAATATTTATGTATGTTAGTTCTTCACACTCTTCTTACATTCGCTGACAATGGATGTTACTGGTATACGGATTTACTTACAGAACATTAGTTTAAATTATCACTACTCGAGAATGTAAAAATTACTGTGAACTAGGCCAACTTTTATGCGTAGTATTTAAGAGACCTAAGTTGTTTCTCATTTTCAATTTCTTTGGAGATTGGTGAAGACTATTTTCATACAAGTGGTCACATATTTGATGAAAACTTCTGATAAATTATTATTATTTCTGATAATGATATCAGACCTGCCTGGGTATTTTTGCTGAGCTCCCTTGTAGTCCAAAGTTTAAAAGCTTCATTTTTTATGATCATCTCTGTATTTATCCCTTTTATGAGTAGTATTTAAGAGACCTAAGTTGTTTCTAATTTTAAATTTCTTTGTAGAGTAGCTATTTTAATTGTTATAAGGGATGCTATTTTCCAACAAGGAGTCATAGATTTGATGTAAACTTTTTTTTTTTATGTATTTGACTTGTCATGGCATTTTTGGCAAGACACCCTTGTAACCTTAAGTTTAAATACTTAATTTCGTATGATCATCTCTGCATTTATTCGACCTGTAAAGTAAGATTGAAGTGCATCATCTGATTAGTTTCTTTATTTAGAATTCGTCAACTATATGCAAGATTGTAATGTAGTAATGTAGCTTATTTAGAAGCTTCTAAAACGAGGAGATAATTCAAGTAAAGTAAGTTCAACAAAATTTATACCAAATAAACAAATTCATATCAAGTTTTAGCATCTCTTTAAACCTATGAACATGAATTTTTGTGGCAGTTAATAAATAGAAATTTTGTTCCTAGATTCATTAGGGCGCTAAATTTTGTCCAAGTCTTTTATTCAACTCATCTAAATGTTGTCCAACTCCAACGTCGTTACCACTTTTATGAAGCTTAACGTCGTCTCTTTCAGTAAAAGTCAATAGCAGTTTGTTTATATCTTTTTATAAGTAGAAAAATGAACAGAAAAACCTGAAATGTTATATTTTAGATCTTGATTTTTAATTTATTCTATTTTGGAGACCCGGTCATTACATTGGTATAGGTATAGTATACGCATTACTCTAGCCTGCCCTTGTCAGCTGTAAAATTGACCAAAATCACCAACAATTTGCTTTGATATGTAAGAATAATAAGAATGAATTGAAGAGAAAAACCTAAAATGTCATATGGTGTATATCAATTCATAATTATTTCAGGCCTGTAAAGCTTGGAGTGGAACGATAAATTTGTTGTAGAGTATTTATAGTTTTCAAACATAAGCGAAAAGAAATTGTTGAGCTGAAAGATTTAATTTTTGTATTTTCTCTAAAATTTCTATTCATTGAATTCTCGGGATGCTGAAAACAAAATCATATTTGACTCTTGCTTAGAAATTATTTTCACCTAATTTGCTTTGCCGATCCGCTATTTATTCACAAATTATTTCATTATGAAGGTATAAGCATCAATTCAATGGAAGATCTATTATTTTTATGTTTTAGTTTAATGTTATTCCTGTTTAATGTTATAATATTCTAACTTTAATGTTATATATTCCTAATGACTTGAATGTATGTAGATAGAGTTCATTTCGTAAAATTTACATTATATGTGTTTGTTTTTTCTTGGATGTGAGCATTTTCCGCCTTTTTGGATCATTTGATTTCATGCTCCTACTCTTCTTTTAGATTACCTGCGTGTTTAGAAAAATAATTATTTGACAGCTAGCTATAGTATGCTCGTCACATATTAAATAATTTGTGAATAAATAATGGACTGATTAACTTTTCTACATAAAAAAGCAAATTGGATTATGTAAAATATTTTATAACCTTATCTTACATATAGACAAATATTAAAATGAAATTTAAAACTAAATTATTTTTTCTCAGTTCCTAGGCAAGAATATGTGACAAATATTCGTTGACCTAGTAACACAAAAAGCATTTCATTGAAATAAGTGACCACACAACTGTAAAATTGACTTTTTTTGTTTATTAGATTTTTCAGGTTTCAATGAGTCATTTGTATTCATTAAACAAGAAGTTGAAAAGGAATCATTTTGTAAGTTTTATTTTTAATTAAATACAAATATATGTTTTGAATGAATCATTACAAGTGTTGTGACATTGATTTGTCACTGATTGTTACAGCTTCTGATGATAAGTCATTTGATGCAGAACATCAGCATATAAATGGTAAGGCAAATGTAAATCTTCTTAAATTTTCTCGAGGTTATAATACTGAATGTATATTTACTAGTAATTCTGTTGAAAGTTGAATATGAGTACATGAATAGAAAACATAACCAATCTTTACTTGCTGTTCAGAATTTAGTTATATTGATGAGAGTTGGTGGTGGGCTTAATAGAAGATAAAAATGAACTGTAATGAAAGAAAATGTAGGCAGTAATACAAATTTTCTTAGAATCGGTGATCCTGTAGATTTGATTAGCCTAGTACTGGTAGTCTCATTACTTTGGAGCGATTGACAATTAATAAATGCTATCTATTTAATTAATTTATATGTATTTGTTCATGCTGAATTCTTCTGATATAAACTTGATACTGTATTACAGAAACGCCTGTTTCTGTCAAAATTAAAGAAGCGCCAGACATGAAGCTAGACCCTTTGTCTTCAACATCAGGTCAGTAATCCTTCAAGGTTTTAAGGATTAACAGTTAAAAGATATTTACCGATCTAATGTACCAATGAATAAAATGGTGTGTGCTTTGCTAACATTTATGCTTATTCATGTCCCAGCAGAGAAGTTTTTCAAAATTAAAAGCTACTCTAAGATAATGTTTTATTAGAGGTTAACTCACATATTGATGACAGTATGATCTGTTACAACAGCATGATCCCAATAAATAATTACAGATTTGTTAAAAACTATTACAACTGGCTGATAATGATAGCAGGTTTGTTTGATATCTATGAGTTTTTCAGACATGGCTACTGCACGGAGAATTTTTTTCTTGTTATGCCTTCCAAAATATTACTTTGCATGAGAAGAAGACACAAGACCCTTCCTGCCTCCTTACTTGGTTATTTATGGTAACCTGGAAAACCCAGGGTATGGTTTCGCTACCTACCTGGGTTCCAATGCCAAGAACGCTATCTTTATTCAAAATTTTTCAACAGAAAATGGCTTTCTAGAACTCGGTCCAATTCCAATGAATAATCAATTTTCTAATAATAAGAATCATAATATTTCACCCATATTACAGAACAAAAATTTTAATTACTTAGTATAAAATAAACTTAAATACACTAATTACTTAATATTAAGATAATAACATAAAAAAACTAATACTATTAACATAACTTGCTCCTTTTGGAACAGAATATTTCACATTACCTTAATTCAAAATTTAATAGAATTGTGTCAGTTTTATTTTGTTACATTATGTAAATTTATACCGATGGTAGCAAAATTTAAAAATGAAATTTTATACTTATTGACATATTACTATGAAATGATAAATTTGTTTCACATGCATATGAGAGTACAACAGCATAATACAAAGTTTACATTTTTAACGAACCTTATTTAAAATTAGTTTTTCATAGATTGTCCTTTCTAGAACATACTTTTGACATTGTTACCATTTGCTTTCAATTTCTGAGAGTACATAAAAAGAAAATTAAATACTAAAGTACAAAATTGTTGCATGTTGATCTTGTTCTGTTTAATTAAAAGTATTCTTTAAAAATGATAATTTACATCATTCAGAGGGACCAAAATTCAAACAGATAAATTTTTAACAAGTTTCTTTTTTTTAATCAATGATGTAATCACTCTCATTATTAACAACCTTTTGCCATCTAGTGTGCAAATTTTCAATGCAGGATCAGTAAAAATCGATAGGTTTATGAGCTACAACATTTTCTATGCGGCAAAAAATTTTAAACTTTGGATGATGTCCAAAATTGTGGATATTTTGCTCAAAAACGAATTGATTTTTATAAATTAAATGTAAAAGCTAAACTAAAGACTTATCCTAAATTATTTTACAAACATTATATTTACAGTATTCTAAAAAGTCTGAAAACAAAACTAAATATAATTCGGATGTCACTGAACTTATATAACCACAAATAAATCTGTAACTTACATTCAAATAGAAAGAATAATTAACCGACTCCGGGAAATTTTCATTTTATCTCTCGTGGTGCTCATCCTCCATCATAAGCAACCTGACATACTTGTGTTCTATCGCATAGTTTCCAGCATGGCATGACTATTCTATACCTTTAGTTATAATACTTATTTAATTAATTTTTTATATTTATTTTGTATGTTACTCTTTACACTGGATTATTTTCATTTATTGGGAATATTGTTTTACAGAAATGCCAGTTTATGTGGAAATTAAAGTAGAGGCAGAATCCTCAACATCAGGTCAGTATCCACAATATTATTGAACACATTTTAAAGAATATTCATGGGTCTTGAATTCTGTCACATTTCCCTAACTTTACAGCTGAGCAGTTTGAACGGGTTTTATTCATATAACATTTTATTCCCTTAACTGTTTATTGAATTATATTTTATACAAAATTCAATAAAGAGTTAAGGAATTGAAATGTTTTTTGTTTTTGTATACCTGTTTAAACTGCTCTGTTCCCCTGTAAATTTAGTGAAATGTTACGTAGTGTTCTATATCTCCCCGGTACTGGTATATGATCTGTTAATGAGGAAACACTTATGGAATAATTAATTTCATTTATGATGACTATGATACTTGGCAGGCAAAATTGTAGCAATATTTTACATTAATTGTTATTCAAGTCAGCCAAAGTTTCAAATTTTAAATCCACCCAGTAATTTATTTACTAAAGCTAAATAATTATTAATTAACAAAAAATTTATAAATAAAGTTAAAACAACTACTTACAACATATGGTTAGAAAATGATAACCCAAAAGCAGGAATAAATAGGTTGTGGTATAATAATCCAAGGAAGGCTAATTTAAGGACACAAAACTCTGATAAACAAGACAATATAAAGATCATATTAAACAACAGCCAAAAATAAACTTATTACCAATTTAACTAACAAAAGGTTGATTGTTTCTATAATTCCACATTTCATTTATGTCCTTTTAATTCTCAAGTATACATTCGGTTTATTTCAGATTGCTATTGTCATAGTACATATTCCCCCTTTGTGTCTTTTTCAGACATAGCAACATTCATTAAGAGAGCTGATTATCTCAGACGATAGTGAGCGATTTAAAATTTATTTTTAATGTTCAGAAATCTTTTGCACTAAGCAACACAAAGAAAAAAATGTGTTTATAGCAAAAGTTGTTTTTGGAAAAAATTAAGTTATCCAGGATTGATGCTCAATCAACTATGCTGCTTATTCTCACGTGAACTTGATTTAAACAAAAGTGCTTTAAGAAAATTACTCACAACTTTGATAAACTTCTAACCTGTAATCTGTTCGAATTGTACCAAAAACTCAATTTCTTAAGGCAGTATGTCTTTCTCACACTTGCATAACAAGCCAATTTGAGCACTTGATGAAACACTTGGAAAACATTGAAATTAATATTCGCATAAGTGGCGGGATCAACAGTTGGGGTAGAACTGGACTGGTTCTCACTAAAAATATAAAAATTTTATCACTTCTCATTGCCTTAGCCCATATTCTAATCGCGTGGTTTTCCAAATAGGATCCTCATTGCTAAACCTATCAAAAAACAAGCTAACTCATACAAAACATGCAGATTCGCCCAGGTTTTGAAAACCTTTGGCTTCTTAACTATTCATTGATTCTATAATTAAAAATGTGTAACTGATCCACAAAAATATAAGATGAGACAAAAGGTGTTCATATCATGGAACTTTTTGGATTGAGACCTAAAATGTACTCTTATAAAATGTATGATTTAGAAATTATGAAAGCAAAAGGTGTAAAAAAATAGTGCTGTAGAAGGATTAACCTTCTTAGATTATTACATCACGTATAATAACTGTACCCCCATGCATACCAACTTTCAATAAATTCAATCTCATAGTCGCAATGTAAATACAATGCATATTAGTAAAAAGACAGTAACTTCTTTTGATGATACAACGGTTTACACCATCTAATAAAATGGACTCTTTAACATATAGACATTTTGAATGTCCGTTGAAACTATTGTAACTGTAAATATATATATAAATAATTTTTTTTACATAAATGGTGTATGCATTATTTTTACCTGCAATGCTTGTTATTGTAATAACATTTTCATAGTTTATAGTAAAATAAACGCTTATATTAAGTACATATGTGTTTTGTTTTTGCCCTAACCACATTACATATATTTCCTTACAAAAAAAGTAGAAGATTGAAGATCACATTGACAAAAATATTAATATGCAAGTGGCTGTTCCGGGGTCATCAGTGAGCAATGTGATCATCATTAGTCCCTGAAAACCCCGGTACAACATTCACATATTAATATTTTGATCAATTTATTTTTAATTAGCTGCTTCCTATTTTACTTTATAATTATTGTCTGGTAGAAAGTGTATTGCGCTCGTTACCCTCCCCCATCATACACTTTAAGGGGCTTAGCTTGATTGTACATTTCCCGTGGAGTCGCGTACTCAACCACAAGGCGACCGAAGGCCGATATTATACAAAAATGTTTTTATATTAGACTATGCTCCACTATACAATATCACTTTTATTTATTTATGATTTTTCATTTAATCCTAACCATTTTACATAAAGTTCATTTCCTTTCAACGAGGTAAACATCCGGATTGAGTGCTGACTCATAATAGCCAGGCCAATTTTCCAAATCCGCATAATACAAGTTATCCACATATATTTTGGATACTGGATCGTTCGATTCAACCGGTCTATGGACCCTAATGATTCCAGTATTATTTCCATCTATATACTGTACAAACTTTAGCGAACTAAAATGAAAATCATTTTTTCTATACTTTGAAATGTGAGAGCCACTTGTTGACCGTCATGATGGCGGGGCTGTAGCCTAATGACTGGATCTACAAGGCTATAATATTATATAATCTTCATGCAGTTCCTCATTTATTGATTGTATCTCGTTCATATGACCTTCAGTAGATGATGCTAATAACATCCTTAAATGGTCTACAAGTTCATTCGGATCGTTCCAATATTCAAAGAGCGGTGCATCAATCCTTCCATCCAGTCCCTTGGTTAAATGAGCTTAGTTTTTTTAATCGAAGAGGGCGGTGCTATCTTAAGATCTTGAACTTTAAATAGTTTTGGAATGTTTCTATATTTTTCAGAACGGTTACCATGCATATTTTGTTCAGCGCTATAACCTCTCTTGTGAGCATCCGTCATGATTATAACCCCTTTGTACTTTGCAAGATCATTTCCCGATATTCTTGGGGAGATTTTAAAAATAACAGTTGCAATAATCCGTGTGGCGATTCTTAGTATATAAAGTGAAATCACCCTATACGTTATTGCAGATATATTATAGACAAAGGTAAATAACATGAACAAAAGTAAATTATTATAAATCTATTAGCAATAAAGAAAAGCAGAAGCAAGTAACATGAGACGGGACAACGACTGTCAGTCATAAATTAGAGAGACCCTTCCAGCCCAGGCTTGCGGGACCCTTGTCACATGTAAACCACAGCCTAAGTGGTCCTGTCAGCAGTCTGACAGATTACTGAGAATAGGCATGCTCCTTACCACATGTTAGGATCTCGCAGGCCCTAAGGAACCTTTTTGTTCAGCCTCCGAGGAGGCGTGGGCCATATTTAACGGAGGAGGCTAGCCCCAGACAGTCAGTCTTTTCGCGACCGTTCCTAGTGATACTTGCTTCTGTTCGAACTGTGAAACTTTGACTTATTCTTTATGAATCCTCTGTACCTCTTGAACATAGTGCATTGTCGGGGCACATACCTATCAGAAATGGAGTCAGATATTAACGCCGACCTGGAACGATTGTCCAGGTTACAAACTTGAACAATTCGCACTTGTCACCAGGGCTAGAGTGATTGGGCACTCCCCTAGTGACATTTCCCGACAATCCGGATTTACCTTCATATTCTTCACCATTTATTGAATTATCCTTGCAGTTTGGTATCTAATGAACGTCTGTAGAGCCTCCTGTGGCCATATCACGGATTCCATAATAATCATCAAATTCTTTTGATCCTCTGAATAGTTTAGACATGAATGTTTTATCCAACGAGCCAAGCGTATCTAAATACCCTTCAAATCGAGTTTTTCTTTCTGGGGTATTGATTAATTCCTGTATTTGACTCATTGAAGGCTCTTCGGATTCGTATACATCTTCCTGCTGCTTCTTTTCCGCCTCTGGTTCCGACTTGAGTCGCTGTAAGATTTGAAAATTAAGCAGTTCGAGGTGCTTAAGTTTGTCTCTGATAAAACCGTTTTAATCGTTCAGGAGTAGATCCATGCTGATGCCGCTGCTGGAAGTTGCTTGTCGGAGTTACATTCGAGGTTATTTCATCACCCAGCGATTCTATTGCACAAGGTCTGTCAGCGTCTATAAACGATTTTATCGCTGCTGGTTCTTGTGCATGAGAATGTGTAGAGACCTATTTCAGGGACTCTATTCAGAACAGTTTTCAAATTCCAAAGATGTAGACGTTTTCAAATTTTAAACTGTTGGAGTGTAATAAAAGAGCGAACATTGGTCTTCCCGCATCCGGTAGGTCCACATGTAACAGCTTGTATGCTGTTTGGAAACAATTTCCTATGTTTTCGCTCATGGAAATTTGCATTTCCCGCTAATGTCAAGACAACAGCTGGAAAACGTTCCCTTTGCACCACTAATCTCATTTTAACTAAACATGCACCGCACTTAGGTCATACCTTTATAAATAAAAAACCTCCCGAGGATTGGTAAAATAGTATGCGATTAACTGTGCAGAAGGGAAGAGGTATCATCGATAGTATTATAAACAAGCTACCCGTTGAATTGCACCTCCCCGGTTATCAATACTGCGGTCTTGAAACGAAATTAGCAAGAGGTGATAGCGGGGTCAGTCCACTGGATGCGGCTTGTAAAGAACACGATATAGTTTGCAGTAGACATAGAAATAGTGAAAATAGGCGTGAAGATGATAAAATATTAGCTGAAAAGGCTTGACAAAGAGTAAAGGCATCCGAATCATCAGTAGGGGGAAAAGCATCAGCTTAATTCGTTACGAACGCTATGAAATTGAAACGAAAGCTAGGGTCAGGAATAAGTGATAAGACATCTACCATTAAAGGTACGTCTAAAGCAGTAACAATGCGACACCTATACCCCCACGCATCCTCCCAGTACCTAAGTCAGGGGGTTCTTGCCGTTCATCATGCACATATTGGCCGGTTTATCAGCAATACGATCTCTAGCGGGAGGTGCTGCGAGTGTTGCAAAATCTGTTAATGAAGCACGAGATGCTAAAAATAAATTGGATGAATTAAAACGTCATAATCTGGCAATGGAGGCTCAGAAGATTGGAAAAGCTCTGTATCTCAAGTCATACTGTTTATGACACCTCCTTCTGCTACTACTAGAAAGAAAAGGGTGGTGTACCGAAAGAAAAAGACATATTGACTACCATGTAGAGCGTTGACGGACCTCGAGTTGAATTATTATGCTAGAAACGTTTTCAAAATTCCACATTTTATCGGTGTTTTTATGATCCACTCTCTTCCGATCCGTCCACCGCGAAGATATGAATCCGCTATCGTCAATTTAGAACCAAGGTCGGAGAAAGGTTCCCATTGGGTATGTTCTGTAAAAAGAACGATGTAGTACATTATTGGGAACCTGAAACCTCCTCAGCTATTAAGGCATATGGAAGATAATGAAATATTCTACAACTGAGAATGTCATCATTTAAATAATGACTTACATGGTTACTCTGTCAGGCTCTGAGAGTGTTCTTCAAGCAATTTTTTTACTTTCCATCGAACTGAACAAGTAATAAGCTACAGCGGAATCCCGATATTTCGTATTTCCGGGTAATTCGAACAAATTTGCCGGTCACCAGAGAAAATCCTGGTAAGTGGTATAAAAACAATGCATTTCAGTCCCCTCGGTAATTCGTATTATTTTTATGCTCGATGTCACTTAAAACGCCTTATAATACGTATTTCCAGCTTAAAAACATCGTTAATTCGTACTGTTTCAAGAAAGGGAAAGAGGACAGTGAGAGACCAGAGAGCAGAATGAGTGCGAGATAAATGTTTTCAATGAAATCCCATATGTAATTCGTACTCTTTTTACTGAAAGGAAATAAGGAGTGAAGAGAGGGAAAGTTTTAGGAATTGTACTAAGCTTTTCTTTCGTTTCTACAGTTCAGTCTCGCTGTCGTTATCGTTCTGACACGTTACCATGTCGACGACGGCCTAGCAGTAGTAGGGTTAACTTTAGAGGTGAAACCATTGCAGTAAGAATACACTTTAAAAAGAACAACTGGTTAACTTTAGAGGTGAAACCATTACAGTAAGAATACACTTTAAAAAGAACAACTGGATAACTTTAGAGGTGAAACCATTACAGTAAGAATACACTTTAAAAAGAACAACGACAGCAATGGGAATTGATTGCTTGCTATAAAAAGGCTAGTCTCCATTGTAGCAGAATTAGTAAGGCCAAGACTTTCCACCGATTGACAGCTGAAAACAAGCAGTTTTTAAAACAGTGTGGGTTTAAGTTAAAATATGGATTCAGGAGTGATATTCGACAATTCTCTCGATCAAGTCCAGTATCATTTTCTCACGCCTTTTAATAAATCGGACGAAATAAAAATACCCATTCAGCAACAAGATGTTTATTGATTACCTTCGTCAAGTTTTCTCTACCTGGAAGGAAGTTTGACAGACGGAACTTGTGGTCCAGACAGTGAAAAGGGTCGATCTCTTACTGCTACTGTTACTGTCACAGTACCGGTAATGTTCAAGAGAGTGGAGCAGGTCGCAACTGCTACAAACTGAGATTAGGTGACTCGTCACTCCTATACAAGTACCATAACATCCCTAGCTGGTATCATCAAATAACCAACCACTATTTAATATTTATGTATGTTAGTACTTGACACTCTTTCTACATTCGCTGAAAATGGATATTACAGGTATGACCATTGTCATAGTTGCTTGGCATGGCTATTTTTTTAACACTTCACCTACCTAACTTATCTGAAATCATTTCACCATTAAGAGGACTAGGTACTTAAAAAATAACACTGCAGAATGGTGTTGGACTTCATAATAAACAATTGGTTACACCAAAAGAAATGATTTAAAAAAATAACACCATTAGCATAATTTAATCCTGACAATCTGGTTAAAGTAAAAGAAGATATATTAGTCTGCCCTAATTTAAAATGGAAAACCTGTTATGCATGCATGTCGCTCATTATCATATTGTGAATGCCAATATTCACAAATCAAAAAAGAACTCCTGGCGCTTGTTTTTGCACTCACAAAATTTCATAATAATGTTTATGGTCACAATCATGTAACTGCATAGACTGACCACAGCCTGACTCCCAAAATTAAACACACATCAGGTGCTGATGGCTTCAATACAAATGATATGGTTCAACAGTATCAGCCAATATAAAATTCTCTGAAATGAGATTTCTCAGATTTTCATCTACAACAAAAAGGGATTCTGCTTTGGCGAAAGTTCTTGAATTTTATCAAACGGAATGGCCTATTACATCAAGTTTTTCTGAATGGTGATTCTGAGGCATTTTTCCAAAATCCGCAATGATATAGTGGTGAAAAATGGCTTAGTGTACAACAATGAGAGGTTAATCATACCGAAAATTCTAAAAAAAACTATTATGTAATAATAATGGGTATTCTACATGAAATCCACTTAGGACCTAAAAAAAAAAATAAAATCATAAAAATAACCAGTTCTTTTATTGGCCTAGAGTAATCTCAACTTGCTCTCATCATGTAGTGTTTGACAAAGATGCCAATGCAGCTAAATCCAAGACCTTTTTCTGCATGAGATATTGGACATTTAATTTTATAA
This sequence comes from Acanthosoma haemorrhoidale, assembly GCA_930367205.1. Taxonomy (NCBI): domain Eukaryota; kingdom Metazoa; phylum Arthropoda; class Insecta; order Hemiptera; family Acanthosomatidae; genus Acanthosoma; species Acanthosoma haemorrhoidale. The sequence goes on from OV884012.1 coordinate 153,090,013, forward strand.
GATAGCAGTTGACATATCCAAGTGCAACTTAACACTCTTCTAGACTGGAGTGATAGGCAAAAAAGGATTGGAATCAGAAGGAAAAAGGAAGCCTGCAGGAGACAAGTCGCAGTCTGATTTCTAGTGCTAGAGCCATAGCATCTGGGTCCTGGGAGAATGGCTCCCAAATATTAATGAGCTATTTTAAAGAGACAATCTTACCACACAAAAACAATAATTAAAAGTATTTAATTTAATACTAACTAGAGGAATGTATCAATATATATTATAAAAAAATTACTTAGTAGGTGTAAAAATGGTCATTTATTTACTATAATTATTTTACAAGGTGAGAACTTAGTTCTTATAGCCATAAACAAACATTATTCGGGTGTTATGATCAGAGAAGAGAGTACCTTCTTCTATCTAGTGTTGGCAGCAGTGATGATGGCCCAACAAGGACAATGCAGGAGCTTTTATCCTGCATGATGGGCCTTGACGTGTCTCTTTAAATGACTTGCTGTTACAGCTTTATAGCTGCAATAGGAGCACCCATGAGGCTTCTCCCCTGTATGATGGGCCATGACATGCCTCTTTAGATTACCAGCTGTTACAGCTTTATAGCTGCAATGGGGGCAATGATGAGGCTTCTCCCCTGTATGATGGGCCATGACATGGGTTTTTAAATTACTAGCTAGAACAGCTTTATAGCTGCAATATGGGCATTGATGAGGCTTCTCTCCAATATTATGGACTATTATATGACACTTTAATTGATCAGCTCTTACTGCTTTATAGTTGCAATGGGGGCAATGATGAGGCTTCTCCCCAGTATGATGAGCCATGACATGTTTCTTTAAATGGCAAGCTTGCACAGCTTTATATCTGCAATGAGGGCATTGATGAGGCTTCTCTTTTGTATGATGTGCCATTACATGCATCTTTAAATGACTAGCAAGTACAGTTTTATAGTTGCAATGGTAGCACTGATGAGGCTTGTCCCCTGTATGATGGGCCATGACATGGGTCTTTAAATTACAAGATTGCACAGCTTTATAGCTGCAATGGGAGCACTGATGAATTTTCCCACCTGTATGATGTGCCATGACATGCCTTTTTAAGATACTAACTAGAACAGCTTTATAGCTGCAATAAGGGCATTGATAAGGCTTCTCGCCAGTATGATGGGTCATGACGTGCGCCTTTAAAGAACAAGCTTGCACAGCTTTATAGCTGCAGTAGGAGCAGTGATGAGTTTTCTCTCTTGTATGATGGGTCATGACGTGCCTTTTTAAGTTAGTAGCTATTTTCGTTTTATAGCTGCAATCAGAACACTGCAGAGGATTTTCTTTTATATGTTTAATTATTATATGCCTCTTTAAATAACTAGTATTTACAGTTTTATAGCTGCAATGATAGCACTGATAGGAATTATTTGATGTTTGAAGATGAAAACCATTCTGATGTATCAGCAGAGGTTCCTGTCCTATAAAAAATAATTACCACATTAAAAAAATAATTATCTAATATCAGGTTCACACATGAGTATTTGTCTGTGCAGGCATGGATTTGTAGTCCTATGCACATGGAATAGCATGTGGCACAGCAAACCCACCAGCATTCATACATCAACCCTGCGTCTATATTCCATTTTTACATGCAGAAACATGAGAGGTCTGGCTACAATAGTTTATAATATAAACAATAAAACACTTTTATCTTAACATTAATTACTAAACAAGCTAATTTATGAATTTTACTATTTATATGAGTTGTAATTGTCTATCTATCCTAATGGCTATCTTATATTTTAGAGGACTACTTAAAAGATTACATAAGTTCCCAAAGAGGAATAAAAATATCTTAAAAGAAACCGAAATAAAAGTAGTTTATATTATCACAGCTGTTAATGGCAGATATACAGTCTGAAGGTAAATTGAATGATCTTAACTAGTGACTTCATAGTTTCTATGGGTTAATTTTTTTAGTGTGTGCATTCTTCTGGTTACGATTTTCATAAAATTAATTTTGGCAAACCAAAAAAAAATGCTATCATCTGTAACATTGTGTAACTTCTTATGATATGAGTTGAAGTAGGAAGACTGAATCTAAATTTTATGATGAATAAAAAATTGTTTCTTCCATAAATTGTAGGGGGTGGCTCGTTATAAAATGGCTTGAATGAGATACAGAAGGTCATAAATAAACAGTACATCTCAGAGAAATTTTAAAATATTAATTTTACAAAAACTGAAATTTGATTTTGTTACAAAGTCGGTTAGCAATTCAACAATGTAGGACCAAAGATTCACAAAAAATTAAATTAATAATATGAATTACTTACATAAAGGAATACGAATGACAACGGCAGTCACCAAATATTATATAGTATCTCATAAAAACATAAAAATGAAAATCACTCACCATCGTTTGTAAATATCAGATCCTTTTCTTCTTTAATGGGTGATATCTTGCCTAGATAGAAAATATGGAGATATATGTATGTATTGTAATGATATTTTATTAACAAATTACATTTATTTACTAGGGTTAGATTGATTTTGAGAAAGTAAATTTTTGGTTGAAATGATTTGTAATAGACACAGAAGTTGATTCCTGGCCTGGGTGTTTGTGGCTTTTGGAATTCAACATATTTAGGGTGGGGAAATGTGGTTACATATGAATATCAGCTGGAGGAGAAAAGGGGGACTTTTTGCTCCAGTGAGTCAGTGAGCGAGTTAAATTGCTCAGTAGCTAGGAGACTGGGTGGTGAAGACAACCCATCACCCAACAACAAACAAGGTAGCCATATTGATAATCCTACAGGTAAATTAGGAGTTATTATTATTTGTTAAGTGCATATTTTGGTTTTGGTTTAGAGGCTCTCAGACATCTGGTAACTAATTGGGCGAGTCATAAAAAATTACTGGTAAATCACTGATTAGCTCTATTTGTTTTTCAAATACAATGAAGGCTCATATCCCATTAATACCTGTTTGAGGATGGTAAAACATTTTTGTTTTACAAAGGCCCTCACACTTCGTATTACCTTGTAGCATCTCATGCCATCTTATAACCTCATACAGCATATGTGGATATTGGCAGAGTGTACATGAGGCCATTGTGGCAGCATTGTCTTTGGAGTATCATAATCACAAAGCTCAATACTTGGTTGGACCAAAGCAAGTATTTGAAGGAAAATTTGTAAACAACACAAAAAGTATATATACGCAGTAATTTTTTATTTGTATTTCTTTCATCTAAATGTTTAGTTGTCAAGGACCCTCATGAGATTTTGTAAACTATGTTTAATTTACCTTTTTTTTTTTATTAGTAAATTAAAGATATATTATATATAGATATGACTCATCCCTTTATCATGTAAATATAAAGTAACTTTTAAACAACGTAAAGTGAACTATGAATGTAAAAAAAAACTATGGTCTTCTTTTATTAGCCTTCTTCTTATCCTTTCAAAAGACACCTCTCGCCCATATTTGAATCCAAAAACCACCTTCCTAGCCATCAATTTGTCTTATGTTTCAGACACTCCACTGCTCAACAAGGTCTTTGGATTGTTGATCATATATATTAACCTGAATTTGAAAGCAAACAATATTGTATGGGTGCTTTTCAGGATATATCTCTGGTTTTCGATCGGGTGCTAGGGCAACATGCAGGTTTGGTTTATAAGCAAAAATCTCTTTACCACAGACTTTTTTTCTATTCATTTAATCCTAACTGTCAAACCTGTTTCTTCATGTATGTAGGGGCTCACAATTGAACTAATGTCCAATACAAGCAAGTATACCTGAAGGAAACATCCTTGGTCTTATACTATATACCCTATACACCTCTGATATTCCTGCGTCAGAACAGTCCTATCACTTTCATGGCAACTTATGGTGATGACAAGGTCTCATCCTGATCTGTTAAAAGCATCCAACAACCTCCAAGCTCACCGCTGTGAAGTAGACAGAGAACTAGTGTAACCAATGGCACATCAAGGTTGATGTAGGCAACTGTGTACACACAACATTTTAAACACTGTTAAACGGACATTTTGGACTTCTTTACAGACTGCTTACTCGAAACTGTTAATTTTATTATTGAAAACAAATCCAATTTGGACATCTGACTAGAATTGTAGGGTGCGGCTTCTAGCATAAAAAAGATTCAAACATTGCAATAAAAAGCTCTCGAAACGAATAAGGAGAAACAAATATATATACAATATTTCTGAAAATAACAAAAAATATCCTACGAGTCATTAAAAAAAAGAGTTTTAAAAACAATGTTTATGAATAAGTATTCAGTTTCAACCGAAAATGTAGATCAGCTATGAAAAATTAATGTAACTATTTTATATTTAAGATAAAAAGGTTATTATTTGAGCTATCTCTTCAATAAGTAATTATTTGAGGGAGCACATCCTATTTACCTTAGCTAAGTCACCATACTCAATCAAGGTCACACTCCATCCCCTTCTGCTTCGTAGTGGAAGGCTTAAGATATTAGCAACTTGGAAGAAATTGAAACTAAAGTTGACAATTAAAAGAACATACAAATAATAGGCAGAATTGAATACCAATGGTGAGGGCAACTACCTGATATACCAACTACCAAATTCCTCTTCATCCTTAATATGTGACAACTTGCCTGGAAACAGGAGGCATAAGTATATGAAATTAGCAGCTTGAAAGAAATTGTATCTATACTTGATGATTAAAAGGCAATACAAATGACAGATAGAATTGAATGAGTACTAATGCGAGGGCAACTACCAGATATACCAACTGTAGTCTCTTCCACATTTACAAAAAGTAAAATCACATACTATCGTCCATGATAATGAGCTCTTCTTCTTCCTTAATCTGTGGTATTTCACCTAGAACAGGCACAAAAAAGGAATATGTATTAGGACGATAGCACTTTCACAATATTATAATCCGCTGTTATGATACAGTGCTTAGTGTAACTGCTTCATGGTATGAACTTTCTGGGTTGTAATCTCCAGATATGAATTTTATTCATATAAGAGAATGATTGTATGAATTTTACTTAGTAGTGAAGTGACTTCAGGTAGAAAAGCCTGCCTGTCAACCCCGCAAAGAAAGGGTATAATAATTTAAAACTCCCAAAACCTATCAATAACATCTAGTGGGTTGTTGATTATGAAGTATGTTTAATAAATGAAGGGCAATGGGGAAAACCAATCGATGTCAATTTTTCGTGAAAATAAGATACTAATGCCATCTTGTGGCTTGTTCCCAAACAAACCAAAGCATGACTGAATTTTGATAAGATAAATCATAGTCCCCCTTAACTCTCACTGCTTCATTCTATGGTTGTTTTTGTGTTGATATTTTGCTCGATAGTGTAGAAAACATAAAACTTATGTCATTATAATGGGAAATAGTCTTAGTTAAGGGATGAAAATACTTTGAGCGACTTCGTTAAAGTTGGGATATAACTGCTGGTACAATAGACTCAAGTGTTTTCAAGCTGTCTCTCTTGAAGAAAGACAAAGGCTCATCAGAGAATTCAATGATTTGGATGAGTACAAAAATCAAAACTAATACTTGGGTGGGTTGATTATGGTTTTACCAGTCAAACAACGTTTAAATATCAGACTGAAAGATGAGGCAAACATTTACAGCTACTGCGTTTATGCTCAAGTTGATGACAAGCTGCTGGATATTGTCGTTTTCTATAAAGCATTTTTAGCTTTCCATGGCATCTTTCACCAGTTCATAAGTACCACCTTCCTTAAAAATAAGTTAAATTTTTCGTGGGTTGTCGGCAATGAGGGAAGAGGAAAAAACAACAACTGATGAGACGAAAAGAAACTTTTTGACTTCATCAAGGCTTTAAAAGGATGAAAATCTCACTATTCGCCTAAAGATAGTTCAAATATATCGTTCAGCTACCCTCGCAAGGATACATGCAGAACATGTGACCTATACAAAGCACAAGTAAAACTTCTTGAAAACGAAATTGCCAAATATGTTGACTGTAGCATCTCGTAACATTTACAAAATTTAAAATCACTTACTATCCTCCATTATAATCAGCTCTTCTTCTTCCTTAATGTTAGTCATTTCACCTAGAACAGGCACAAAAAAGGAATATTTAATTAGACAATGGCAATTAGCAATTTCATAATACACTGTTATATTTCAGAGCTTAGTGTTACTGCTTCATGATATAAACGAATAAATTCTATCTAAAATGTTAAATCAAAGCAAGTTTTATTCATTGGTACATATCCTTGAACTGTTTATAAAGAGTTGGTCAAAAAGTCCATTCGGTTTTTGTCGTCACGAAACTTTAAGCAGTCTAATATGTAGCTAACTTCAGTCCGTCCCTTGCGAGTGCGCTCTCTTCAGATACTAGACACTTCAACGTAGTTTGACGCAAAATTCCGACGAGACTGATTGTATGTTGTGTGTTTAGGATCATCCTGAAAATGGAAAACCAAAACCAACATTATCGACACCTCATGCTTTTTTTTTTTTTAAATGAAAAAGGCAAGAAAGCAGTGGAAACTTGCAGGAAGATATGGGCTGTGTACGGAGAGGATGCTATTAGATAACCTGTGTGCCAGAAGTGGTTTTCAAGATTTTGATCGGGAAATTTTTCGGTTCAAGACGCACCTCGCTCTGGCCGGCCAACTGAGATTAAAAGTGACAAAGTGAAGGAATTAGTCGACACCAATCCCTGTTATACAACTAGGGAGATATCCAAATCGAGTGTTGAAAACCATCTGCATCAACTTGGCTATGTGAGCAGGCTTGATGTTTGGGCTCCCCATCAACTTAGTGAGACTAACCTCGCCCAAAGGATTTCCATCTGCGATTCGTTGCGGAAACGTGAAGAAAACGATCCTTTTTTTAAGAGAATGATGACAGGGGACAAAAAATGGATCTTCTATAACAATGTGGAGCGCAAACGCTCATGGGGGCAGCATGGCGAATTACCACAAACAACCCTCAAAGCAGTTTATGCTCTCGATTTGGTGGGATTGGAGAAGTTTTGTCTTTTACAAACTTCTTCCCACGAACAGGACCATCAATTCGGATGTGTACTGTGACCAACTGGACAAATTAAATGCAGCGATCGACCAGAAGCGTCCAGAACTAGCCAACCATAAGGGGATTGTCTTCCAGCCCGACAATGCCAGACCGCACACTTCTTTGCAGATGCGGTAGAAGTTACTGGAGCTTGGCTGGGAAGTTTTGCTGCACCCTCCATATTCGCCCGACCTTGCACCTTCAGATTTCCACCTGTTTCGGTCTCTTCAAAATTCATTGAATGGACAGACCTTCAACTCTGAAGAAGATGTAAAAATCCACTTGGAAAATTTATTTGCCAGAAAAGTCAGGAAATTCTTTGAGCATGGAATTATGAATCTGCCCATGAGATAGCAGAAGATACTGGAACAAAACGGCAATTATATCATTGATTGAATAAATCGCTTTGTGTTTAAAAGTTGTGTCTTATTTAACCTTAAAACACCGAACGGACTTTTTGTCCAACCTGATATAACACTCGAAGGATGACTGACCTGTTGTTCCAGACAAGGGGTCTAGCTTTATGTCGAGCTCTTCTTTAATTTTGGCAGAAACCGGCATTTCTGTAATACAATATCAAGTATAAATCAGAAGAATCCACCATCAATAATTAGATAGAAACAGAATAAATTGGTAAGATTTATGATGTAAAGAATAAGGATTAATGCAGTTACAACAATTCAGTATTAGCAGGGGTTAGGTGACTGAAAAAGACGAGCGAATACAAATAAATACGAGAATACAACAAATACAAAAAAATATTGTGAATACTGTGATTGAATTTGAATATAAAAAGATAGATTATGTGCTCATATTCAACTTTTACCAAAATTACCAGTAAATACACATTCGGTATCATAACAAAAATAAAGTTTAACGTTTGCCTTACCGTTTATATACTGATGTTCTTTTTCAAATGACATATCCTCCATACCATTATCAGAGGCTGTAACAATCAATGACAGATCAATGTCACAACACTTGTAATGATTTAAGACATTTTTTTTTATTAAAAAAATAATTACAAAATGATTCATCTTCAACAACTTCTTGTTTAATGAATTCAACTGACACATTCAAGCCTGAAAAAAACAAATAAAAAAATGAAGTAAATTTTTAAGAGTAGGTGAAAAAAAAATTGTTATCTTCTGTAATCTTTCCGTAATTGACTGTTTTTTACGTAGAAAAGTTGATCAATCCATTATTTATTTACAGATTATTTAATATGGGAATACCATACTATAGCTAGCTGTCACATAATTTTTTTTTCTAAAAGGCAGAGAATCTAAAAAAGGAGTAGGGATGAAATCAGATGTTTTCCTGATTTGATCCAAAAAAAGAGAAAAATGTTCACATTCATGAGAAAACAAACACATATAATGTAAATTTTATGAAATTAAAAACAGCCATATGGATATTTACTATCATAAAAACATAAAAATAATAACTTTTAAGTGCATCTATCCTTGAATGGATTCCTATACCTACATATAGAAATAACAGATTGATGAAGAAAACTAGATGAAAATATTTTCTATGTAAGAATCAAAGTTAATTTTTGTTTTACCACCCCAAGAAATCAATATAAATTTTAGAGAAAATACATAAATTAAATATTTTGCCTCAAAATTTTTATTTTCTTTATTATTTTATTTGAAAACAGTATCATTTGCTCCCTTCATCAGAGGTAGATCCCTCCTGATGAACAATAGCGCCATACCACATAGAGAACAGATTGTGAATGAATATCTCAAGGAACCACGTAGCATGTTTGGAACCAGCAGTTATTGAATAGTGGGTCAACCCGCTACAGGATTTTACTCAGAACCTTGTACAGAGCATGCAAACATGATTAATCACGGTCATTCGTGCAAGAATGATTAGTATATAATAATTGAATTATTGATCTATTGTTTCTATTTTGTGATTTTTAATTTTCCTTGATTAAACATTCTTAAATTAGTATTGTTATTTTAATTGACAAAAACCTCATTTAAATTACGAATATTAAAGAATTTCATGGAGGTGCATTTCCTTTGTCCTCCACAGTATATGTTTTACAAGTCATAATAATACTTTCTGACCACTTGGCGAAATCAATCCCCACATTTCACAAATTTATTTCAATCAAAGTTACGTGACCCTGATAAGTATCAGTCATTGTACATAAAATAAATTAAATTAATTATTCCAACAGCGTCTCCTGTTTAGCAATGCATAAATAAGAACTCGCGAGGTATAGAACAAACACTATGTCACGTTTCCCTAACTATACAGGAGAGCTGTTTGAACAGGTTTTATCTTAAAAACATTTTATTTCATCAAATGTTTAATGAATATTATATAAATAGATAATGTACATAGTAATGACGAGACATTGTTATATTTTCCACCAGATGTATGGACTTATTATTGTCGGTTTGGGTACAATCTTGACAGTGCACATGAATTATTTTAATGTACTGAACTCATTTTGAATATGAATGAAATTAAAATAAGTTAATAAATAAACTAACTAATAAAAAATAATAGGCACTTTAAGAAGTGTTAGGTCTTATAAGGTTATCAACAGTGGGGTTTGTCTCATATATCCTACCAAATAAAGATGAGGGCCTTTTTATCCACAAGAAAAAACAATTAATTTATGAACTATAAGACTTTAGTTAACATCTGATCAAGTGTAAGTTTAACAGACAATGCATACAGCCTATCTTAACAAAAAAATATGTTCTTTTCACAATAACGGACTTTTTAATTGAAATAAAGGATAGTGAATTCAATACCTGTCACTTCCATCATAATCAAATTGAAGAGAACCAACTAGTTGACAGATTGCTTGCTGATAACTGCACCAAGGTAGACAGGAAGCACTTACAGCGCACACTAACTGTTTGGGTGGAATCACTTACCACAGGCTACTCAACCGTCCTCTATTGCCAAAGAAACGAGTTAAAGAGTTTGTAGTATGAAAATATACTTAGGCCGATAAAAAAGATGGCAAATCACGGGTGGCCAGTTTTCGTTTTGTTTATTATTATGAATATTATGTTTCAATATATATTTCACTTTTGGTTACTGGTAGGTTTCCTATTGTGAGAGTCACTGAGTGAAAAGGGTCGATCTCTTAACTCCTAAAGTTATCTCCTTTTGCTGAGAAGTCAGCAGAAACATCATTTAAGAAAATAAGAATGCCACATTACAAAAACTGTTAGGTATTATAAGGTTTACAACTGACGGGTTTGTCTCATGAAAGCCACACTATAAATATAAGGCCCTTAATATCAACAAGAAATAAACAATTGATGCAATGAAGGAGTTTAGTTAAAATCAGATCAAGTGTAACTTTAGCGTGACAAACAAAGCTTATAGCCTCATATAACAAAATATGATCTTACCACAATAACGGACTTTTCACTTTTGGTTTAAGTTCATCGAATTCAACCAAAATCAGTTCAGCTACATGTAATAAAAGAGAGTAAGAAATTAAAAGAAAATCATCACTAAGACATATTCTCCTGGCGGTGACATTATTGATCTTAAGACAATCAGCTATTTAATAAAGAATAGTAGATTCAATACCTGTTACTTCCATCCTACATAAATTTATGAGAACAAACTGCTGGACAGATTACTTGCTGATAACTGCACCGAGGTAGACAGGAAGCACTTACAGCGCACACTAACTGTTTGGGTGGAATCACTTACCACAGGCTACTCTACCGACCTCTATTGCCAAAGAAACGAGTTAAAGAGTTTGTAGTATGAAAATATACTTAGGCCGATAAAAAAGATGGCAAATCACGGGTGGCCAATTTTCTTTTTGTTTATTATTATGAATATTATGTTTCAATATATATTTCACTTTTGGTTACTGGTAGGTTTCCTATTGTGAGAGTCACTGAGTGAAAAGGGTCGATCTCTTAACTGCTAAAGCTATCTCCTTTTGCTGAGAAGTCAGCAGAAACATCATTTAAAAAAATAAGAATGCCACATTACAAAAACTGTTAGGTGTTATAAGGTTTACAACTGTGGGGTTTGTCTCATGAAAGCCACACTATAAATATTAGGCCCTTTATATCAACAAGAAATAAACAATTGATGCAATGAAGGAGTTTAGTTAAAATCAGATCAAGTGTAACTTTAGCGTGACAGACAAAGCTTATAGCCTCATATAACAAAATATGATCTTACCACAATAACGGACTTTTCACTTTTGGTTTAAGTTCATCGAATTCAACCAAAATCAGTTCAGCTACATGTAATAAAAGAGAGTAAGAAATTAAAAGAAAATCATCACTAAGACATATTCTCCTGGCGGTGACATTATTGATCTTAAGACAATCAGCTATTTAATAAAGAATAGTAGATTCAATACCTGTTACTTCCATCCTACATAAATTTATGAGAACAAACTGCTGGACAGATTACTTGCTGATAACTGCACCGAGGTAGACAGGAAGCACTTACAGCGCACACTAACTGTTTGGGTGGAATCACTTACCACAGGCTACTCTACCGACCTCTATTGCCAAAGAAACGAGTTAAAGAGTTTGTAGTATGAAAATATACTTAGGCCGATAAAAAAGATGGCAAATCACGGGTGGCCAATTTTCTTTTTGTTTATTATTATGAATATTATGTTTCAATATATATTTCACTTTTGGTTACTGGTAGGTTTCCTATTGTGAGAGTCACTGAGTGAAAAGGGTCGATCTCTTAACTGCTAAAGCTATCTCCTTTTGCTGAGAAGTCAGCAGAAACATCATTTAAAAAAATAAGAATGCCACATTACAAAAACTGTTAGGTGTTATAAGGTTTACAACTGTGGGGTTTGTCTCATGAAAGCCACACTATAAATATTAGGCCCTTTATATCAACAAGAAATAAACAATTGATGCAATGAAGGAGTTTAGTTAAAATCAGATCAAGTGTAACTTTAGCGTGACAGACAAAGCTTATAGCCTCATATAACAAAATATGATCTTACCACAATAACGGACTTTTCACTTTTGGTTTAAGTTCATCGAATTTAACCAAAATCAGTTCAGCTACATGTAATAAAAGAGAGTAAGAAATTAAAAGAAAATCATCACTAAGACATATTCTCCTGGCGGTGACATTATTGATCTTAAGACAATCAGCTATTTAATAAAGAATAGTAGATTCAATACCTGTTACTTCCATCCTACATAAATTTATGAGAACAAACTGCTGGACAGATTACTTGCTGATAACTGCACCGAGGTAGACAGGAAGCACTTACAGCGCACACTAACTGTTTGGGTGGAATCACTTACCACTTACCAGAGGCTACTCAACCGTCCTCTATTGCCAAAGAAACGAGTTGAAGAGTTTGTAGTTGAAAATATAGTTAGGCCGATAAAAAAGATGGCAAATCACGGGTGGCCAGTTTTCGTTTTGTTTATTATTATGAATATTATGTTTCAATATATATTTCACTTTTGGTTACTGGTAGGTTTCCTATTGTGAGAGTCACTGAGTGAAAAGGATCGATCTCTTAACTTCTAAAGTTATCTCCTTTTGCTGAGAAGTCAGCAGAAACATCATTTAAGAAAATAAGAATGCCACATTACAAAAACTGTTAGGTATTATAAGGTTTACAACTGACGGGTTTGTCTCATGAAAGCCACACTATAAATATAAGGCCCTTAATATCAACAAGAAATAAACAATTGATGCAATGAAGGAGTTTAATTAAAATCAGATCAAGTGTAACTTTAGCGTGACAGACAAAGCTTATAGCCTCATATAACAAAATATGATCTTACCACAATAACGGACTTTTCACTTTTGGTTTAAGTTCATCGAATTCAACCAAAATCAGTTCAGCTACATGTAATAAAAGAGAGTAAGAAATTAAAAGAAAATCATCACTAAGACATATTCTCCTGGCGGTGACATTATTGATCTTAAGACAATCAGCTATTTAATAAAGAATAGTAGATTCAATACCTGTTACTTCCATCCTACATAAATTTATGAGAACAAACTGCTGGACAGATTACTTGCTGATAACTGCACCGAGGTAGACAGGAAGCACTTACAGCGCACACTAACTGTTTGGGTGGAATCACTTACCACAGGCTACTCTACCGACCTCTATTGCCAAAGAAACGAGTTAAAGAGTTTGTAGTATGAAAATATACTTAGGCCGATAAAAAAGATGGCAAATCACGGGTGGCCAATTTTCTTTTTGTTTATTATTATGAATATTATGTTTCAATATATATTTCACTTTTGGTTACTGGTAGGTTTCCTATTGTGAGAGTCACTGAGTGAAAAGGGTCGATCTCTTAACTGCTAAAGCTATCTCCTTTTGCTGAGAAGTCAGCAGAAACATCATTTAAAAAAATAAGAATGCCACATTACAAAAACTGTTAGGTGTTATAAGGTTTACAACTGTGGGGTTTGTCTCATGAAAGCCACACTATAAATATTAGGCCCTTTATATCAACAAGAAATAAACAATTGATGCAATGAAGGAGTTTAGTTAAAATCAGATCAAGTGTAACTTTAGCGTGACAGACAAAGCTTATAGCCTCATATAACAAAATATGATCTTACCACAATAACGGACTTTTCACTTTTGGTTTAAGTTCATCGAATTCAACCAAAATCAGTTCAGCTACATGTAATAAAAGAGAGTAAGAAATTAAAAGAAAATCATCACTAAGACATATTCTCCTGGCGGTGACATTATTGATCTTAAGACAATCAGCTATTTAATAAAGAATAGTAGATTCAATACCTGTTACTTCCATCCTACATAAATTTATGAGAACAAACTGCTGGACAGATTACTTGCTGATAACTGCACCGAGGTAGACAGGAAGCACTTACAGCGCACACTAACTGTTTGGGTGGAATCACTTACCACTTACCAGAGGCTACTCAACCGTCCTCTATTGCCAAAGAAACGAGTTGAAGAGTTTGTAGTTGAAAATATAGTTAGGCCGATAAAAAAGATGGCAAATCACGGGTGGCCAGTTTTCGTTTTGTTTATTATTATGAATATTATGTTTCAATATATATTTCACTTTTGGTTACTGGTAGGTTTCCTATTGTGAGAGTCACTGAGTGAAAAGGGTCGATCTCTTAACTGCTAAAGCTATCTCCTTTTGCTGAGAAGTCAGCAGAAACATCATTTAAAAAAATAAGAATGCCACATTACAAAAACTGTTAGGTGTTATAAGGTTTACAACTGTGGGGTTTGTCTCATGAAAGCCACACTATAAATATTAGGCCCTTTATATCAACAAGAAATAAACAATTGATGCAATGAAGGAGTTTAGTTAAAATCAGATCAAGTGTAACTTTAGCGTGACAGACAAAGCTTATAGCCTCATATAACAAAATATGATCTTACCACAATAACGGACTTTTCACTTTTGGTTTAAGTTCATCGAATTCAACCAAAATCAGTTCAGCTACATGTAATAAAAGAGAGTAAGAAATTAAAAGAAAATCATCACTAAGACATATTCTCCTGGCGGTGACATTATTGATCTTAAGACAATCAGCTATTTAATAAAGAATAGTAGATTCAATACCTGTTACTTCCATCCTACATAAATTTATGAGAACAAACTGCTGGACAGATTACTTGCTGATAACTGCACCGAGGTAGACAGGAAGCACTTACAGCGCACACTAACTGTTTGGGTGGAATCACTTACCACTTACCAGAGGCTACTCAACCGTCCTCTATTGCCAAAGAAACGAGTTGAAGAGTTTGTAGTTGAAAATATAGTTAGGCCGATAAAAAAGATGGCAAATCACGGGTGGCCAGTTTTCGTTTTGTTTATTATTATGAATATTATGTTTCAATATATATTTCACTTTTGGTTACTGGTAGGTTTCCTATTGTGAGAGTCACTGAGTGAAAAGGATCGATCTCTTAACTTCTAAAGTTATCTCCTTTTGCTGAGAAGTCAGCAGAAACATCATTTAAGAAAATAAGAATGCCACATTACAAAAACTGTTAGGTATTATAAGGTTTACAACTGACGGGTTTGTCTCATGAAAGCCACACTATAAATATAAGGCCCTTAATATCAACAAGAAATAAACAATTGATGCAATGAAGGAGTTTAATTAAAATCAGATCAAGTGTAACTTTAGCGTGACAGACAAAGCTTATAGCCTCATATAACAAAATATGATCTTACCACAATAACGGACTTTTCACTTTTGGTTTAAGTTCATCGAATTCAACCAAAATCAGTTCAGCTACATGTAATAAAAGAGAGTAAGAAATTAAAAGAAAATCATCACTAAGACATATTCTCCTGGCGGTGACATTATTGATCTTAAGACAATTAGCTATTTAATAAAGAATAGTAGATTCAATACCTGTTCCTTCCATCCTAAATATATTTAAGAGAACCAACTAGCTGACAGATTGCTTGCTGATAACTGCACCGAGGTAGACAGGAAGCACTTACAGCGCACACTAACTGTTTGGGTGGAATCACTTACCACTTACCAGAGGCTACTCCACCGACCTCTACTGGCAAAGAAGCGAAATAAACGAGTCGAAGAGTTTATTATTGGAAATAGACTTAGGTCGATAAAAAGAGTTGTTAGGTTTTTATAAAGTTTAGTAATGGACGATGTTTTGGCATACTTTGCATGTCTGCATCAGGTCCTGATAAAAAGAAAAGAATGTAAGTGATAAATACGATTGGCGATAATTAGTGGCACAAGGAACAACAAGTAACAGTGAATAGGACAAATTACAAAGATATATAGAAAATAGATGAAACAGGTATGAGTATAAATTCCAAGTAAACAGATCCTGCTAAATTGCTATAAAATATGTAAACAAACTTGTTTTATATATCTAATATATATGTAAATTATTACATTAAATCAATACAAATCATTGTCATACGCGATTAGCGCTGCACTTTTTAATGCCTTGCTACTTTAGGAGAAAAAAACACTTAATTTGTCATTTATCTCACAATAAACAAACTGCTAGTTGGTTTGGAGGAGGACACGAGGACGCCTTAGGCTATGGGTTGAGATGGGAGCTTTAGTATACGAATTAGAATTGCAGGGAGGTGGAAACGGAAGTTCTGGTGAAGGTTAGAGTCTATGAATTGAATGATGAGATCAGCCCGAAGGACGCACCTGTTGGTTGATTGAACAGCAATACTGGAGGTCATGATGAGTTAAATATAAAACATATTAAGAATTTGTTAGAAACAGCCAAAACAATTGTGAACCACTTTCAGTTCCACTAAATTGGGTCTGAAACTCTCAAGTGCCAGCTGAGAAAGGACGTGCAGCCTAAAAAAGTATTCGTAAGCGTGCTCATTGAATCCCTGGAAGAGTTCCTTTTTGATGAAAAGTTAATTGATGTGAAGTCCGCGATCAGCTTACTGTTAGGTGAGATAAATTGAACGCAGTGGCTCGTTGTCTGTTAAATTTTTGGACCCTCACTCCAAAATGTCCGGTTGGTCTGTTGTGGTGTATGTAATATTTTGCACGCAGCCTTGTGCCGCCTTTTGTTATCAGTTATAACATTCATGTTACCTTTGGCATTCAGTAAAATAGATTCCATCTTTATGTACCACTACTTACTAGTTCACTTTATAAAATATATATGTTTTCTCACGTACCCTAACATGTGTGTGCTTTTGTAACTATTAAAAATAACATAACATCTGTGCAAGCCGAAGGTGAACGAGCGAAATCGCTAATGAAAAATTATTCAATTCAGAAAGCATCTCAGGATATCACGGGGCAGAGCCCAAAACAAGTGGCAGCAGAAGAGAACGAAGAAGCCAGCACCTCAGGTATAAATATTTGAAGCAAAATTAATCCTCACCAGGAAAATGCGTAAGAACATACATTACAAAATAAATATCAATAATATAATAAAATAAAACATTAAAACTATGGAAAAATTATCTTACGGTAATATTACTACTCTTTGTACTAGGGATTAATGTTTTTAAATGTTTAACACGGAAATATACCGAAGGGAAGGACAGTGGGAGGCTGTTGCGGCGAAACTGAGGAAGAAAAAGCGATGGCGACAGTGATTGAGTGTAAAGGGTCCATCTCTTAACTGCTACTGTTACTGTCACAGTACCGGTAACGTTCAAGAGAGTGGAGCAGGTCGCAACTGCTACAAACCGATATTAGGTGACTCGTCACTCCTATACCAGTACCATCACATCCCTAGCTGGTATCATCAAATAACCAACCACTATTTAATATTTATGTATGTTAGTACTTGACACTCTTTCTACATTCGCTGAAAGTGGATATTACAGGTATGACCATTGTCCGTATGGATTTACTTACAGAACATTTGTTTAAAATATCACTATTCCATTAAGTGAAAATTATTGCGAAATAGGCCAAGTTGTATTTATTTTTACTTTTATGATAAGTGCTATTTAAGCGAGCTAAGTTGTTTCTAATTTTAAATTGCCTTTGGAGAGTACCTATTTTAATTGTTACAAGGAGTCACAAATTTGATGAAAACTTTTTTTTTTATGTATTTTTGTCAGGGCATTTTTGCCAAGGCGCCCTTGTAGCCTTAAGTTTAAAAACTTCATTTTTCATGATCATCTCTGTATTTCTTCGGCCGGTTTCTTTATGTAATTTTTCAGGCTTGAATGAGTTATTTGTATTCATTAAACAATAATTAGAAAAGGAATCATTTCATAAGTTTTATTTTAATTAAATAAATATATATATAGTTAAGGGACCTCAGAGTATCCTGACTCAGTATTAACTCATGTCAGCATTCCTCTCCTCTATATACTCCCTCGGTGTGTGACCAAAGAGATCATTTGTACTGTAATCCTTATGCTATAACACTTAGTGGTTATCACATAGATTTTCTAACAGTCGTTGTTCATTATTCAATAAAGTTCTTTATAAAAAGTGATTCATTCGTAGAGATTATTTAATTATATATCGAATCATTTGATTTATTGCGTCACTGATTGTTACAGCCTCTGATGATGGTATGGAGGATAACTGGTTTATAAAAATGTGACCAAGAATGCGATATACACCTCACAACGAACGTTTTAAAACTGAAAGTGATTGTGTATGACCAACAGAGAGGTCATTCCTGTCTACAGCGAATGAGAGAACTTATTATTTCAGCCAATCCTTTGACAGTTTATTTTGACCAATCACGGGGCAACTACACCCTAATGAACTCTTGCTGTTCATAATTTAGTTGTATTTATGAGAATTGCTGTTTGGCTCAATAGAAGAAATAAATGATCTGTGAAAGAAAGAAAATAGGGCAGAAGTAGAACTTTCCTTTGAATTGGTGATTCTGCAGACAGTTATTAGCCTAATACTGGAAATGTCACTTGGAACAACTGGTCATCACAGATAGTTAGTGGGTAGGTAAGAGGCAATTAAATAAGAAAGCAACGCTACATTCAGAGCAACAAGCACCAGGAGAGGGAGAGGTCACTCCTGTCTACAGCGAACGGAGAACTTATTATTTCAGCCAATCCTTTGACAGTTTATTTTGACCAATCACGGGGCTACTACACCCTAATGAACTCTTGCTGTTTAGGGATCGTGAACTAGTCCCCTCTCTCTATAGTGACGCCGAAGATTGATTAGGCAACTTTTATTTAATCGTGGAGACCATTAAATAAAAGTGGCCACAACAGCGGCCTAATTGATTTTGGATCGTGGATAGGATACTGGGCCAGATTTTAACCTATATTTGTACATTGAAAATAAATAGTATTTAGAAACCACTAGAGTGAATTAAAACAAATTTCCTTTTAGTTTCAAGATTATAAAATTGGGTGAGGCATTCAATGTCAAGAAAACATTAACAATGTTTAAGCATATTAAATGTACTCATATTTCTAATTGTATCTCCAAGTATCACAATGTGTTTGAGGGTGGCTGGCTAATCGAAAGAGTGGGTAAATAATTAAGTCATTGTAGAAAAACCTGATTTGTCATTGCACTAATCTAAAGTACAATACTGTGTCCCAGAGTTTAAATAATTAGGATATTTATTTAACAAAGATGGACACAAACATTCCCTTGAGGTATCCCCCATAATTTTATTAAATGGGCACAATAATGTATAGGAGTTGCAGCAGTTGCTTGGCATGGCTAATTTTTTAACACTTCACCTACCTAACTTATCTGAAATCATTTCACCATTAAGAGGACTAGGTACTTAAAAAATAACACTGCAGAATGGTGTTGGACTTCATAATAAACAATTGGTTACACCAAAAGAAATGATTTAAAAAATAACACCATTAGCATAATTTAATCCTGACAATCTGGTTAAAGTAAAAGAAGATATATTAGTCTGCCCTAATTCAAAATGGAAAACCTGTTGTGCATACAAGTCGCTCATTTACATATTGTGAATATGGCAATACGCACAAATCAGAAAAGAACTCCTGGCGCTTGTTTTTGCACTCACAAAATTTCATAATTATGTTTATGGTCACAATCATGTGACTGCATAGACTAACCACAGCCTGACTCCCATAATTAAACACACATCAGGTTCTGATCGCTTAAATATGAACAATATGGTTCAACAGTATCAGCTAATATAAAATTCTCTGAAAAGAGATTTTTCAGATTTTCATCTACAACAAAAAGTGATTGTGCTTTGGTGAAAGTTCTTGAATTTTATCAAACGGAATGGCCTATTACATCAAGTTATTCTGGATGGTGATTCTAAAGCATTTTTCGATAATCCACAATGATACAGTGGTGAAAAATGGCTTAGTGTACTACAATGAGAGGTTAATCATACCGAAAATTCTAAAAAAAACTATTATGTAATAATAATGGGTATTCTACATGAAATCCACTTAGGACCTAAAAACAAAATTAAATCATAAAAATAACCAGTTCTTATATTGGCCTAGAGTAATCTCAGACATTTGCTCTCGTCGAGTAGTGTTTGACAAAGATTCCAACGCAGCTAAATCCAAGACCTTTTTCTGCATGAGATATTGGACATTTAATTTTATAAGATAGCAGTTGACATACCCAAGTGCAACTTAACACTCTTCTAGACTGTAGACTGGAGCGATAGGCGAATCAGGATTAAAAAGGAAGCCTGCACAAGACAAGTCGCAGTCTGATTTCTAATGCTAGAGCATTTAGTTTTTAATAATGTTATTTTATTACGTACGTAGTTTAAATTTATATTAAATTTTTAAATCGATGTGCAAATAAACAATTATTCCTTTTGCCAGAAGTTTCCTATTTTTATTAACAGAACCTTAAGATAAAGATAAAGTAAAAGATCAAAGTTTAATATAAATTATTTAAAAGATATGATAATAAATATTTTAATATTATTTTTGTGATATTTTGATGGTACCTTTTAGATAAACTCAAAATTAGCGGGCATAAATGAAAGGTGCATGACCTGTGGATCAAGGTCTGGAATGGGTATGAAGGGATGAACGTTTTTGTTGCCGTTATGCCTAATATTAATAATTATCAAATAAATAGTATCAAAAATTAAATATAAATATTTTAATATTGGATTTATTGACTTCAAAACAAGAAAAGTTAATAATATCCGAAACAACTGGTATTGGACAACCAGTTAAAAACTCAAGAAGGCAGCGGAACGGGACAAGGACGACAAGAGAGAGAGAATCTGGAGCCTCATTCTTTTTGACCAGGCCCATGAGAGAGAGGAAGCACCAGGAGAGACGCAAGCCGAGGTACGTGTACTGCCTCACGGTACACAGAAGACGAGGCCAGCACCAGTTGCCACCCACGCTCAGACAAAGAAACCAGAAGAACAGCAAAGAAAACAACTAGGTAAAACTGGCCAGTCAATATTATAGCAAGGTACATTGTAATTTTATATTTTTTTAACATTGTAAATTTATAACATACATGTAACTCATCAATCAATTTGTTAATAAACAATATTCCTTTTGCCAGCATTCTTTCTTCTATTAACAAAACCCTATAAAACCTCAGGTATAAAAAAGTAAGTAAAATAAAAAGATAAAAAACGTAATAATATATTATAAATAAAATTACTTAGTTGGCGTAAAAAAGGTCATTTATTTATTATAATTATTTTACAAGGTGAGAGCTTAGTTCTTATAGCCATAAACAAACATTATTCGAGTGTTTAGATCAGAGAAGATGGTACCTTCTTCTATCTGGTGATGGCAGTGGTGATGATGGCACAACTAGGACAATGAAGGAGTTTTATTCTGGATGATGGGCTTTGACATGTCCCTTTAAATGACTTGCTGTAACAGCTTTATAGCTGCAATGGGAACACTGATAAGGCTTCTCCCCTGTATGATGGGCCATGACATGCCTCTTTAGATTACCAGCTGTTACAGCTTTATAGCTGCAATGAGAGCAATGATGAGGCTTCTCCCCTGTATGATGGGCCATGACATGTGTTTTTAAATTACTAGCTAGTACAGCTTTATAGCTGCAATAAGAGCATTGATGAGGCTTGTCCCCTGTATGATGGGCCATTATATGCATTTTGATACTACTAGCTGTTACAGCTTTATAGTTGCAATGGGAGCAATGATGAGGCTTCTCTCCAGTATGATGAGCCATGACATGCCTCTTTAAATGGCTAGCTATCACAGCTTTATAGCTGCAATGAGGGCATTGATGAGGCTTCTCCTTTGTATGATGTGCCATTACATGTATCTTTAAAAGACTAGCAAGTACAGTTTTATAGTTGCAATGGAAGCACTGATAAGGCTTGTCCCCAGAATGCTGGGACATTATGTGCATCCTTAAATGGCTAGCTCTAACTGCTTTATAGCTGCAATGGGAACACTGATAAGGCTTGTCCCCTGTATGATGACCCATTATATGCATTTTTATACTACTAGCTGTTATGGCTTTATAGTTGCAATTAGGACAATGATGAGGCTTCTCCCCTGTATGATGAGCCATGACATGGGTCTTTAAATTACAGGCTTTCACAGCTTTATAGCTGCAATAGGAGCACTGATGAATTTTGTCACCTGTATGATGTGACATGACATGCCTTTTTAAGATACTAACTAGAACAGCTTTATAGCTGCAATAAGGGCATTGATAAAGCTTCTCGCCAGTATGATGGGTGATGATGTGCCTCTTTAAGTTAGTAGCTATTTTCGTTTTATAGCTGCAATCAGAACACTGCAGAGGATTTTCTTTTATATGATTAATTATTATATGCCTCTTTAAATAACTAGTATTTACAGTTTTGTAGCTGCAATGATAGCACTGATAGTAATTATTTGATGTTTGAAGATGAAAACCATTCTGATGTATCTGCAGAGGTTCCTGTCCTCCTATAAAAAATAATTACCACGTTAAAAAAGTAAATATCTAATATCAGGTTCACACATGAGTCTTTGTCTGTGCAGGCATGGCTTTTTAGTCCTATGGACATGGAATAGCAAGTGGCACAACAAACCCACCAGAATCATACATCATGCCAACGTGTATATTACTTTTTTAAATGCAGACACATGAGAGGACTGGCTACAATAGTTTATAATATAAATAATAAAACACTTTTATCATAACATTAATTACTGAACAAGCTAATTTATGAATTTTACTATTTATATGAGTTGTAATTGTCTATCTATCCTAATGGCTATCTTATATTTCAGAGGACTACTTAAAAGATTACTTAAGTTTCCAAAGAGGAAAACAAATATCATAAAAGAAACCAAAATAAAAGTAGTTTATATTATCACAGCTGTTAATGACAGGTATACAGTCTGAAGGTAATTTGAATGATCTTAACTAGTGAGTTCATAGTTTCTGCGGGTTCATTTTTTTAGTGTGTGCATTCTTCTGGCCCTTAGTAAGGGCAGCTACCAGATATACCAACAACAAAATTCCTCTTCATCCTTAATACGTGACAACTTGCCTGGAAACAGGAGGCATAAGTATATGAGATAAGCAACTTGAAAGAAATTGAAACTAAAGTTGACAATTAAAAGGAAATACAAATGACAGAATTGAATACCAATAGTGAGGGCAGCTACCAGACATACCAACTACAAAATTCCTCTTCATCCTTAATATGTGACAATTTGCCTGGAAACAGGAGGCATAAGTATATGAGATTAGCAACTTGAAAGAAATTGAAACTAAAGTTGACAATTAAAAGGAAATACAAATGACAGATAGAAATGAATGAGTACTAATACGAGGGCAGCTACCAGATATACGAACTGTAGTCTCTTCAACATTTACAAAAAGTAAAATCACTTACTATCGTCCATGATAATGAGCTCTTCTTCTTCCTTAATTTGTGGCATTTCACCTAGAACAGGCACAAAAAAGGAATATGTATTAGGACAATACCACTTTTGCAATATTATAATCCGCTGTTATGGTTCAGAGCTTAGTGTAACTGCTTCATGGTATGAACTTTCTGGGTTGTAATCTCTAGATTACATCTGAATCTGAACTTTGTTTAGAAGTGAAGTAGCTCCTGGTAGAAAAGCCTGCCAGTCATGTCATCAATAAAAGTGTATAATAATTTAAAACACCCAAAACCTATCAATAACATCCAGTGGGTCATTTTTATGTTTGATAAATGTAAGAAAATTTGCTTGATGGTTGTGCTAGTATTTACTAAAATAAACCATATGTACACACGCACATGTAACATACTGTATGTTACATAATATTGTAAGGATATTTTTATTGTCAAATTGAGTTTTACTTTCAAATAAATATTTAGTTAGATGGAAAACCTGTAATATGAATTGTTAAGACGTTAGGTTTAAATCCAGGTAGCCAAGTAGATATAAAGCTAGGTAGCCTTTGGGAAAAAAACATATATATATATATTTGATGGGGTAGTGTGCCAATCGAAGATGGAATCATTTAGACTTAAATTAGTTTGAAGTTCCTCATTTTGCAACCCATTGGTGAGCCCCATCACCAGGTCCCTTCTTTAAATTGTATAATTTTTGTGTAAATTTTAAAGTTGGGTCTAGACTTCTTAAAAGGCATGATGCAGTACAAGGAGCTCATCCTAAACAATTGATATGCTTGTGAACATTTTCTCAACAAATAAAAGAAAGAGATTAATATTAATATTGAAAGGGGGAGAAAAAAAAAGAAAAAAAGGTCAGTCCGAGTCATGCATTCCAAGTTGCTGGAGAGATACCACATGTTTTAAAACAAAAGCCATCAAGAGTCACAAAACCAAACCATCCCCAGTCAACGGCCCAAACAGGCAAATGTACCATTTTAATATAAATAATTGTTTATATTATGTAATAATTATTTAAATTATATACAAATTTATTTAGCTAATATGATTCTTGCTCTGAAATATCAGCAGTCCAAGAGTTTATCAATCAAACTTTCCCAGATATTTATTTATCCCGCACTTCAATTAAACCGGAAAACGAATAAATTAAATCTATAATGTTAAATCAAAGTAACTATATTTACACAATCACAATTAAGAGCAAGAATAAAGAAATGCTTGGGAGAACCCACCCTCGAGCAAGCAACATAAAGTCATCTAGGGGGGAGGACATAGCGTTCTCAAATTCATAATATCATAACTAATGTAAAAATTTATTTTATAAACTACGTAAATTAAGCAAAGTATAAATATTCAAAACAACTGGCATTAAATAACGAGTTGAAAGTCAAGAAGGCAGCGGTATGTAAGATAGAGACCGACATAGACCGAAAGGTTGCACTTCTTGATCAGAAGCAGGCAGAGAAGGACCCAGGTAGCGACCCTACCAAGAAGCGGCGCTACTGCCTCATGGTGCACGAGGTCAGCCCCTCTTCACTTTCACTCAGCATGAGGACAACGAAGATACCAACACAAAGAACACTGGCCAGTATAATTATGTAAATTTAGATTTAATATTATACTATTATTACGTACGTATTTTTATTTGTACATCAATTTTCATATATTAAATGTGTGTAAATAAAACCAATATTCCTTTTGCCAGAAGTTTCCTATAATTATTAACAGAATCCTGAGATAACGTTAAAGTTATAAATATAAAGTTTTTTTTTTAAATTATATGAAAAAATATATAATTAAAATCTAATAAATAACAAATATTAGAATAATATGTCTATGTTATATTTCTTTATTTCAAGAAATTGAAACTTGAGAGTGAAATTTTAATCTTTTTAAGTAAAAACAGCGATTTATCAGAATGCATGGTATCCGTGGGATGAAAACGGCTTCACCCTCTTATTTTCCAGTTAAGATAGTCCCTTCAAATGCATTACCCCATGTTCTTTTCAAACCTCAAAGCCTTTTGTACTGCTGCGATGTTTGGTGATTCCACAGTAAAATAATTAGAGATACGACTATAAACAAAATACAATGTGGTGGCAATCCAAAAAAATTCCAGAAGTGTCTACACAGTTTGATTTATTTAAACTAATTTCCAGAATGAAGTACAGAGTTCTTTTTGGCTAAACTTGATTTGTTATTACTTTCTGATCCCCAAAGTTATTAATTTTTTTTCAGTTAAGGTTATTTCTTCCAGTAAAATAAACAAATCGAGATAATGTATTTCGTCATAGTATGAATTATAAGGATAGGATTTTGGGAGTTTAATTTAACGGTTGTTATCCCAGGCCTATTCCTCGAGTCTAGGGTTTCATAGGTTTTTAACTTTAGTTAGCATACATGCTGCTGTTACTATCATAAGGGTTGTCTTCATTGTGTCTGTGATCGCATATTATTTCACTATCTTTTTCTCTGAAAGTTATAGCATGCACTGTTATATCTTATACATGGATTTCCCTGTTTATTTCTAGTTCTAACTTGCACATAGGCTTCATAGGGAACGTCCGGTTCATCTCGATTTTTGTTTTATCTGTCTATGTTATCTTCCGTTAATTCTTGAATGATGCACTTATTAACTACATATAATGGCCATTTTATTTATTGGTACATGAGATCGGTAAATATCTTAGAATAGTTTATATTTTAACACTTGAAGAATTACTGACCTGATGTTGAAGACAGAGGGTCTAGCTTTATGTCAGGCTCTTCTTTAATTTTGGCAGAAACTGGCATTTCTGTAATACAATATTATGTATAAATCAAAAGAATTCATCATAAACAAAGCCATAAAAATGAATTAAATAGATAAATAAAATATATAACTTGAAAACAATAAAGAACAGATTAATGTAGTTACAACAATTCAGTATTTTCAGGGGTTAAGTTACAGAAAATGACCAATGAATACAAAGATCAATAGACATAATGTGAATACTGAGGTTAATAACAAAATATTTACATAAAGAAATAATTAACATTTTCAAACTGATTAAAATTAATAAATTAAATAAGTAATTGAATTTCAATATTTAATTTAAATTATAGATCAGGTAAACTCATTGACATGATATACTCAATAAGGTAGCAGATTGGTCCTTGTCATGATCCCAGGGCGGCAAAATCTACTTAAGAGACTAACAACCATAACAGCAATCTCTTGATTTCCCCATTACATATACCATATTAAGGTAGAATTAAGCACCTGCTTAATTACTATCCTTTTGAATTTATCTTTACCATATCGCTACATCCTATCTAGCCTCTGACGATCTCAGATAGCAAATTTATCTGAAATAATACACTTCCAGTTCTAAGCTAATAACTGTCAGCAGAATCACCGATTCAAAGGAAATTTGTACTACTGCCTATATTTTTTTTACATTAAAGTACATTTATTTCTTCTATTGACCCCATCAGCAAACGTCTTAAATATAACTAGATTCTAAACGGCAAGTAAAGATTGATTACGTTTCTTGTTCATGTTCTCAAATTCAACATTCACTAAAATTACCAGTAAATGCACATTCAATTTTTTAACTAGGAGAAATTTTAGAAAGATTAACATTTGCCTTACCGCTTATATACTGATGTTCTTCATCAAATAACATTTCCACCGTACCATCATTAGAGGCTGTAACAATCAATGACAGATCAATTATAATGACTTAAAACATATATTTTTATTTAATGAAAAAAAATACTAACGATATTCGTTGTCAACTACCTCTTGTTTAATTAATACAAATGTCTCATTCAAGCCTAAAAAAAAAAAAGAAGTCTCTGATCAGTATGTCACGAATATTGCAACATACACAGGATATAAAAAGACCTTTATATTTTGTCTGAGGTCAGTTTTGGAAACAAAGTGCTTAAAATCAGTGTTATAAGAGTTAACTACATAAAAACCGCTGTTTTAAAGCAGTTTAAGATAAATCTTGAATAACTGTGCTGGGACATGAATAAGCATAAATGTTAGAAAAGCAGGCGGTAAATATCTTTATATTTTAACACTAAAAGGATTACTGACCTGATGTTGAAGACAAAGGGTCTAGCTTTATGTCGGGCTCTTCTTTAATTTTGGCTGAAACTGGCATTTCTGTAATACAATATCATGTATAAATCAAAAGAATTCATCATAAACAAATCCATACAAATGAATTAAATAAATAAATAAGATATATAACTTGAACAACCCAGTATTCGCAGGGGTTAGGTTACAGAAAAAAGACCAGCGAATACAAATATCAATAGAAATATTGTGATTACTGTGTTTAATAAAAAATATTTGCATAAAAAAAATCATTAGCAATTACTATAGCAAGCTGATTAAAATTAATCAAATTTTAATAAATTAAATAAATAAGTATAGAAGATTGAATTGCAATATGAAAAGATTGATTATGTTGCTTATTCATGTACTCATATTCAACTTTCACCAAAATTACCAATAAATGTACATTTAGTATTATAACCAAAAGAAAGTTTAGAAACGTTTACATTTACCATACCGCTTATATATTGGTGTTCTTTATCAAAGGGCTTATCCTCTGTACCAACATCAGAGGCTGTAACAATCAATGACAGATCAATCTCACAACACTTGTAATTATATAAGACATTTTTTTTTATTAAAAAAATACTTACCCAATGATTTATCTTCAACAACTTCTTGTTTAATAAATTTAACTGACACATTCAAGCCTGAAAAAAACAATTAAAAAAAATGAACTAAATTTTTAATGAATTATTTTTATGATACTAAGTCAAAAAATATTTGACTCATGTCCAACTGTTCTTGTCAATACCAAGGAGCTTAGGAAGAAGAGTAGGTGAAAAAAAAAATTGTTTTATCTTCTGTAATCTTTCCGTAATTGTCTGTAAGATAAGGTTATTTATACACCATCCAAATTTGTTTTTTACGTAGAAAAGTTGATCAGTCCATTATTTAATATGGGAAGGTCATAGTATAGCTAGCTATCAGATAATTTTTTTATCTAAAAGGCAGGGAATCTAAAAAAGGTGTAGGGATGAAATCAGATGGTTTCCTGATTTGATCCAAAAAAATAGAAAAATGTTTGCATTCATGAAAAACCAAAAACATATAATGTAAATTTTAAGAAATGAACTCTGTTTAAAGACAGTCATTTGTATGATTTCATAAAAACATAAGATCTTTCCTTTAATTGACTCCTATACCTACATATTGAAATAATTTGAAAATTTGAAAACAAAAAAGAGACACAAAGCAAATTAGATGAAAATATTTTTTAAGTAAGAATCAATGTTAATTTTTGTTTTTTGCACCACCAACAAACCAGTGCATACAAATTTTATAAAAAATACAAAACTAAAATTTTTGGCTCATAATTTTCATATCCTTAGTTAGGGGCTTCTTAAAGAGAGTGACATTTTCTCCCTACATTGGAGGAAGATTCTTCCTGATGCAGGATAACGCCCAGGTTATCCATTCACAGTTTGTGAATGAGCTCATATCCAGGATCTAGAGTGGCCAACATGTAATATATTTGGAACCAGCTGTGACATGGGTGACACCGTAACTCCATGCCAATGACTCCGAGTTCGAAACAATAATTGACTAGTGGGGCAACCTGACACAGGATTTTACTCAGAACCTCATCCAGAGCATGCAAAGGCGACTGACTAATCACAGTTTCTTCTATATTATGAATTTATTTGTACATTTCACAATAAAAAAGTTGAGAAATCTTAGGATAAAAGAACAGCAAGTCTTTCATTGGTATTTGTTTTATTTTAAAAATTAAAGGCTATGATGTTTCCTCTGTAAAGAGAGTATAAATACAACAAAAGTTATCTCCTTTCGCTGAGAAGTCAGCAGAAACATCATTTAAGAAAATAAGAATGGCACTTTACAAAAACTGTTAGGTATTATAAGGTTTACAACTGTGGGGTTTGTCTCATGAAAACCACACTATAAATATTAGGCCCTTTATATCAACAAGAAATAAACAATTGATGCAATGAAGGAATTTAGTTAAAATCAGATCAAGTGTAACTTTAGCGTGACAGACAAAGCTTATAGCCTCATATAACAAAATATGATCTTTCCACAATAACGGACTTTTTACTTTTGGTTTAAGTCCATCGAATTCAACCAAAATCAGTTCAGCTACATGTAAGAAATTAAAAGAAAATCATCACTAAGAAATATTCTCCTGGCGGTGACATTATTGATCTTAAGACAATTAGCTATTTAATAAAGAATAGTAAATTCAATACCTGTTACTTCCATCCTACATAAATTTATGAGAACAAACTGCTGGACAGATTACTTGCTGATAACTGCATCGAAGTAGACAGGAAGCACTTACAGCGCACACTAACTGTTTGGGTGGAATCACTTACCACTTACCAGAGGCTACTCTACCGACCTCTACTGGCATAGAAGCGAAATAAACGAGTCGAAGAGTTTATTATTGGAAATAGACTTAGGTCGATAAAAAGAGTTGTTAGGTTTTTATAAAGTTTAGTAATGGACGATGTTTTGGCATACTTTGTATGTCTGCATCAGGTCCTGATGAAAATAAAAGAACGTAGATGTTAAACACGATTGACAATAATTAGTGGCATAAGGAATATAAAACAAATAGGAGTGGATAGATAATGAATAATTATTAGTATGTAACAGTGAATAGGACAAATTACGAAGATATATAGAAAATATATGAAACAGCTATAAAGAAAAGGTGCAATGTGATCATTGTCTGCGAAACTGCTATCAAATATTTAAACAAACTGTTTTTATATATCTTAATGTAAATTATAAATTATTACCAATACAAATTGTTGTAAGCTGTGATTATTGCTTCAATTTTTAACACCTTAAGGATGGGATCATGATTGAAAGAGAGGATGTTTTTTTTTGTAGCGAATTCATAGAAGGAGGTTGAAGGACAATTAGGCACATCAAACGAATACAAAAGGAACTCCATCAGACTCAGTACCCTACCCTGAGGGACACCGGAAAGTTGTAGAAATAAGAGGTATGTGAAAGAAACGTACGATTCGCTGAAATATTTTTCAGTTAGGTATGACAGGATGACGAGGTACATAGAAGGAAGGTTGTCTTTGAGTTAAAAATGCAAGCTGTGGTGTCATAATCGATCAATCGTCTGAGAAACGTCGAGAAATACACCAAAGAAATACTCTTTTTGTCAAATGTAACAGGATAGTGGATTCCTAAAAGCGAAATGTAATCTGGAAAGCTGTTAAGCATTTGAGAAGTTTTTTAAGGGTAACCAACTCCTACCTCTTGGCATTGCTGAACCTCATTGTTGTCAACAATTAACCCTCTTCTTATCTGTCAAAAAGGTTGGAATTCTTCCATCCTCTGTTATCTTGTATTATTTCTGCAATTTTTTTTACATTCGCTGACAATGGATATTACTGGTGTTCGGATTTACTTACAGGACATTAGTTTAAAATATCACCATTGGAGTATGTAAAAATTACTGTGAACTAGGCCAAGTTGTTTTCACTTTTATGAGTAGTATTTAAGTGACCCTAAGTTGTATTTAATTTTAAATTGCCTTTAGAGAGGGCTATTGTAATTAGTAGAAGGGAAGCTATTTTCGTAAGAAGAGGTTATAGATTTAGTGACACTGGGCTGCAAAGCATTTTTGACCCTGTTAGAGCATTTTTGCCAATCCGCTACCTTTAAAAAATTTTATGATTGCCTCTATATTTCTTCCGCCTGTTTAATAAGATTATAATTCATCATCTGATTTGTTTCTTTGTGTGATATGACAGCAATTTGCCTATATTTATTCTACTTAAATCTTCATAATTTGTCTAAATGTTGTTACTACCTTAATTTCTTCTCTTTCAGTATAAGTCAATAGTAATTTAGTTTTATCTATTTATAAGTAATATAATTATTGATAAATGAACAGAAATACCTTTTAACATTTTATTTTAGACCTCAGTTTCTAATATATTTTGGAGAGCTGGTCATTACATTAGTATTGGTTTCAGTGAACACATTGTAACCTGCATTTGTCAGCTATAAAATTGACCAAATTCGACTAAAATTAGCTTTGATGTATTTATAAGTAAGAAAAGTAATAATGAATTGAACAGAAAAACCTAAAATGTTTTATGGTGTATCTCTCTTTTTTATTTAATTTAGGGCCTGTAAGTCCTTGTGAAGTTTGGAATGAAACTGTTGATTCGTTTTGGAGCTATTGCCATAAAATAGTTTTCAAACAAAAAAAGAGAGCATTTACAAAATTGAGTTTATGTAAAAATTACGTAAAAAAATTTAATATAGGTATTTACCTACTCCTCTTTTAGATTCCCTGACAGCTAGCTATTGTATGGTCATCACATATTGAAATAATTTGTAAATAAATAATGGATTCATTAACTTTTCTACATAAAAAACAAATTTGGATGATATTATAAATCTTACTGTTATCTTACACATAAGCAAATACAGAAATGAAGATAGAAAAATGGAGTTTTATACTTATTTTTTTTTTAGCTTCTAAGCCTTGGCAAGAATATATGTCAGATATTTGTTGATCTAGAGCCACCAAAAACATTACATTGAAATCAGTGTACCACGCAACTGTAGTCTCCTCTCCTTAGCTGTAAAATTGACTTCTTTTTTATTTTTTTAGGCTCAAATGAGACATTTGAATTCATTAAACAAGAGTTAGTTGAAAAGGAATCATTTTGTAAGTATTTTTCTTAATAAAAATATGTGTCTTAAGTCCTTACAAGTGTTGTGACTTTGTTCTGTCATTGATTGTTGCAGCCTCTGATGATGGTTTGGAGGATATGTCGTTTGATGAAAAACATCAGTACATAAACGGTAAGGCAAATGTAAATCTTTATAAACTTTTTTATTTATAGGTAATTTTAGTGAAAGTTGAATATATGTGCATTTATAAGAAACATAATCAATTATTACTTGCTGTTCAGAATTTAGTTTATATTTATGAGAATTGCTGTTTGGCTCAAAAGAGGAAATACATGAACTGTAATAAAAGTTAATATTGGCAGTGGTACAATCGGTGATTCTCCAGACAGTTGATTATGGATGTGTCATTACTTCAGAGCAACTGGACATCTGTGTTGGTCAGAAGTTAGGTAATGTAGCGATACAGTAAGGATAAATTCAGAAGAGTAGCAATTACACAGGTCATAATTCTCCCTTAATTTGGGAGAAATCAAGAGCTCAAATAGGCAGGGGACAATAAGTCCCTTAAGTAGATTATTCCTCACTGGGATCATTACTAGGACCAATCTGCTCCCCTATTGTGTATATCAGGTTGATGAATCTATTCGATCTATAACTAAAATTAAATATTGAAATTCAACCTTCTTTACTTATTTCTTTAATTTATTAATATTTCATTGATTTTAATCAGTTTGAACAATTTATTGATTTTTTTAATGCAAATATTTTTTATTGATTTTATTGAGTGCTTAATTCTACCTTAATGTGGTATATGTAATGGGGAAATCAAGAGATTGCTGTTATGGTTGTTAGTCTCTTAAGTAGATTTTGTCGCCCTGGGATCATGACAAGGACCAATCTGCTACCTTATTGAGTATATCATGTCAATGAGTTTACCTGATCTATAATTTAAATTAAATATTGAAATTCAATTACTTATTTAATTTATTAAAATTTTATTAATTTTAATCAGTTTGAAAATTTTAATTATTTCTTTATGTAAATATTTTGTTATTAACCTCAGTATTCACATTATGTCTATTGATCTTTGTATTTGCTTGTCCTTTTCTGTAATATAACCCCTGCAAATACTGAATTGTTGTAACTACATTAATCTGTTCTTTATTGTTTTCAAGTTATATATCTTATTTATTTATTTAATTCATTTTTATGGATTTGTTTATGATGAATTCTTTTGATTTATACATGATATTGTATTACAGAAATGCCAGTTTCTGCCAAAATTAAAGAAGAGCCCGACATAAAGCTAGACCCTCTGTCTTCAACATCAGGTCAGTAATTCTTCAAGTGTTAAAATATAAACTATTCTAAGATATTTACCGATCTCATGTACCGATAAATAAAATGGCCATTATATGTAGTTAATAAGTGCATCATTCAAGAATTAACGGAAGATAACATAGACAGATAAAACAAAAATCGAGATGAACCGGACATTCCCAATGAAGCCTATGTGCAAATCAGAACTAGAAATAAACAGGGAAATCCATGTATAAGATATAACAGTGCATGCTATAACTTTCAGAGAAAAATAAAGTCAAATAATATGCCATCACAGGCACAATGAAGACAACCCTTATGATAGTAACAGCAGCATGTATGCTAACTAAAGTTAAAAACTCAGGTCAGTAATCCTTCGAGTGTTAAAATATAAAATGTTGAATGATGTTTACCGATCTAATGTACCGTTGAATAAAATGGGGCCTGCTTCGCTGGCATTTATGCTTATTCATGTCCCAGCACAGAAGTTACTCAAGAATGAAAGCTGCTTTAAAACAGCATTTTTATGAGGTTAACTCGCAAGGGATCTAACAAGATATAACGTTCTTTTTGTTTCTTGTCTATTTATTGTTTATCTATTTATTATTTACTATCACCATTAATATAAAATTTATTATTATTTAAATATAAAATGCAATATTATTTAAATTGTACGTGTTTTTCTTCCTTTTATATTTTCTCTCTATAAATAAGCGAGTAAAATTAAATAATAGATCAGAAGACCGTTATAATATTTTGTTATTCTAATCCGTAATAGTACGTTTTTTCTGTTGCTCCAAATACACTCTACTATTATGAGGTGTTCACTGTAAATTTTTTGCCCCTAGCGCTATTTATAATCTTCCATCAATCCCAAAGATTTGAAAAAAAACATCAGTGTGTTACTCAGTGTTATGACTTGTAGGGCCCTTCAATCTCTTTTTATAAAGTTGGATTAGTTTCAACTTCATAAGTTGAAGCACAGCGCTTGATAATTTATTATTTATTCCACAACAATTTCGTGAATATTGTCATGGGATGCCTATCTCTATGACTAATGTTTTCTTATATTTTTTTTATCAAGAACAGGATATATGTTTTATTATTGATGACAGTATGATCTGTTACAACAGCATGATCCCAATAAATAATTAGTTAAAAAGTATTACTTCTGGCTCATATTGATAGTGGGGTTGCTTAACATCTATGAGTTTGACAGACATGGCTACTGCAGAGTGGACAATTTGTTTCTAGTTGTGTGCCTTCCAAATTATTACTTTCCGCCTAAAACTTGGCGGCCTGATGTGATATGTCGCATTGGCACCACTGCAGTTTTTCACTGCCTGCTCTTGTCACATACATCTTCTTTATGAACGTAGAAATTGGTGGCTAGAAGCTGTTGCTGTACAGCTATTAGGAATCCTTCCATTGCAGAGTACAAACTTCAACCACTGAATTGAAGCATCATAATGCATCGATTCTTACAATTTAAAATTTTCTTATTTATCTCAACTCAAAATATCTCAATAGAGAATTCCTTTCTTGAATTCAGTCCAATTCCAATAAATAATCAATTTTTTAATAATAAGAATCATAATATATCACTCATATTTCAGAAGAAAATTTAAGTTATGAAAGTTAGGAAAATGTGGCATACTGTTCCATTTGTCCAAGATAAAGATTTATGCATTGCTAAACAGGAATCACGCATCATGATACATGATCATGCAACTTGTCTGGCACATTGTGCATGATCATGTAACTGTGATTTAAGTAAACTTGTAAAATGTTGGGATTGATTTTGAAAAGTTGTAAAAAAAAGAAGGATTATTATGACTGTTGTAAAACATATACACACTGGTGGACAAAGTTAATGCACCACCATGACATTGTTTAATATAAGTAATTTAAATAAGGTTGATTTCTTAATGTCTGATTCTGAATAAACCTGCCATCAGCTTGGTTTCAGACCCCCTTGACCGGGCTTTCTGCAGTGTGAGCTGTCTCCTAATAACGCTGTTGAGACTCGTCGTATGATGAACACCCAGCTTCTTGGCAAATACTCACTCACTTTACCCTTCCTTCTGACAGCGTAAGAGCCCATACAACATTGTGTCCACTCAAAATTCTGATTGGATGCATTAAAATTGTTAAAAGTCTGCTATGAGTGTATGATAATAAAGAGATATACTGATGTACGTTTACTGTTGACTACAGACATTCTTATGAGTAATAGGATTAAAATTGCTCCATGTTACACATTGGCATTCCTCCAAAATTTTGTTGTAAGGCCTATTAGAAAATATTTTAAAAAATTTCAGAACATATTTCCATGGAAAGGAAATGAAATAGTAAAAAAAAAAAAACTTACAGCATTACAGCAGTCAGTTGGAGGTACCCTGGTACAATAATGGTGTGGGACTGCTCAAATACCTAAAAGTATTTTATCACCTACTCTTAGAAGCTCCCTTTAGCCAATCTCCGTTTTCAGGAGAAAAGTACCAATGTACTGAAGTCAAATTTGCACCAATTCGAGAAGTTTGGATTCCTTCATAATTAATTGCTCAAACTATGTTACACCATCCAAATAACTCCCTGTGGACGAAACCCGTCTCAGCTTTCATGGAAGATGCCCATTCAGGACAAAAATTCATTTGCAAATGAAGTAGAACATTAGAATAACTGGTTATAAGAATTTAAGGATTCAATATTTTTATAATATGGTACCTGCTGATTGTTTACACTGACAATGGACAAATTTTAATGGAATAAATTGAAATATTGTATTGTTATTTTGAATATCAAAATAAAATGAATTTATTTCGTATGTTAAAGTAAAATTAATAATTGTGATTAATTAGACAAAGCCAGGTTAAAAGCAATAATAGTTATAATTGATACACGTGGCATCCACGACCTATGACGTAGAGAGAACGGGCCAATAGGAACGAAGGATGATAAAAGATAGCCAAAGTGGGAAATAGCAAAAAAAGGATGTGGAATCGATACACTCTCTCATTGGTACCAGCAGGCCAACAAGGAAGGAGACTTACATACGCATATTGAGAAGATGTATGTGGGCAGGCATGGTGGATAATGTGAATTATAAGATGTTAGATATCTTGGGATTTCGGGTATGTCGGCCTTATGTGTGAAGAAGAGAGAACAGGATGGCAACGTGAATAAAGAATTCTTCCTTCGATTTTCATAAGCTACTGTGAGTACCAAATAAATTACATCCTTCAACATTAGACAGTTAGGTTTATAATTTGTGTTTTCCAAGTGGCATGTTAATTTGTTAGATTATTAATGTTGAGGCTAAATTAGATTAAAGTGGGAGTGTTTGTACCCAACCTGAGTTTAATTATTAAAAGAGTAAATTCATAAATAAACCAATGATTAATAAGGCTATTTTATTATTAATACCCTAACTTTTAATATTACTGTAATATAAACGATATCCTTCTTATCACTATAAAAGTAGGAATTATCCTCAGTCCAGTTCGTTTACAGCAATGCTCACTTCACTTCATTTTCTCTTACACATTTTTTTTTTATTAATTCTTTTTAAATATTCATTGAAGATATTAAAGAATGCCAAAACAAAAAATACATGGATGGAGCAAGCATTTGACGAAAAATTTGTAAATAACTCAAAAACTGTAGATGTATTAATTTTTTTTTATTTTTTTATTTCTTACATGTAAATGTTTGGACCCCCTGAGATTTAATGAGTCTAAAACAAAATAATAAATAAAATAAATTATAAGTTGAATTTTCATTTTATTTTATTAGTAAACTAAAGAAATATTACAATATCTTTAGGAAGAAAACATTTTTTAAGTATAATAGGCTTGTCAAAAGTCAGGATATGTTAGCAATAAGGACAATTTTACAGAGGACTGGAGATGTTTATAAAGGATATCAAATCCAATTTATTTGAAGAGGTAACTGAATTAGAGCCATTTCCTGGCCGAAAACTAAAACAGGGTAAACTACCCTTCCTCTCTTTGCGTATGGTGTCTTCACAATATGCTATAATTAAACAATTTAAAAGATTAATCATATTAAAATTAACAAATCTGTATGTAGAATCTGCAAATATGGTACCGAACTCCCTTCATATAGTTAATTTTTTTAAATTTATATATCAGGTTGGCATAGGGCAAAATATTAGGGAAATATGTTCCCTCACTTCCACGGATTCATCTCAAGCTAGCAAACAACATGGCACTTGCTTGCTTGAAGCGGAAATATGTTGGACAAATGTGGATGACAGCTATGTATTCAATTCACTTTAGTTATTGCAGAGTTATACTCTCATGATGTTGCAATTCTATTAAGTAAAACATTTATGAAATTAGTTATAAGTTTTTCTCCCCTGTGATGGTCAGGAAAAATAGTTTCTTCTACTAAATGTGAGAATTTTAATATTGCCCTGTCTGTGATGACGCGCTTCTGTAGCACCTCACAAACTTTTTCAAAGGCTGCAGAATGATGTGCTTCGAGTGAAATTTTAATGTCATTGCTTTTTGACTGCCACTTACTTTCTTGTTACAAATTTTCCGTTCAGCATGACATACTGGGCTTCACAAACGAACCAGTTGTGCCTCCTAATCCTTTTAAAGTGACTCATTACATCTTTCTTTGGCAAGGGTTTGAATATTGCCACCACCCACAAATTCAAATTTAGAATGACCATCTGCAGTGTGAGCACCCTTTTAATTACTCCTTAAAAATAACATTACAATACATAAATATTTAAATTTCTGTATCCAATTATATTAATATAAAATATACAAATTGTGTATTAAAACCATTAATACCCTGAGATCATATTAAATGAAGCGCTATAATTATCCTTTGACTCCTTATGAATAAGAAGGTAAATTTAAAGCAAAGACGAGATATCATTATACCATATTCCTTTTTTGTTTCTCTGTTCTGAGTCATTGATTTTCATTTTTGTAAACGTTGAAGAGATACTGTTACCATAGTTAGTGTATTTGATGTCAGCCCATAATGTTTTTATTCACTTCCACCTTTCATTTATTTCCTTTTAATTGCTAAGTATACATTAAGTTTTTTTCATATTGCTATCTATTGTCTTGATTCTTATTTCTCTTGTGTATTTCTTCCAGATGAAATGACACACATTAAGGAAGAATGTTACAATTAATTTTACAGGGATATTATAGTCAATATATTTGGCGACTACACCTAATGTTTTTATTCACTTCTGCCTTTCATTTATGTCCTTTTAATTTTCATGTTTACATTCAATTTACTTCAAATTGCATATCAAATAGTATATATTCGTCCTTTGTGTTATTTTCAGACGATGGGACACACATTAAGGAAGAAGAGGAGCTGATTATCTCGGACAAAAGTGAGTGATTTTTATTTGTATGTGACAGTAATAATGTAGAATATGTGGTGACCACCCTTGTTATTCGTATTCAATTTTTTTTATTATTTGTTTATCTTTTGTCTTCTGTTGCTGAATTGCCAGCCGACTTTGTAACAAAATAAAATTTTGGCTTTTGTAAACTTTATATTATAAAATTACTCCGATAGGTATTGTTTATTCATATGCCCTTATTTACTCACATTTGATACAAGAATGGTAGGTTATCCCATCAGGCATCATATAATTGTATTTATGAAAGGGACTTAAATTCATTGTCAAAGCAGTTACTCTATCCACTACCCTACAAGTGAGCCCTGATTGTTATTTTATTCTATAATAGGATCCTCATTACCCACTTATCAAAAAGCAAGCTGATTCGTATTTATTAAACATGAATATTGGCCAAAGTTTTGAAAAGCATAGGGTACTTTACTATTCATTGATTCTATAATTAAAAATTCAATTGATGATACAATTGATTGTAACCTAAACAAATTAAACCAGTTTATCAAATCAACAAAACCAGTCAAAGGCAATATCTATTCCATAACATTCCTCCCAGTGACAATACTATTACATTATTCACACAGCCTTTACAAAACAATCTCCCAAATTCTTCCACTATAACACACAAATAGCTGTCTACCTAAGCAAAAATTGTAGCCACCGTTTTCCAATCAACACACACAATCTCTTCATGTTAAGGCTCAAATCTGTTTGTGGCTATTTACAACAGTAA
This sequence comes from Acanthosoma haemorrhoidale, assembly GCA_930367205.1. Taxonomy (NCBI): domain Eukaryota; kingdom Metazoa; phylum Arthropoda; class Insecta; order Hemiptera; family Acanthosomatidae; genus Acanthosoma; species Acanthosoma haemorrhoidale. The sequence continues at coordinate 153,129,562 of OV884012.1, forward strand.
AAATTAGAAATAATTTTCCCTTTGCCACACCAAAAAAAAAAAAAAATTAAAATAATGCAACAATTTATACAAATAAATTCATAGGTGACAATAATATTCCCTCCTCGGTAATAAAAATTTTTAACTGACTTCTAAAAGTGTGCAAAAATAACTACGACTTACAACATCCCTTATTACAAGAATTTGAATTTAACCAAACAGACATATTTTAATAAAACAGTAGCTTCTGATACAGGAGACTGAAAATTGCAGTAAAATATCAGTACAAAAAAGCCAAACAGCTGCTGTCAATTTAATGTTGATATTTTTATTTGAGTTGGTTTTTCAGTGCCAATAAGAATTGCACATGCATCACAATTGTTTATTTATTTATGTTTCACAACAGTGAATAGTATCTGTTATTAGCAACCGTGATATCATGTAAAAGTTTTATTTTTATTTTCCTTCAGAAACGTCTGCAATTATTTAAAGTAGCTCTCTGCAATGGAGTTCTAAAATTAGAAAAAAATAGTCACCCCTCAAGAAGATTACATGATAAATAAAATAAAATTACCAACCCTGGAAGAAGATCATAAATTAGTTTAAGTAATTAATATTAAAATGAAAATGTTTTATTATCTATTATTATTAATTTTTCCAGTTGGCACATGTGTCTGCATGCAAAAATGTAGTATACAAACATGCAAGATGTATGCAGGCTGGTGTGTTTGCAATGCTTCTTGCATTAATGAATTCCAAGCCTGTGTCGTGAAAAGACTCATGTGCCAACTGAGCATTAGACAATTACTTTTTTACATAACAAATTATTTTTTTATAGGTCAGGAACCACTTCATCAGATAATACATCAGGATAGTTTTCATCCTCAAAAATTATCTGCAATGGAAGTAAATAATTTGAAAACATCTCCAGCCCATCCGCATACATCAAAGAATCCATATCAGTGTTCTCATTGCATCTATAAAGCTTTAAGAGCTGATAAATTAAAGATTCATATGATGACCCATCATTCAACGGAAAAAGATCATCAGTGTACCCAGTGCAGCTACAAAGCAGTAACATCTAGTACTTTAAAGAAGCATGTAATGGCTCATCATGCTGAAGAAAAACCGTATCAGTGCTCTCATTGCAACTATAAAGCTGTAAGAGCTGACAAATTAAAGACCCACACAATGGCCCATTATATAGGAAAAAAACCTCATCAGTGTACCTTCTGCATTTACAAAACAGTAACAGCTAGTCATTTAAAGATGCACGTCATGGCGAGGCATACAGGAGAAAACCCTCATCAGTGCTCCTATTGCTGCTATAAAGCTGGTAATCTAAAGATCCATGTCATGGCTCTTCATACAGGGGAGAAACCTCATCAGTGCTCCCATTGCAGCTATAAAGCTGTACAGACTAGTGATTTAAAGAAGCATACAATGGCACATCACACAGGGAAAAAGCCTTACCAGTGTCCACATTGCAGCTATAAAGGTGTACAAGCTAGTAATTTAAGGAGACATATAATGGCCCATCATACTGAAAAAAAATCTTATCAGTGTTCCAATTGCAGCTATAAAGTTCTAAAATCTGATAAATTAAAGAAGCATATAATGGCCTGTCATACTTGATAAAAGCATATTCATAGTGTAGATATGAAGCATTAACAGCTGGTAATTTAGGGAATCCTGTAATGGTGCATCATATAGTAGGAAAAATTCATAATTGTTCTAATCTCGGCTATAAAGCTGTAAAAGCTAGAGCTATTGTATTGTTATGCAAACTATTGATACATATATAAAAAAATTTTTTTTTTGTGTAATAAATTAGGATGATGTATGATGAATTGGAAAATGATTAAACAAAAAAAAAAACGCGAGCGGTATTAAGAAAGTAAGAATGGTCATAGATTACAGGAAACTTAACCAACAAACTATTAATGATAAATTTCCAATACCCAATATTGAAGATGTACTTAATAGATTGAAAGTAGCAAAATGTTTTAGCATTATAGATCTAACTTCGAGATTTCATCAAATATTAATGGATGAAGATTCAATTGCTAAAACTGCCTTCAGCACAGAAACAGGTCATTACAAATTCTTAAGAATGCCAGTTAGATTATGTAATGCACCAACAACATTCCAGAGAATGATTAACATGGCTATAGCAAACGTCCCAAGAACTATGACTTATGTGGACGACATCATTGTTTATTCAAAAGATGAAAAAGAACACATGAAAGATATTGAGAGGGTTCTACAAATATTAAGGAAAAATATTTTAACTTAAACAACTTAATGCAATTTATAATGAATATTTTAATCAAATACAAAAAATAATTGAACAGGATTTTGAAACAGTAAAATTAAAACGATACTTTTTATTATGTGAAGACATTGAAAACTAAGAAGATCGACAACAAGCTATATTAGACTATCACAATGGAAAAACGTGTCATAGAGGTATTCTAGAAACCTATGATCGATTAAAAAGAAAAACCTATTTTCCAAATATGAAAGACAAAATTATAGAATTAATTAACAAATGTGACGTATGCAAAATAAATAAATACGACAGACGTCCTATCCGAAGTAAATATTTAATAACACCAACGCCAGAAAAACCTTTTCAAGAACTAATGATAGACTTATTATTTTATGACAAAAAAATTATATTCACGTGTATTGACACATTTTCAATACGTTTGTATGCACAAGTGCTACATAATAAAAACGCGACAACTGTTTGCCTAGCATTAGAGCAATACATCAGTCTCAATCCAACACCTGAAAGAATAATTGCCGACCATGGTAAAGAATTTAATAATTTATTAGTGAAACAATTCTGGAAAGCAATTAATGCACAAATTCACTATACAAGTAAAAACTATTCTAACTCATTAGGAATATTAAATAAATGTCATGCAACATTGAATGAAATTATGAGAATTAACATTAGTAAATACAAAACACTCAAATTTGAAAGAACATTAAACACAAGTACCATTGCTTATAATAATACCTTAAATCAAAACATAAAATTAACTCCTGACGAAATAACGTTTGGAAAATATAAAGACAATTATGATATTAATTACATACAAGAAATACATGTCAATAATTACTTTCAACATTTAAATGAATTACAGCAAATGGTTAAAGAGAAAATAGAATACATTAAAGAAAGTAGAACAGATAAATTGAATCAGAATCGTGAAGATCCACCTGACTTGGAATCTGATGAAGAGGTATTTGTAAAGACACCTTGTATTAAACCAAAAAAGAATCCTCTATATAACAAAGTAAAAGTAGGATCAACCCACATAAACAATCTTAAAAGACCAAATAAGAAAAAGAAATCTTATTTTGTTTCAGAAGATGATACCGATAATCATTATTCTCTCACTACTCACTGTAGTAACAACTCTTAAAGTTCAAGATCTAACGCAGTCCTACATTATACTGTAAATAACATAAGAATTATAGATAAATATTACGAAACATACCATTATTTTATTACCAATAACTTAGCTAACGAAATACATAACATAAATAAAGTAATTTATAAATACATTAAATCAAATATTTACGATGTAATAAAAGAATTAAATTCTAACTTAGAGAATCAATAAAGTTTACTAAAATTTGATGCTCATAGGCAAAAACGGGGAATAATTAATGGATTAGGCGAAGCAATTTCTTGGTTAACAGGAAACATGGATGCTAGTGACAAAGAACATAACGATGATGTAATACAACAAATATCTCTAGCCAATTAACAGGAACGCACCAACGAACTTAATATATTTAACATAAACAAGAAACTAGTAAATAAATTTAATGAAGATATGAACAAAATTAATAATAATTTTAAGGAAGCTCAAAATGGATTAACAACTTTAAATATCGAAGAAAAAGCTTACTCATTTTATACACACATTCAATTATTAGAACATAAAATATCAGACTTAATACTAACAATGGAATTTGGCAAATTAAGAGTAATTTACTCTAAACTATTACACGGTATTATAAAACATATTCAAAATAATGTGACGCTTATATCAAAAGACAATACAAAAATCTATTGTTCATATGGAAATGAATCATTTCATGTTATTGTAAAATTACCCATACATGAAAAATCTCGTATAGGATATTTAGTGATACCTATTCCAGTTTATATTAATCATGATTATAAGGAACTTGTTATAAATAACCGATTAGAAATTAAGAAAGATAATCAACTATTTAAAGGGAAATGTATTTATAATAAAATTTATTATTGTAATCAATTAGAATTATAACTAACCAATGTATGTTAATTATAATAAACTATGCAAATAATCAAAACTGTACCTTAACAATGTATTAAATAATATTAGATTTAATGACTACTCGAAAGTCTATATAACATTTAATCAAACTAAGATAATCAATTGCCATAACGAATCATCATTTTACCTAACATTTTAACCAATTTATAATTTTATAAACTTTAAACATTATGAAAAATTAGATGAATTAAATGTAACCATGTAACCTTTTGTAGAAATAAGCACTCTAAATAATGTAAACTATTTGTATTGGACAATAACTCTTGCTGTAACTATTATTTTATCACTAGGAATCTTGTAGTATTATTGCAAAAAATGTAAAACTAAAACTCCTGTACCCATTCCTATTGCACCTATACAAACCTTTCCTATGATGAAAATGTACAAAAATTCTATTCTTAACATTCCAGGAGTAATGTCCAATCTTCACCATGGAGGAGTTAAGGGACCTCAGAGCATCCTGACTCAGTATTAACTTATGTCAGCATTCCTCTCCTATATATACGGCGTGTGACCGAGAAGATCATTGTTTTGTAATCCTTACGCTATAACAATTAGTGGTTATCACATCGATTTCTATCAGTGTTTGTTCATTATTCAATAAAGTTCTTTTTGAAAAGTGATTCATTCTTAGAGATTATTTAATTTATGTATATAAAAACTTCATTATGATAAAATTACTATCTGCCTTATTGGGAAATAAGTAATTGTGATAAATGTTCTCATTCATACCATATTAACAATTTTCATCCACTCGCTCATTCATACAGTATTCAAAAGACCTCCCAAGTCCACTTGGTTGTCACCTCCCTCGCATCCGAAAGAGGAAGCAGTCTTGGAAAGTCTCCCACGTTCCTCCGCCAGCCGCGTCACTGGATAAGAGCCAGTAGTGGCTGATCAATAGCCCGATATTGATATGCTCAGGACATGGTTGTAGAAACTGGTCATTGCCAAGACTCCCGCTGTCACGTATTTATAGCAGCTCACGAGGCTACTGCCGTTTTAGTCTCCGATGAGGATTGTAGGGATGAGTGGTGGAGTGTAATGACTGTGCTAGGGGATTAGGGTAATAAGATAGGTCTCGATGGAATTTCATAAACTTGGGAGGGATGTGTTCGAGAGAGGGGTAGGTGAAGTGAGGAAATCTTCAACAGTTGTGCTGTGAGTATGGTTTTGAAGAGAAAAGTGAGGTGTGAAAGTACGGGGAAAACGCAGAGCGAATTCTTCCGACCTTTTGCCATCCGAAGCCGCTCAGGACCCATCATCACGACGGAGTGGGTGTGAAACAGGTTTACTTTTAGTTAGATTCCACAGGGAGTTATCCCTGGTAGACAGAGAGGAGAGATAGGAATTAAAAGAATCGGATCGGAAGGATGCTAAATAACGCTTTACCAATCTGCAGTACTGATTGTACGAGCGACGATAGACACAATTTCGGGATCTTTGCCACACTGTTCTCGAGTGGCGTTTGGATCAAATTAGGACTTTAAGATGCTGAGAATTTTTAGATGACGGGGTGGGGGTGATGATGCTTCCCAAGCCAACCTCTGGATTAGAGTAGTGAAATAATGCATTGCGTCGTCTAGGCCTTGGGATGTTTTCAGAGATACTAGGAGGTCTGTAAGAAGCTGGCGGAAGTGGTCCCCTAACAAATGAAGGAAGAGGCAGTTAGGGAAATGGTTAGGTTCAAAGGGCTATGGCCGGAGGAGAGGTCATCGAGGCGCTTGAGTGAATAGTTTAGTGTTCCTAAACTATTGTAAAAGAATAAGTCACAGAGATCTGTATTTCGGTTGGTATCAGATGGCCAATAGGTGGCTGTGTGACGGGAGATAGTGGAGCGATGTTTGGTGGAAGGATGGCCTGGATGGCCAAGAGGGTCGGAAATGGATTTATTACGAGGACAATACACCGATGCTAGGGTGAGGTGAAGATAATGCAGTGGACTGGAGGAAATTAATTGCTACTAAGGGAACAATTCTATGAGAAATGAAGTTGTAGACAATGATTGTCGTACCTGCATGTGCTCTTCCATCTGGGTGATCAGTTCGATAAGTCTGGTATTGTCGAACTATAAATGGTCGTTTACTCGCAAGTCTTGTTTCAGTAACGAGAGCTATATCAATGTCCTTTTGGTGAGAGCTTTCATTAATGTGAGTGCGAACACTATTCGCATTCCAAACGAGAATGTATAAGGAGTGGCAAGGATGATCCACCTCATTCACAAATGGGTACTCCAGTAGCCTGGGTACCCACTTTGCCCTCAGCTTGTCCTTGGCCGAGGGAAAGTATTTCCTTAGTGGTATTGGTCCAACTGGTATTTCACACCTTGTTGGTCCAGTCGCTAAGGCGGTCCTTCCACTTCCTAAGTTCTTCTTCAATCATCCTGCAAAGGGGAGGGGGGGGAGAGGTCTTCCAGATGTCCTCTCTTCACCTTAGTTCGGAGCAGTTGTTCTAGAACGACCAAATCTATTGAGGCTGGCGCTCCTAGTGTCTGGACCGCTTCAAAGGAAGCGGTCATATAGGTTCTCGTGTCTCGCAGCAATACCGTTCTACGCACCTGCATTAGACGGCGAGTCTGCGCCTTATTGAGGTACGACTGGGTGGGATATCTTACGATTCCTAACACCACGGCCTGGTCGAGCGTCCTTGTGACTGGGAACCTGATTCCCCGCATATCGCCACCAATCCTTCCGAAGTTGTTAGTGACCGATGTCACTGTGTCCACTAGTTGCCCAAGGTGAGGTGAAAGGTTCATTTTTCTGCCCAGTCTCATACCTAGGTTGGTGAACTCGGTGCCCACGCTTATAGTTGGCCTTCCTCCAGTGTCCAAGCGAGTAGTATGGTCACGGTCTGGCATTTTCCCCTCTCACCAGGTGGTCTGTTGTCTTCTCCACGGGCATGATTATCTTTCTGGATGCACAGGACTCTTCCACAAGGATAGCACAATCACAAGCTCCTCTGACGACCTCAGCTCGGGAGTCTGGCGCAAGTGTCGTCGCCAGATCATTCACATAGGTTACCGCAGGGATCGAATGGTCATTAAGGGTCAAAAGAACCTTGTTAAATACCAACTTCCAAAGGGGAGGTCCCAGTACGACATCCTCACTCAACAGGTTCCACCACCTCGTATGTTTCTCCTCTGATGACCACCCTCCGTTGGTTCAGGTGCCTGCCTACAAGCTCATAGAGGTTTTTGGGTGTCTCTAGTCCCTGCAACTATTCCAGTAATATATACTAGGCAGAAATAGCAGAGGAAAAAAAGCAAGTACAAACAAAAATAACTGATTATTTCAAAGATTAAAAATGTTCGTTTACTAATGCTTAAAATTTAAACGTCCATAGCCATACAAACTTTTACTCATTAAATTTATTTTTACTCAAGTACAATTCATATTTGGTATTTTCCCTTAAATTATGTAAATTTTCATATGAATTTGATGCCCTGAGTTCAAATATGGTATTATATTTTTACTAGGAGCTCAAGTTTCTAATATATAACATTTTAGGTAAATATTCGTTACACTATTTTAAGTTATATCCATGGATTAAATGAAAAAACCTAGGTAAGGACCTCGTAATTTTTATTATACACAAAGATAGAGGAAACCAACTAGTCACTGAACACTTCGGAAGCTTCTTTTCCGTGACATTATGGTTCCTTTTTCTAGCAAGTGTTTGTCCTTCAACCTGGAAGTTAATAATTCAGAAGCTTTATTTTGCCAGGTTGAGGTCTCTGGTGAGGTCATTTAACTCATCCTGGTTGAAACGTTAAAGAATTTATGGTATCCCCTCATAATCACTGCCATCTTCAATAGGGTCATAAGGGCGATAAGAGAGACAACACTCGTCAGAGCTCTGGTAGCTGGTGAAACATTGGGACCGACACTTCCTTTGATATTGGGACCGGGCGTCTTGTAGAGACTAAACCAGGATAAGTCCACTTGCTACGGTTATTTCCATTCTTCCAGTAATATTTACAAGGCAGAAATAGCAGGCATCGAAGTGTGTTTTTGGGTTCTCTCCAAACCATCGCTACGCCAAATTTCAGACTTATTCTTTTCCCTGTCGCAAATGTTACGAATTAAGTTCTATGAATCCAGAATATTTTTATTAGTCACATTAATAATAATGTCTCATCCTTGTCATTGTTTTGTAGAAAAAAATCAACCTTTTGTTAGATTTGCAATAATCGGTAATAGGTTTATTTTTGGCTATTGTTTAATTATTGGTTAAGGCAGTTTGTATATTTACATTGTCTGGGTTTTCAGGCTTTTGTGCCCTTAAATAGATGGGCAGAACGATTCTTTTGACGAATGAATCAGATTCGATTCACTCACCTAAATGAATCGATTCTTTTTAAAAAAAAAAACTGTTCCTAAACTTGCAAAATCCAGACATAATTGATTATTTCTTATAAACAGCAGGCCAAGCATTATTCGTTATAAAACAATTATTTTATTAGCTGTCATTTATTTTTTTATGAAATATTCAATAAAAATATAATAAATAATTATTAAAGTAACCAGAAAACGGTTTTACTCTTAATCAACCCGGACCACACCCTTAACACACAAAAGTAGAACGGGAAAATGAAAAATAGTTCTCAAATGTTAAAATAATATTTTTTATTGACTTATATTAGTTGTATAATTTAAAACTATTTACAATCTAATTCGTGAAACTTACATAAATTAATAAGTGAAACATATTCCAACTATATTAAACTAAATAAAAAACGTACTTACTAAACACAAAGATTCCTTAAACCTAATAAAAGATGAAACTACGTTTTAAACTAAATTCAAAATATTAGTCAAAATACTTGTGGGGTTGAGGTTGAGAAGTAGTCAATGTGAAGTGAATTGTGGATTGAACCTTTGAAATGAATCAAAACCAACTTTGAAGTAGATTGAATTGTAAGCGATTCAATAGATCAGAGAGTAACACACCGTTCACGAATCAAAGAACAATTTAGGAATTGGATTTTCGATTCGTAAAGAATTGAAGAGTGGATAACGTATGCAGAGAGCAAAGAGGCTGGGCGAGTACTCTTTACTCTTCCATCGTCCTGAGTGAGTAGAGATAGAGCCGTTTCTCGTTTAGGTGAACCGGTGAAATGTTGAGCTGAACTGAATTGAATTGAATTGAAGAATCAAAATAAACTGATCACGGTTCACGAATCAAAGAACAATTTAGGAATTGGATTTTCGATTCGTAAAGAATTGAAGAGTGGATTACGTATGCAGAGAGCAAAGAGGCTGGGCGAGTACTCTTTATTATTACACCCTCCTGAGTGTGTAGAGATAGAGCCGTTTCTCGTTTAGGTGAACCGGTGGATTGAATTGAAGAATCAAAATAAACTGATCACCGTTCACGAATCGTAGAATTGATTGAGTCAAGAATCGAAAAAAGAATCTAGAATTGCGAATGGGAAAAGACAAGACGGCAGAAAGGGCTAATGGGGGGGGGGGGAGTTGAAAACAATCACAATTCTTTTTCAGGAGTCGTTGGAAAATATGCTCTTTTTCACGATTCAATGAACGATGAACGAGTCAATTAATGAACGGTTCAAAAGATTCGATTCTCGTATCACCTGTCCCCCCCCCCTGTCTGTCAGTCGTCCTCAGTCTCTCTCATGTCTCTCTGTTTGTTATCATTCATTAGTTGAGTATGGAAGTGTCATATGGTTGGGTTATCTCTATTAAATGAACAAAGCCGGCTGACAATATTATTCTAACCTATATAACATGTGACCTAGATGTACTTTTTTTATGGTTAATAAATTATTACTATATTCAATCAACCTATGTCTTTCATTCTGACATGGCGCAGTCGGTAGGACATGTGAATTTGAAACCGCCAGAACAATTTATTTTCGAAGGAAATATAGCAGAAGCATGGAAAAGATGGTATAGAAAGTTTAATCATTACTTGTCGGCTATCGAAGCACAAGATAAAAAAGATGAAGTAAAAGTTGGTATACTGTTGAGCGTATTAGGAGAAGATGCACAAGATAAATATGAAACCTTTAATTTGACGGCAGAAGAACAGAAGGAATACGCAATTGTAGTTAAAGCTTTTGAAGATTATTGCATACCTAAAAAAAACGAGACGGTGGCAAGATTTAATTTTTTTCAACGTAAACAGAGAAAGGGTGAGTCATTCGGTGATTTCATTACAGATTTGAAAAAGTTAAGTGTTGATTGTGCATTTGAAACATTGAAGGATAGCCTTATAAAAGATCAAATTGTAAGTGGTATACAGGATGAACAAGTGAAAGATAGATTGTTGCGGGAAGATGATCTAACACTAGATAAATGTACTAATTTATGCAAAGTGGCGGAGTTAGCAAAACAAAGAATAGAGACGTTGCGAGGTACAGAAGAAGAGGAAATAAATATAGTACAGCAAAGGAGCAGAACCAAAGCAGCGACGAGTAATCTGAGAGTGAGTACGCAGCCGTGGACGTCGAAACCATGTACCAGCGATAGCAGCAAGACATCACTGCAACAAGAGCAGCAATATGGAAGCCAGCAGCGATTGAGGTGCAATAAATGCGGCAACGTCCATGGGTATAGAAATTGCCCAGCCTACGGTAAAATTTGTATTAAATGTAATAGGATAAATCATTTTGCAAAAATGTGTAGAATAACTCGAAATATAAATAATGTAAGTATGATTGAGGGAGAGGATGCTGAAATGTACACTTTAGGGAGAATTCTAAAAATAAATAATGTTCAAAAGGGTTGGGAATTATCTATAAATATATTGGAAAGCAAAACTTCACTTACAGTCAAGCTCGATACAGGGGCGGAATGCAATGTTTTAAAAAAAAGCGACTATGAAAATTTGAAAATTAAAGAGAAAATAAATAAAACTGTTAACAAATTGGCAAATTACAGTGGTTCTGAAATACCGGTTATAGGAACTGTTATATTAGATTGTGTAATCAAGGGTAAAATAGAACCAATAAAATTTTATTTAGTAAACTGTAATAGCTCAAGCTCTGTTTTGGGATTAGATACAATTAAAAAACTGAAATTAATTACCAGAGTTGAAAATATAAATATGAATACAAATAATGATCTCACGAAATTGCTTAGCAGATATAAAGAACTATTCGAAGGTATAGGAAAAATCTCAAAAATATATGATTTCAAATTAAAAGAAGGATATGAAGGAAAAATTGAACCATGTCGTAGAATACCTTTTAAATTATTAGATCTTTTCAAAGAAACATTATACAGAATGAAAGACAATAAAATTGTTACAGAGGTTAACGAACCTACTGAATTTATGAACCCAATCGTAATTACCAGTAAACCTGATAAATCATTACGTATTTGCTTAGACCCACAGCATCTTAACACTTGTTTACTAAGAGAACATTGTCCTTTACCTACATTTGAAGAAATATCTAGTAAAATGGCGGGGGCAAAAATGTTTGCAGTGCTAGACGCATCAAATGGGTTTTGGCATTTAGAACTTACACATAGGAGTTCGTTAATGACGGCTTTTCAAACGCCATATGGTCCATTTAGATTTTTAAGAATGCCTTTCGGGGTTAGTATTGCACCAGAAGTGTTCCATAAAACTTATTCAGAGATTTTTGAAGGTATAAAAAACGTAGCTGTTTATATCGATGATATAATGATATGGGCAGAAAATGAAAAAGAATTATTAGAAATTTTAGAATTAGTAATGAAAAGAGCTTATGAGCATGGGATTAAATTTAATAAAAACAAATGTAAGTTTAAAGAAGAAAGAATTAAATTTTTAGGTCATTACTTCAGTAGCAAAGGGATAGAAATTGATGATGACAAAGTCAAAGCAATTAGTGAAATGGAAAGACCAAAAGATGTTAAAGCAGTAGAACGATTATTAGGATTGATAACCTACGTGGGTAAATTTGTAGAAAACTCAGCTCAGTTAACGGAACCATTGCGTAATCTAATTAAAAAAGGTACAATTTTCAACTGGACAGGTGAACATGAAAATTGTTTTAAAAAGATAAAAACATGTTTAAGCAAAACTCCTATTCTACAATTATACGATGTAAATAAGGAGTGCAAAATTAGTGTAGACGCTAGTAGTACCGGAGTAGGGGCAGTTCTGTTACAAAATGATTTGCCAGTAGCATATGCATCACAAGCATTCACTGAATGTCAAAAATCGTGGGCTCAAATAGAGAAAGAATTATATGCCATAGTGTTTGGATGTGAGCGTTTCAGACAGTATGTAATCGGTAAACCTTTTGGAGTAGAATCAGATCATAAACCGCTGATCCCTATTTTAAGACGAAAGATAACTGATGTACCAATGAGACTACAAAAAATGCGAATGCGGTTACAACCATATGATATTAAAGTAACTTATACAAGTGGTAAAAATTTAATAATAGCAGATTTACTATCGAGAGCTCATTTAAAAGAAACTAAAGAGGATGGAGATTCCAGAATGTATATATTAGAACTTACGTTAGCAAGCGAGATGAGTAATCAAAAGAAACAAAAATATATAGAAGCAACAAAAAATGACATAGAATTGCAGACATTGAAAAATACAATAAAAAAAGGTTGGCCAAAAGAAATAAAAGATGTACCAAATATAGTTAAATATTATCATACTTACCATGCCGACATTTATGAATATGATGACTTACTGTTTAAAAATAATTGTGTAATAGTACCAAACAAATTAAGAGAAGAAGTTTTGAGTAAGTTACATTATAATCATTTAGGCATTGAAAAAACAAAAGCTAGAGCGAGAGAAATAGTATTTTGGCCCAATATGAATAAAGATATAGAAAACAAAATAAACAACTGTAAAACATGCTTAACGTTCCAACGATCAAATCAGAAAGAAAGTCTAATACCAACATTAATACCAGATAAAACATGGGCAACAGTAGGAGCTGATATTTTTTACATTGATAGAAAACCAAACATGTTAGTTGTGGATTATTTTTCTAAATATGTAGATGTTTTACCATTGAAGGATGAAACTAGTGTAACAGTTATAAAAGCATTAAAGTCTTGTTTTGTACACTGGGGTATACCAGAAGAATTCAGATCAGATAATGGCCCACAATTTTCAAGTTTTCTATTTAAAACGTTTACAAGAGAATGGAAATTTAAGCATGTTACGTCGAGTCCAACATATCCACAAAGTAACGGAATGGTGGAGCGGCACATACAAACTGTGAAAAATGTAATTAGAAAAGCTCATTTTGATAAAAAAGATGTGTACTTAGCAATACTAGAATTAAACAACACACCAATATCTAATACAATACCTTCTCCAAATGTGATAATGCAAGGTAAAAATGTGAATGGTGTTCTATATGATATACCAAAGTTTAAAAGTGAAGAAAATTCATATATAAAAGGTGAATTGTTACAAAGACAAAGGGAACAAAAATTTTTTCATGATCAACGAGCCAAAGATTTGAAAAAATACGAAAAAGGAGAAAATGTTAGAGTTAGAAACAAACAAGGAATGTGGGATCGGGCTGTAATAATAGATAGAAACATAAACAATAGGGCTTATCAAATTAAGACAGAGGGAGGCTCCTTATTGACGCGTAATAGAATACACTTAAGAAATGATACTAGCCTACCATTCGAAATAGAAAGTAACGAATATAGACTTGATGAAAATATTAAACCACAAATTTCGGAAAATCCAAATAATAAAGGTAAGGTTAATAATACAGCCGATCCAGCAGATCAGCAATTAATGAACCAAAGCCAGAGCGAAGATATCAATAATGACAATGACACATATGTAACTCGTAGTGGACGAATCAGTCGTCAGCCAGCATATCTAAAAGAAAACTATGTATTACAATAAATAAAAAAAAAAAAAAAAACAAAAAAAAAAAACGGAGATGTCATATGGTTGGGTTATCTCTATTAAATGAACAAAGCCGGCTGACAATATTATTCTAACCTATATAACATGTGACCTAGATGTACTTTTTTTATGGTTAATAAATTATTACTATATTCAATCAACCTATGTCTTTCATTCTGACAGGAAGGAACAGGTATTCAACTTATTATTCTTCAATAACTAGTTAATTGTCTTAAGATCAATAATGTCACCGCCATGAGAATATTTCTTGGCGATGATTTTCTTACACTTTTATTCCATGTAACTGGACTGTTTTTGGTTGCATTCAATCTAGTGATACTAAAAGCATTATGTCCATTATAATATGAAAGATTATATTTTTTTGTTATAAAGGTTCTGTCATGTTAACTTACACTTGTTCAGATTTCAACTAAATTCTTATAGTGTACCAATTAATTGTTTTTTCTTGTGGATATAAAGGGCCTAATCTTTATTTGAGTGGTGTTTATGAGACACACCCCACTGTCGATAATCTTATAATACCTAACACTTTTCATAAAGTGCCCGTTTTGTTTTTCTTAAATGACTTCTCAGCAAAATTAGGTAACTATTGTTATATGTCTGCTTTTTTTTTATTGAAAAAACATCATGAACTTAAATTTTAACTATAAAACAATTAACAAAGGATGGGCACAAATAAATTCAACATATAAAAGAAAGATTTTATTCATTGAAACAGTAATATGCTATTTAATTGATCAATAAATTATAAAAACTTTTGTAGCACTATATATTATAACTATGCTTACATGCCTACGTAGTTATTGAGTATAACATTCAATCTCAATTTCTCACTTGTCCAAAAAGAATTAGCTGTTGAAAAAACTCTTTCTCATGGATTAGTTACAGGGCAGCACAATGCAAATTGAAGAAGTATAAATATATTTACAATGGTAGTATTCTTCAATATAAGTAACTCAAACCTATATAATTTTAATAAGGATTTCAGTGATTAAAAGAGCACTGATTAAAGGAAAATTTAATTTAGAAGAAAATTATGAACCACTAAATATCGAGGATACATCCAACTGATTTCATTTTGAATCTTTACTTCTCTCATTAGCCCTTATTACATTGGACAAGCAGCCTAGTCATCAATCTTAAACTAGCTATACGAATGCTGAGTAATAATTAAAGAAAACCATTGAACCAAAACCTGTGTAACCATAAACTAAATGTAGGATCAAATTTAACAATTATTTACAAATTATAGTCCAGTATGACAATTGAAACCTCTTTAAAAATGACATTATAATATATGGCATTGAATATAATGGCATTTACTTCCATTCGGATTCAAAATGAGTTCAGTACATTTAGATTATTCATATGAACTGTCAAGACGTACGTAATGAACTTTAGTAGTATACCAAAAATAATAAGTCCATTCATCAGGTTACAAATAGCCTTTGCTATAAATATTATATAAATTTTTAATTTTGGTGAAAGTTGAATATGAGTACATGAATAAGAAACATAATCAATCTTCACTTACTGTTCAGAATTTAGTTTATATTTATGAGAATTGCTGGTGGGCTCAATAGAAAAAAATAAATGAAATGTAATGAAAGAAAATTATGGCAATAGTACAAATTTCCTTTGAATTGGCGATTCTGCAGACAATTGAGTAGCCCAGCACGGGAAGTGTCATCTTCTCGGAACAATTGGCCATCTGAGATCATTAGAGGGTAGGTAAGATGTAGCGATATGGTAAGGGTTCCTCGAAATTCAGAAGGATAGTAATTACGCAGGTGTGTAATTATGCCTTCATATAGTGGAGAAATCAAGAGCTCTTAAGCGAGGCCTTAAGTAGACTTTTCCTCACTTGGATTGTGAGGAGGGCCAATCTGCTACCCTATCGAGTATATCATGTTGAATCAAATTATAAATCTTACTAATTTAATCCATTTTATGTATTTGTTTATACTGAATTCTACTGATTTATACATGAAATTTTATTACAGAAATGCCTGTTTGTGCTAAAATTAAAGAAGAGCCCTGCATGAAGCTAGACCCATTGTCAACAATATCAGGTCAGTAATCATTCGAGCGTAACAATATTAACTGTTCAAAGATGTTTACCGATCTAATGTACCATTGAATAAAATGGTGCCTGCTTTGCTGTCATTTATGCTTATTCATGGCCCAGCACAGAAGTTACTCAAGAATAAAAGCTGCTTTATGCACTAACGTGCACTAACTTTACGCGTAATTTAAAACAGCATTTTTATGGGGTTAACTCGCAAGTGACCTAACAAGATACTTTTTGTTTCTTGTCTATTTATTGTTTACCTATTTATTTACTATCGCCATTAATATAACATTTATTATTATTTAAATATAAACTGTAATATTATTTAAATTGTAAGTGTTTTTCTTCCTTTTATATTTTCTCTCTATAAATAAGCGAGTAAAATTAAATAATAGATCAGAAGACCGTTATAATATTTTGTTATTCTAATCCGTAATAGTACGTTTTTTCTGTTGCTCCAAACACTCTACTATTATGAGGTGTTCACTGTAAATTTTTTGCCCCTAGCGCTATTTATAATCTTCCATCAATCCCAAAGATTTGAAAAAAAACATCAGTGTGTTATGACTTGTAGGGCCCTTCAATCTCTTTTTATAAAGTTGGATTAGTTTCAACTTCATAAGTTGAAGCACAGCGCTTGATAATTTATTATTTATTCCACAACAATTTCGTGAATATTGTCATGGGATGCCTATCTCTATGACTAATGTTTTCTTATATTTTTTTATCAAGAACAGGATATATGTTTTATTATTGATGACAGTATGATCTGTTACAACAGCATGATCCCAATTAATAATTAGTTAAAAAGTATTACTTCTGGCTCATATTGATAGTGGGGCTGCTTAACATCTATGAGTTTGTCAGGCATGGCTACTGCAGAGTGGACAATTTGTTTCTAGTTGTGTGCCTTCCAAATTATTACTTTCCGCCTAAAACTTGGCAGCCTGATGTGATATGTCGCATTGGCACCACTGCAGTTTTTCTCTGCCTGCTCTTGTCACATACATCTTCTTTATGAATGTATTTTTGGTAGAAATTGGTGGCTAGAAGCTGTTGCTGTACAGCTATTAGGAATCCTTCCATTGCTGAGTACAAACTTCAACCACTGAATTGAAGCATCATAATGCATCGATTCTTACAATTTAAAAGTTTCTTATTTATCTCAACTCAAAATATCTCAATAGAGAATTCCTTTCTTGAATTCAGTCCAATTCCAATAAACAATCCAATAATTTTTTAATAATAAGAATCATAATATTTCACTCATATTTCAGAATAAAATTTTTAAATACTTAGTATGAAATAACCTTAAATACACTAATTATATAATATTAAGATGATATATACAAATATAAAAAGCTAATATTATTAATATAATTTTGTCTTTTCGGAACAAAAATTTTATAACTTTAATTGAATACTTGAAACATTTTAAATTTAATGGAATTGTGTCTGTTCTATTTTCTTACATTATGCAAATTTAATAATGAAATTTTATCCTTATTAAAAAATATCTATGAAATGATAAATTTGTCCAAAATGCATATGAGTGCACAATAAGATGTTACTAAGTTTTCTTTTTCAACAAACCTTATTTACAATTACTGTTTCATAGGTTGTTCTCTCTGGAACATACTTTTAACGTTATTACCATTTGCTTTCGATTGCTTAGCATACATAAGAAAACAAAATTATATACTAATTTACAAAGTTGTTACATATATTTGTTCTATTAAATTAAAAGTATTCTATAAAAATTATAATTTACATTATACACTTATACAAATTAAATGTATAAGCTAAACCGAAGACATCTCATTGATTATTTTTTAAGTATTATATTTATACAACTTTCAAAAGTCTACTAAATAAAATTATTGAACTTATAGAATAAAAAATAAATCTGTAACTTAGGTTAATATAGAAAGAATAATTAAATTCTTTAGAATTATACTGGCCTGTCATCTGATTAGTTTGTAGGCCTCAGTTGCCCTTGCCTTCCGGAGTGCTAGCGGGTCTCCTGATAACCTCATAAGGAGTTGATGACCTGATAATAGCATGTTGCGTGATAATCACCCAGCTTCTTGGTGAGTGTTTGCTCGCTTGTAACGGCAATATCATCCTCGCTCCATTTCCTGATGGGAGGCCTTGAAAAAGTACACTAAGCACGTTAATGTGTGTGAAGGCAGCAATGGATACTGGTATTAATGAAAGTTCATTTGCTGCTGCTAACATGGAAGTTGTGAATAAGAGGGTTAAAAAAATAATCGCCATCAAACAAGACACTCTTTGCAGTACTAAATATTTCTTTTATCTTTCCATCTTATCTTATCAAAATGCATTTATTTTGTCTTCCAGTCTGTGCACTTAAATCGTTTAGCCAGCTCTATCAACATTTAATTAGTAATCAAATTTTAATATAGTATCAGATCATCCCCCTAATGAGATCTACATTATTTAAACCCAACTAGTTCGTAAATGATTCACTTTATTTTTTTTTTGTTAAATATTTTATTGGCTGGGTTAGTGGACAAAAACTATCGTAAAATAAAATTGTTACACTGAAGTCGTGCGAACATTTGTTGTCATGACCTAGTTTGAAACCTACATTATTTAAACCAGCCTGGTTTGTAAATGATTCACTTTATTTTTTTTTTGTTAAATATTTTATTGGCTGGGTTAGTGGTCAAACACTATTGTGAAATAAAATTGTTACCCTGAAGTCATGCGAACATTTGTTGTCATGGCCTAGTTTGAAATCTACATTTTTTAAACCATCTTTTAATACAATCTTTTAGTAAATCTTTTAATACAATTAGGTATTCTCAAAAAAAAAAAGAAGCCTAATTATTCATAACTTAGGGTCATATTACTTTTTAATGGCGTAATCACAAGACATGAAAGTAGGAAGATGTTGAACAACACTTGAGTAAAACATGCTAGAAAACATGAACATCATTAAAAAAAAACATTCTATTCATCATCCTCTTAGTTACCTTAGTAAAATTATACATTAGTAAATCTTCTGCAGCTGTAGTTACTAGGGAATCTTAGATCAATTTTGTTAATTTGAAGTTGTCCTTAAAGTGTCATAAGTAACTGTATTGTCAGGGTTAATTCTATTGTAAATTGGGGTAGTTTTGAAATATTAAGATCCTATCGCAGAGCTTGTCACCGTATCTTAGAGAACAATCTGATCTCACCCCTCTCCAATGATTTAATGAAACCATTAACATGAGGAAAAGTATTATTAGAGATCTTAATGGGCTTGTACTTGTTTTATACAGTTATCTTTAGAGCTGAAGCCAACAGTCATAAGAGAGCTTAACAATAATTGTAAGAGAGTTTACAATAATGATATATAAAGCTATAAAAATTTCATAACAAACTTGAGTATCTTGCATGGAACCATCAATCATTACTCTCACACCAGTAAAAGTGGCTGACTGCGTGGATCACGGTCATTTTTTAAAGGTTTGGGTTTTTTTCTAAGATGGGTAATAGTAACGAAACCTGTAATATACTAAGTTTGTTTGTCAAAAGTTCAGATACTGCTAAATTCTTAAATTTTATCAAAGCCTTGACATGCACTCACCTGTTTAAAGAAAGTGCAGGTTCTTCATCCTCCTCTTATCTTTTCATTGATGACTTCCTAGGGTCATTATCATGCCTTTAAATATTTAGCTCGAGTCTTTATATACTTTTTATCAATAAATGCCTGGATTTCTCCTACACATGCTACAAATCTGATTAAAGAACTACATTGTCTTATCATAGCCTTTCATTATATTTAATTTTTCAATTCCTTCCAATAATGATTATTTATTAATATTACAGCCTCTTCTGAGGTTCAAGTCAAGCAAGAGCAGCTGGATGAAGAATTCCAATCCTGCTATGGTGAGATAAACTTGTTATAAGTACATTTTAGTGAAGTAATTTTGTATTCTATTTTATAAAGTAATTTTGTACCCCTTGCACCCGTAAGCAGGGAGAATGGCATTGTTTATGGCAATCAAAACATAAAAATGTTTGAACTAGATTAGGTGGGGAAGTAACATTTTTTGGTTATTATCTTTTATTCCACTTAAACCTTAAAACTCTTGTCTAGGTTTCCTCCAAATCCAAAGTTGTTACCACCTTTTTAAAACTTGATTTCTTATCTTTCATAATAAATCAACAGAAATCAGATTTGATGTATTTATAATTAAGAAAAATAATTATGCAATGAAAAAGCTACAACTTTTTTTTTCTGTTTCCAATTTATAAACGTTAACTGGTTGATGCCATTATGTGCAGTGATCAGCAGGGTGCCGGGTTCTTTGTCATAAGGCTTAGTAACTAACTGGAAAACGGGCAGGAATGGGTGGACTGCTACTAAAGTCAATCGGACAGGGGTCACCATTCCCAGCACGATTTCTACAGCTGTCCATCATAACGAAAGAGTTAATACAAATTGTAGCAAATCTGTCTTGGTTCATAGGAGGATATTTATTAACAAATTTTAAAAGATTAATAGTTTATTTCATAATGTTTCAATTAATATTACCTCAGGGTTCTCTATGGCTCAAGTGCATATAGTATTTTGTAATTCAATTGTTTTTCATGTTAACATAAATGGGTTGAGAGTTTTATCTAATTAAAATACTAATTACCAATAAATAATGATTTAAATATCATGGGTACCTTGTCTGTTGTTGGTTGATGGGTTATCTTCATGACATTTGTTGTCATGACCTAGTTTGAAACCTACATTATTTAAACCAGCCTGGTTTGTAAATGATTCACTTTATTTTTTTTTTGTTAAATATTTTATTGGCTGGGTTAGTGGTCAAACACTATTGTGAAATAAAATTGTTACCCTGAAGTCATGCGAACATTTGTTGTCATGGCCTAGTTTGAAATCTACATTTTTTAAACCATCTTTTAATACAATCTTTTAGTAAATCTTTTAATACAATTAGGTATTCTCAAAAAAAAAAAGAAGCCTAATTATTCATAACTTAGGGTCATATTACTTTTTAATGGCGTAATCACAAGACATGAAAGTAGGAAGATGTTGAACAACACTTGAGTAAAACATGCTAGAAAACATGAACATCATTAAAAAAAAACATTCTATTCATCATCCTCTTAGTTACCTTAGTAAAATTATACATTAGTAAATCTTCTGCAGCTGTAGTTACTAGGGAATCTTAGATCAATTTTGTTAATTTGAAGTTGTCCTTAAAGTGTCATAAGTAACTGTATTGTCAGGGTTAATTCTATTGTAAATTGGGGTAGTTTTGAAATATTAAGATCCTATCGCAGAGCTTGTCACCGTATCTTAGAGAACAATCTGATCTCACCCCTCTCCAATGATTTAATGAAACCATTAACATGAGGAAAAGTATTATTAGAGATCTTAATGGGCTTGTACTTGTTTTATACAGTTATCTTTAGAGCTGAAGCCAACAGTCATAAGAGAGCTAAACAATAATTGTAAGAGAGTTTACAATAATGATATATAAAGCTATAAAAATTTCATAACAAACTTGAGTATCTTGCATGGAACCATCAATCATTACTCTCACACCAGTAAAAGTGGCTGACTGCGTGGATCACGGTCATTTTTTAAAGGTTTGGGTTTTTTTCTAAGATGGGTAATAGTAACGAAACCTGTAATATACTAAGTTTGTTTGTCAAAAGTTCAGATACTGCTAAATTCTTAAATTTTATCAAAGCCTTGACATGCACTCACCTGTTTAAAGAAAGTGCAGGTTCTTCATCCTCCTCTTATCTTTTCATTGATGACTTCCTAGGGTCATTATCATGCCTTTAAATATTTAGCTCGAGTCTTTATATACTTTTTATCAATAAATGCCTGGATTTCTCCTACACATGCTACAAATCTGATTAAAGAACTACATTGTCTTATCATAGCCTTTCATTATATTTAATTTTTCAATTCCTTCCAATAATGATTATTTATTAATATTACAGCCTCTTCTGAGGTTCAAGTCAAGCAAGAGCAGCTGGATGAAGAATTCCAATCCTGCTATGGTGAGATAAACTTGTTATAAGTACATTTTAGTGAAGTAATTTTGTATTCTATTTTATAAAGTAATTTTGTACCCCTTGCACCCGTAAGCAGGGAGAATGGCATTGTTTATGGCAATCAAAACATAAAAATGTTTGAACTAGATTAGGTGGGGAAGTAACATTTTTTGGTTATTATCTTTTATTCCACTTAAACCTTAAAACTCTTGTCTAGGTTTCCTCCAAATCCAAAGTTGTTACCACCTTTTTAAAACTTGATTTCTTATCTTTCATAATAAATCAACAGAAATCAGATTTGATGTATTTATAATTAAGAAAAATAATTATGCAATGAAAAAGCTACAACTTTTTTTTTCTGTTTCCAATTTATAAACGTTAACTGGTTGATGCCATTATGTGCAGTGATCAGCAGGGTGCCGGGTTCTTTGTCATAAGGCTTAGTAACTAACTGGAAAACGGGCAGGAATGGGTGGACTGCTACTAAAGTCAATCGGACAGGGGTCACCATTCCCAGCACGATTTCTACAGCTGTCCATCATAACGAAAGAGTTAATACAAATTGTAGCAAATCTGTCTTGGTTCATAGGAGGATATTTATTAACAAATTTTAAAAGATTAATAGTTTATTTCATAATGTTTCAATTAATATTACCTCAGGGTTCTCTATGGCTCAAGTGCATATAGTATTTTGTAATTCAATTGTTTTTCATGTTAACATAAATGGGTTGAGAGTTTTATCTAATTAAAATACTAATTACCAATAAATAATGATTTAAATATCATGGGTACCTTGTCTGTTGTTGGTTGATGGGTTATCTTCAACTCACCGACTCATAAGGGCGAAAATTCCCCTTTTCTCATACCAGCTGATATTTAAGTTTAGCCCATTTCCCTAATCCTAAATATATGGATTTCTCAAAGGTAAAGATATCCCCTAGCTAGGAATCAACTTCTGTGTCTATTACAAATTAAAATTTAATTTGTTAATACAAACATCATTACATTAATCTCTATCTTATTTAGGCAAGATGTCACACATTAAGGAAGAAAAGGATCTGATTTTTAAGGATGATGGTGAGCGATTTTTATTTTTGTGCATTTCACAGAAGCATACTATTTAATATATTTAATGACACCCCACTGATGGTTTTATTAACTTCCACCTATCACTTATATCCTTTTAATTATCAATTACCCGTTCCATTTCTTCCATGTTTCTCTTATCTTAATACATATTCTTTCTTTGTGCCTTTTTCAGACAAGGTGACTCTCATTAAGGAGGAAGAGGAGCTAATTATCTTGGACGATGGTGAGTGAGTTTTATTTTTGTGCATTTCACAGAAGCATACAATTTAATATATTTAATGACAACCCACTGATGGTTTTATTAACTTCCACCTATCACTTATAGTCAAGATGGTGACTGAGTTTTATTTTTATGTTACAGAGATATTGTAGAATATTTGGTCGTCACCCTTGTCATTCATGTTCAATTCCGATTATTATTTGTGCACCTTTTGTCCAACTTTGTTGAATTGCCAACTGACTGTTACAAAATCAAATTTCAGCTTTTATAAACTTGCTATTTTAAAATTTCTCTGAGAGTGTTGTTTATTTTTTTAGTAACACCCTTTTGTAATCACATTTGGGTCAGGAATGATGGGTTATCCTATCATGAGCCATCCCCTTCCATTTATAGAAGGAAAATAAATTCATTGTCCAACCTTAAATTTAGATTCAGCATTCAAACTTTAACTCATAAGCAGTTACACAATCTTAAGTTGTTGAAAATAGTGAGATGAGACGAATACAGGGAAAAAATCGAAAAAGGGAAATATATTTTAAAAATTATGGTAAAAAAAAAAAAAGAAGCATATGTTACATAATATGTTCTTATATTAAATTAATTTTTTTAAACTAACATCTTGAGAACTGTAAATTACACAAACTGAATGCTGTGTTTTTGTTGGCATTTTTCAATAATTTTTTCGACTTATTGCATTCAAAACTTTTTATTAAATTTAAAAATGAGTTTTAAAAACTACATCCCTAAGTCTTTTTACACCGAAGGAGTGCATTCCACATATCCTAGCTATTGGATTGTCTGAGAGATGTTGTTCTACTCTATCCACTCCACCCAAAGTGTGGTTATAATCAATCAAAGCAGGTTTTGTTGTACTGCTAGCAGAGCTTGTTAGGAATCTTAGTTGCTGTCGAACTGAATTTGTAGAGAAAATAGTTGATAACAAATATGCTCTTTTTTTATCTCTCCTTCTGAGTGCAAGAAGCTCACCTCACTGAAAACCAAGAATTTCTTCTATGTTTATCTTTTTTTCTTGGTAATTCCGGCAGCATTTCCTTCCTGTTTGGTATTACTGTACCGTATATGTCTGTTTTATGATTTATATAAGCATGTCTGCAAGTTCTGGACTGGTGTAAAAGTTGTCAAGCAATATCCCTTTCCCAAACACGTTTTTATCCTGTCATTAGCATTTCAATTGATGATGAGTAATATTTGAATTCTGGATCATAGTTGGTTCTCGATCAGGTGAGTCATATCTTATTTAGTTTTGGAAAAGGATAGGATTGATGGTCAAATCTGGCTTTGTTGTAAAAATGAAGATATTTCTTTATCAACTTGACCCAATCTCTTGGTTTTTTCTAGGGAAAAATCGGGTCACCATAACTTTTCTTTTGGTACAATATAGTGAAAATGAAAGTTTTTTGTAGAAACCCACGATGAAAACTATTACTTTGTCAGGGTCCATTTGGCAACAGCAATTCGCAGCCTTTTTGTTTGTCTCATCGGCAATAATTTTTAGCACTCTTGGTGAATGAACAGGTTGAATAATGTACCAACTTTGCCATAAGGCATGTTCCATGTAAGTATATAAATGCATATCACGGCTTAGTTTAGACATCGCAAAATATAATAGTCTAAAATTCTATTGAAAGTAATATCACAGATTTCATATTTTTTGCCAATAACTAATGCCCATAATATTATGGAACTCACCGTTGACAACTGTGATAATATAAACTATTTTTATTTTGGTTTCTTTTATTTTTGTTCCTCATCGGAAACTTATTTAATCTGTCAAGTAGTCCTCTGAAATATAAGACATAAATTAGGAAGATAGAGAAATACCCCTTGATAAGATTACAGAAGAAACCAAAATAAAATTACAACCCAGGGAAGTGGGTAAATTAGTTTGTTTAGTACCTAATGCTAAGATAAAAATGTTTTATTATTTATATTGCATATATAATGGCATGCACTCAGTATTCTCATGTGTCTGCGTGTAAAAATGTCGCATGTAAAATGCAATACAAATGCAAATATGATGTATGAATGTTGGTGGGTTTGCAGTGCAACAATCTATTTGATGTGCATTGCGCCGCACATCCATGCCTGCATGGACAAAGACTGTTTATTAGAGGATTACTTTTTTCATGCAGAAATTATTTTTTTATAGGAGGACTAGAACCACTAGAGATACATCAGAACAGTTTTCAGCCTCAGACATCAATGAATTCATATGAGTGTTATCATTGCAGCTATAAAACTTTCAACGCTAGTTATTTAAAGAGTCACATACTAATTAGCCATATAAAAGGAAATCCTCTGCAGTGTTCTGAATGCAACTATAAAACGAAAATAGCTAGTAATTTAAAGAGGCATGTCATGATCCATCATACAAGAGAGAAGCCTCATAAATGCTCCTATTGCAGCTATAAAGCTGTTCAAGCTAGTAACTTAAAGAAGCATGTCATGGCTATTCATACAGGAGAGAAGCCTCACCAGTGCTCTCATTGCAGCTATAAAGCTGTCCAAGCTAGTTCTTTAAAGGCACATGTCATGGCCCGCCATACAGGTGAGAAGCTTCATCAGTGCCATCTTTGCAGCTATAAAGCTGTGCAAGTTAGTTCTTTAAAGGCACATATCATGGCCTATCATACAGGGGACAAGCCTCATCAGTGTTCCCATTGCACCTACAAAGCTGTAAGGGTTGATCAATTAAAGATGCATGTCATGGCCCATCATACAGGGAAGAAGCCTCATCAGTGCTCCTATTGCAGCTATAAAGCTGTAAGAGCTGATCAATTAAAGAGTCATATAATGACCCATCATACAGGAGAGATGCCTCATCAGTGTTCCCATTGCAGCTATAAAGCTGTGCAAGCTAGTCATTTAAAGGCGCACGTCATGGCCCATCATACAGGAGAGAAGCCTCATCAGTGCTCCCATTGTGATTATAAAGCTGTGCAAGCTAGTAACTTAAAGACACATGTCATGGCACATCATACAGGAGAGAAACCTCATCAGTGCTCCCATTGCAGCTATAAAGCTGTGCAAGCTAGTTCTTTAAAGGCGCATGTCATGGCCCATCATACAGGTGAGAAGCATCATCAGTGCTCCCATTGCAGCTATAAAACTGTAAATGCTTGTTATTTAAAGAGGCATGTAATAATTAGCCATCTAAAAGAAAATCCTCTGAAGTGTTCTGATTGCAGCTATAAAACAAAAATAGCTAGTAATTTAAAGAGGCATGTCATGACCCATCATTCAAGAGAGAAGCCTCATAAGTGCTCCAATTGCAGCTACAAATCTGTGCAAGCTAGTAACTTAAAGAGGCATGTCATGACTCATCACACAAGAGAGAGCCTTATCAGTGCTCTTTGATTGAACCAATCAAACTGAAAATTCAAAGGAAATATTCCAGTAACTTACGAATTCAGAAGGAACATTTATTAATTAGTAAAAATGGGATGTAAGGCATTGGAAAGTTTTTATCTTTTGACTCTTCTAAAAGTATATTACCCTGATGTCCATTCCGCTAACATTCAAACTAGTGTTTAATATTCATGAGATATTTTAATCTGAAGTCCAGATTCGGACTGATTTGTCTTAACAACTATAACCGTTAGAAATACAGTGTGCCCCATAGAAACTCCTGGAATTTCATCCTTTTTATTATGACATACAAACCAACACCATGGCTTTACCCTCTGATACCTTTTCTACATATGGGGAATAACGCTAATATATACGGAATCGAATAAACTGTATTATATTAGTAGAGACGGCAATTTTAGAAAACATATACAATTACCGATTGGCCGCTTCCAAAGAACATACCTAGGTTCATAGGCATTCAACCGCTCGTCTAACGATATTTTATTAAATACAAATATTTAATGAGTTACTAATTATTAAATACCCAAAGGAATGCGGATGGACCTTCTAAAGGACATAAGACCATCCTTTTATATGGCTCCACCTCTAGAACCATTTCTACTCCAGGGTATTTCTGGATTTTACCCAGAGCCAAAGAAGAGTAATAAAACAATTTGCTAGAAGCGTTGGACAGTTGTCAACCGATGCCTGACAGCATTTCACAACTGAGGCCACACCAAAAACATTAAAACTCCTCTCTCCTTTCTCATTCTAGAGGTAAAGGTCAGAAGATAATATCCACCTCTCAGTTTTCAGCAGCGATGTTGGAGGAACGCAGCCCTACAAGTTCTCTCTGGACTTATCCAGGACGTCGACAGCTTCCGGGAAGGACTAACTCTCTTAGAGTCCACCTTCTGCAACAGTCACCAATAGGCCAGATGGTCAATATAGAGAGTCAACTCCCCACGTCGAAGATTCATACCATGTTGGGGTAATCTAAGATTTATGTACATTGCGGTGAAACAATTGTATATATTTACGTATGACTATTCTTATATGAACATTTATTTTGTCTATTAATAAACCATTTCACCATTTGTTGCTTGTGTATATTTATATAGATTTATATTTATAGATAAAATTCTATTGGAAAATTCTATCATTCATCATGTACAAGGAGGCAGATTTGAGGGCCCATCTAGGTACAGAACATACGCTTGTGAAGGTACAGACGGAAACTACCTTCGCTATCAATAGCTACTATGATCACGTTTGACTCCACGCAGGCTTTCGACTCTGTCACACGGGCTACTTTGCTACTGGGAATCCAGAGGAGTTCTATATTGTATCATGTTGGTATCCTTCCTGAAGAACAGATTGGTGATGGTACGGGTGGGCGATTGCCTCTCGAACCCAGTCCCTCTAACTTGTCGATATCGTCAAGGAGTGGTTTTGTCTCTGGTGCTCATTTGTAGAATCTATATTGAATAGTTTAATATGATGATAACAAGGGGATATGAAAAAAAAAAGTGTATCTTTGATCTGTATAATTAAATTTCCTGATATTAATTTTTGGTTTGTATACTTAACTATACTATTAATTCAATCAGGCAAAATAAACAAATGAAAAGTGTCAATATTAGCTAACGATACTTTTATTCCATTGGAGTGTTCTAAATTGTTATGGAGCTTTTAATGAACGAATACGTCCATTCTTACCATTTACAGACCTCTCGGGTGGCGTGACACTGTCATTTCCTTCTTCATCTGACAGCACCTCTTGGCCTGACTCTGTGTCTGAATGTTATACCACCAATATTATCCTCTGTTTCAGATCTCAGCTATCGAACATATATAGTGTCTCCCCTTATTAACAATACTGTTGCATTACTCTTTAAAAACACTAACAGATGTCAAAAAATAAGGAACAGGAAAAGTAAAGTTAATAAGGTAACTGGAGTGACTGGTAACCCCAGGAGGCGGGAAAACAGGTAAACAACTTGCACGAGAGCTGTGAACATATTAGCATTAGGAAGACCTCCTAGAGAAGATCGTCAGACTAGTCAGGACATGAAAAGACAGGATGTGACATGCACTGCTCAGTCTTTTCTTGAAATCTCTGGGGTCACACAACCCCTGTTACCGTCCTAGGGTTAATACCTGTACAAGGAGATCTAGGAAGGACAGCTTCTTCAAAAGTCTTAAAAGTGAAATAGGAAAAAGTGGCAATACAAGAAAACCAAAGAAACGTACAATGTACATAAGCATTATAAACATATAGTTTTTATTCAAGCACTTCATGGGCAAAGAGAGTAAGTACAATATCATCCCAAAAAATTCCTTTTACCCTGGCTTTTTTAGATTTCTAGTATGAATTTTATTTCTTGCGAGGTTATTTGAATGTGTTCCTTTTCTAACCGGCCTTTAGGGAACATAGATGCTGTTGTGGTAACCCCTTAATTAAGAATAATTTGAAGTTCCCCTCTTCTCGGCCCAGAAAATATCCATCTATGTTTCCATATTTTAATAATAAACCTTATGACGTCAGTCAAAGAGGGGGAGAAGCTAGTGGGGGAAACAGCCGCAGGTGGGGGAACCGTCCCTACCACGGCTGGCCTGCCTATATAACCCAGCCGTCTTAGGGCAGACCTCAGAACGAACAGGACCAGCACTTCGACCACAGCTCTCTCTCTGCACTGGCGCTTGCTGCTTTACTCAAACCATGGTTGTGGCTCTACTCATTCAACTACCTCTGTGCATCTCTCTCTCTCCTAGCCTCGCTATGTTTTAGTCCGGTGTTGTCAGACCCCACACCTTCCTAGTCGGAATCCCTGCCTTCGTCTCGCTAAAACTAGCAGCTCCTTGGGAGAGACTTCTCCCTCGCGGACGACGATTGCCGTGGCCCCACAAACTTTACCTAGTAGCGTCTCCACACAACAATCCAGTCTGCTTTTCTCTGGTTCACACTCGCCTTTGGGATCCGGACGGTTTTCGGCTACCAATAGATACCGAGTGTGAATTCGTGGTCATTCCAAGACCACATAAACTACCTATAAACCTTATCTTCTCCTGAACATAGTTCCTTGTCGTGGCACACTTTCTAAGATCTTATGGAGTCAGATCAAAGCGAATTAAGCTGCCCGCCGACTAGGCCGCCAGCAAGGGTGAAATACCACAGGTCCACCCGCCTTATCTCTTTCTTAACACCCGCCGGACGGCGGCTAGAGGTTGTAGCTACCCTAGGCTGTTGCGGGCGTCTCCTCGCCACCTTGGGGACCCTCACATCAGGTAGAAATTCTGATCGAAATTCACCACTCCTACTACAGCTGTGGAGACAATAGAATATCACGTGTGTTATTATATATAAAATATAGGGAGAAAATTGGCCAGCGCTAGAGAATTCTAATTGGGGTTACTATGACATAGTAATCAGACAGAATAGTAAGACAGGCTGTCAACCATGTACGAGTATGTTTAGAGTTATCACATAGTTGTTACTTTATGGTATTATAAGTGAGATGGCTTTCGGAGCAAGAGTGGGGGATATTGATACTGTATTTTTATACTTGATATTTAAGAAAACCCGAAAAAAGGGACATTCAAACTGCCCCCCACTTCCCACTCACTCCCACTAGTGAAACTGTTAGTACGTTGTTCAGATACTCTAATGAACAACTTTGGACCAAAATTCAGAACTATACGATTGATTTTGTCTACTTTTGCTTTGTTGCATGGACTAATTAAAAGCTATGCGTGATTATATCGCAGACACATATACGATGCTCCCGTAATCCAGTTTAGAGCAGATTAGTGTTTTATATAATTTCAACATTGTAGTTCTGTCAGCTCCCCATGCTGTTCTTCTAAGCGTTCTGAGGATCCTCATTTACAACATGTACTTCTTTTTGAGAGCCCTAATGTTACTTCCCCGTGTCAGTCGCCGATCAAAAAATCTTGCATTTTCACTAAATGGCAGAATTTCATTCCCAAGCGTTAGTTCTGGCGATGGTGGAGTATTCAGTATCTGCCTAATTGTATTCAATTTGTTTGTTTGTTTTCAATAGAGAACTTTAATCGAGAGGTATATCATATATTATTGATAGGCGTCCTGAAGTTTGGCTTTTATAATAATTAATTGTTTGGCCGTTTGCATGATGGGAAAATTGTCAAAATACAACCTTGGTTTAACATCCCTAGGTAAATTGATGAAGAAATCGTTAATGGCTAATCCTAATAATTAAGTAGGAATAAAATAATGCTCAGAACGCTGGCTTGAGGTACTCCATTTTTGTTCTTTCGTTTTCCGAAAATATATTGGTTACTCGGATATTGAATACATGGCATGTTAGGAATTCTTTGGTGTAATTGAATAGTTGACTGTCGAATCCGAACGAATAGTTCCTTGAGGAGGTAGGTCTTTGCAATACCATCACGCTTTAACAGAAGTAGTCAAATAGTACTGGCATCATTTGTTCCCTTCTAATAAACACATATTGGATCTTAGCCTCCGCGGGACTAGTAGATCAAGTTAGCCAATCCTTAGTTAGATCAAGCCTGATTGAATAAATTAATGAAACTTACAAAGTTCCTTTATTAAAACTGCATGATCCATTCAGTAGATACTACATATATGATAATTCAATTATATTTAGAGTTTTTATATGACAATATGAAGTATATTGTAAGAAGAGAAATAAAAAAATATTACTTACTATATAAAATGCTTGAATAATGAATTGAAAAATTGATTTATATCTAACAATTCAGTACACTGTGACGTATGATCTCTGAAAATGTGAAATTATGAGGCTATTTTCCAAATATGATTGTACAGGGAAATTATTTATTAGCATTAGAAACATTACCTGATAATTCTGCTCCTCCAACATAAACCTAAAACAGGCCAGTATTTGATCCTCAAACATTTTTCAGTTATTAAATTGGTGGTTATATTTTAAAGTTCACAATTTTACTCTATAAAAACAGCAATAAATTCTGAATCTAAATATCACCAAGATATCTTTGATTTATATGATTTTGTTTTGGCAGTGTAACAATAGCGAGGCGTCTGACCGTCTGCAAGGAGCTGCGAGACGGATGACTGCCCAGAGGTGTGGCAGAGAGAGTGTAGACCAGTGGGAGACTGAGTGGACTTACCACCAGGGCCCCGGGGCCCTGGCGTATCGCGACCGAGTGATAGCGGCTGTCTAGATGAAGAGACTGGGAAAGAGTGTCTTTCCAGGGCGAAACCCCTTGGTTTTAAACATTACTTCCCCTTCCTACCGGAAGGAAGAGCCTAGCTTGAAGGGTGTATGTTTATGATGTCACACCTGCGCCGAGTACGTACCCCTCGTCCCCTAAAGCACTGTTTATTGGCATGGCTTTTAGATTTTATGACCGCCGGAAAGTGACCAAAGGTCTGCCCGGGTCTATTTATGACAGTCAGGTGGCTCCCCCTCCAGGTTTTATTGCTGGACCTTCGACCCTCTGTTACTTGTTTTATGACTTCCTTTATGACTCCGACCTCCCCATGATTTATTACCAGAAAAGCATGTTTTAAATCTAACTATAATACATTAGTTGCACCAGAGTATAGGGTAATTTACATATATGGTTGGCGCTCGCTACACCATGAAAAAAGTTGGTATGAAAATAAACTTCAATAAAAATAATTAATTTATAATAAACGGGAAAATAATAAAAACGGTGAAAATTTGACTTTGGCTTATTAAACATATATCTGATAATAATAAAGACAGAAGATAAATAAATTAAATAAAAGCAATTTATTAAAACGTACAATCCCACTAAAAACAGAAAACCTATCTATACAAGAAACTATCGTCACCCTCAACAGTTCAAGGAAGACGTAAATAGAGAAATTACTACACTTTTAAATAACGGTATTATTAGGAAAAGCAATTCTCCTTATAAGAACCCCATCTGGGTTGTACCCAAGAAAATGGGTGCTAGCGGTAAACGGAAAATTCGAGTAGTGATCGACTATAGAAAATTGAATGCGGAAACAGTACCAGATAAATTCCCTCTTCCGAATATAGAAGATTTATTAAATCAACTTAAGGGATATAGATTCTTTACGATAATTAATTTAGCTTCTGGATTTTACCAGATAGAGATGGATGAAGATTCTATACCAAAGACAGCATTCTCGACTGACACAGGACACTATGAATTTACTCGTATGCCATTCCGACTATGCAATGCACCACCAATATTTCAAAGAGCCATGAATTCTTTGCTTAGTAATGCACCTTACTCATTAGGGTATATTGATGATATAATTATATTTTCGAAAACTAAACAGGACCACAAGTTTTCAAAAAATGACTAGAACATGATTTATCGATACAACTTGAAACTATTTAAAAGTATGAGTTATGGTTTTAAATCGAGTTCACTATTTCCATCATCACTCCTCATTGATGTTCCTCGTATCAGGACTTTTCTAAGCAAATGATTTTAACAACCAACCCAAGTAATATAGCAGTTGGAGCAGTACTTTCCCAACTTTCAGAAGGGAGGGATCACCCGATCGCTTTTGCTTTTAAAATCCATATTATCACAAACAGAATCACGATTCAATTATAGAAAAATAACTTTTTGCTATTATTTATGCTTACAAACACTTTAAACCATATCTTTATGGGGAGAGATTTATAGAGATTTCAAGCCGACCACAAACCACTCCAGTGGATTTTTTCTATGAAAAATAATAACACAATGATAACGAAATGGCTTTCTCTGTAAAATGAGTTTGATTTTGAAATTAAATATATAGAAGGAAGAACTAACTTTGTAGCAGATGCATTGAGTCGCGTAAAAATTGAAAATAATACAAAAACTTATGACTTAAACGGTATCGAAGAAATGGACATAAATACAGACGAATAGTAAGACAAATTCTTTACTGAAAGTGAAAACATAAGATCTTCAACCTCTAACGAATACCAGCAAACTCTAAAAGTCTTCCGTATAATGTTGTTCTCTAATAATGTCTCCACTTCGTCATGTATTTGTTTTTGGAATTGTACTGGGTATCTGTAGTTTCTTTTTCTTGGTCTGTCTTTATTATTTTGCCATATTGGCTAATTAAATTTACTAGTTTATTCGTTGTTTCTTTGTCAAGGTGGTTAGTTCTGATTAATGTTTTGATAGTTTGTCAAATCGACTAGAATCAAATTTTTATAACAAGAGGTAGTGGCCAACTACAAATAGAAGGACCCTTTAATAAAATTAGGTACCAAATAGAATCGGCATACCCTTCGAAATACGACATTTAAAAGAAATCACTAGAAATCATTTGGGTTCGTTGATGCTAAGTTTTGATCTTATTTTAAAGCTTTTCGAGCCAGTTCTGCATTGCTTCAATGTATGCTATGATCTTATAAAAGGCTGCTTTTTCCATTAAGGTCTTTGGTAGCTTTAATCCTTTGCCTCCTGGAAATACGCTGGAAACAAACTATAGAGAACAAGCGATGGATCAATATTACTACACTTCAAGCTAAATGTTCTTACTATCCTGTACTGGTGACGCAGGGTTATCCAATAGGCAGCGCTTTACATGATTAATTCCGTCTAGTCTACTGAATCCCTAGCGCAATATTCACCAAATAGTGGACTGCAACAAAATTATGAATATCAGAAAATAATAAAAGTGTTTCAGTGGACAATGTATCATATAGGCGGTAATCATAAGCGTGGGTAACTTCTCCCGCCACAGAAGTAATTTCCAGAAATATAAAATTCGTACTTTATGTTCAATCTACATATCATCAGCACAAATCATGTACCAATCTATGGCTAAACCTAGATAGTGTTCAGAAGCTTTATTACGCGTTTCTTGGACTATTGCCAAACATATTGAAAAAGAGTTAATGCTGGATGCTGTAAATGCGTTATTTGAGAATAATAAAGGATATCGTTCACACTATTGGACGTTTTTCAGTATTATTAATTATTATCTGCTTTTTTATGTACAAGGAATACACAACTTTTGACAGAGGATAAATGTATGACTTTGAAACCAATTTTAGCTGACACAGATTAATTTCTTAGGCCCTCGACAAGAATCGAGTCGTAAACTGGGAAGAGAGGGGATGAAGAAAAATCATGCTTTAAGAAAGCTGAGATTAAGAAAATCGCTTGGGAGTGACTAATTTTGGATTAAAGGTGTTAATAAGGTCAACATGGGGGAAGACTAGGAACCGGGCAATGGGGCACGAACGATGGGACCGACAGAGCAGTTTAAGGGTAGAAGTGGAACGGCAGGTGATTACAGAAATGTTATATTTTCAGGATTGATTTTGGTTGATATATGGATTGACAGTAACAAACTGAGATGAAACTAAGAGAGGAAGAATCAGAGGAATACGCGCTCATAAGCCAGGAGGGAATGTCATCAACATTGTGGACACCAGTCATGATGTAGAAAAACGTCAAAACAAACTTGAAATCTGGAAACAAGAAGTAAATGGCAGGAAAATAGACTTATGGAGGACAGTAGAAAATGAGAAGGCTTAATTACCTAAGTCTTCAGTATGTAC
Organism: Acanthosoma haemorrhoidale; assembly: GCA_930367205.1. Classification (NCBI taxonomy): domain Eukaryota; kingdom Metazoa; phylum Arthropoda; class Insecta; order Hemiptera; family Acanthosomatidae; genus Acanthosoma; species Acanthosoma haemorrhoidale. The sequence goes on from OV884012.1 coordinate 153,165,112, forward strand.
GTAGCGTGCTGTGGGTGGCAGGAATACAGTGAATTGGAGCATAAACAGTACATATAAAAATTAAATCAAAACTTAATAGTAAATTTATTAAATCAGTAAGTAAGACAATAAAAATTAAAATGACTTTACAAGCTTCTATTGTTCTCTTCTAGGTTATAATGCCATATTGATCCTCATGAAATGAACACGGCTCTTTCAATTTTTTATTCATCTAACTGTTGCATCATTTACATATACAAGTTTAATAAAAGATGACTTGTGTGTCTCACGCTAGCGATCGAAACGAGAAGTATACGAGTTGGCTTTTGTCACTAGATACTATGAAGCTCGTGGATTCAGTAGCACGTGCTATCAATAGAATATATTCTCCGACTGATGTGATAGCTGAAGATTTCATTAAGAAGCACTACTTTGGACTGGCTTCAATAATCATGATGTTCCCAAAAATAGGCAAGGGTGGTACGATGGTTCACATGTTGAAACTAGGGTTATATTTGGGTTTTTTGTTATTCCATTTTGGTGTTCTTGTGAGGCCTCTTCCACAATTTTTTCATTGCAGCATAGTCTTATTCGGCCAGGCGTTACACTACACCATACTGTTGACGTTATCGATCTCACTAATAATTCTTATGCAATTTAAACGCAGAGAGATGTTAAGTGTTCATAAGGCTCTCGCTACAAACTTATTTGACTACTCCGAACCTTACGTATGCAATACACAGAAGTTACAGGCTGAGATGCGCAAAGAGAGACTGTACGCAGTTCCTGCTGTAGTAATGGGCATAGTGTTATTTGTCTGCTTTTCCCTAGAAAAACAAATCAACCAGTACGGTAACTTTAACTTCGACAAGATTTTGAATCTTACGGTCAACTACAACCTACCAGTAGCTTTCATGCGTTATCCCTACCAGACTGACGAACCCATTGTTTATTATGTCACTGCGTTACTTCAGATTTTACTTGCGATCTCAACTGTATTATTTATAATGATCGGTGGATATATGTACATGATTTCAACACAGAATCTGTGTACGCAGATAAAAATCCTACAGAAATCCTTGAAAAACCTCGAGAAGCGATCATTAAAAATGCTTGCTACAGAATTTGGAAACAATCTTAAGTTATCCTGTGAAAAGCTCTATGCCAATAAATCATTTTCCCATTGTTACAACACGTGCCTGGAAAATAATTTCCAGCACCATCAAGAAATAATAAGGTATTTATAACTACTAATTATATTATATGAACTATCCCTTGTTACCTAACACTGCACGGGTATTTTAGGGAATAAATAAGTCAAAACATCATTAGCAAGTGTAGTGACTGCTAACTACTTAAGTTTAATTACCCTATACTCGGATGCACATATAATTTATTGTAATTTAATGTAAATCAAGGTAAAAGCTTCTAGTAATAAACCATGCGTGGGACCGGCAGTCGTAAAACAAGTCAGGTACACCGGCCTAAAAGCTGGCCGTAATAAAACATACCCTGTTAGACCTAGGGTCACCTTCCGGCGGTCATAAAATCTAAAAGCCATAAAACAGTCCTTTAGGGGACGAGGGGTCACGTACCTCGTGGCAGGTGTGTGCATTTCCTAGCCGCCCCCCCCCCCAAGCAGGAACTATATTTAAACCAGTGCGTTTGGCTCACTCTCTCTCAGTCTCCACATCTTTTCAGCCACTGTTACTCGATCGCTTTACGCTAGGGCCACTTGGCCCTGGAAGGCAGTCACTTAGACTCCTCGTCAGCCGACTCTCTCTTCAGCGCCTCTGCGTCTGGCACCTTGCCTTACAGCCTCCTTGCAGACCCTCTGCCGACTTGTACCTGTGATGCTGCCGGTCTCCCGTCCGAACTCTGAAAACTGGTCTTATTCTTTATGAAACCTCTGTACCTCTTCTCCTGAACACAGTGTATTGTCGGGACACATACCTATCATAAATGGAGTCAGATATTAACGCCGACATGGAACAATGGTCCATGTTATAAACTACAACAATCCGCACTTGTCATCAGGGCTCCTAGTGGCAACCCGACAGCAAGCGCTAGTGTTATGTGCTCCTCCCTAAGACGCCCGGGTTATATAGGCAGGCCACCGGTGGTGGGGATGGTTCCCCCACTAGCTTCTTCCCCCTCTCCGACTGACGTCATAAGCTTTATTATTTCAAGTACCTTAGGCCGATTATTCTGTCCTTGTTTTTGTTTACATAAATAATCAATGGCAGACATCAATATTGTACATATATACGGTTTTATAAAATATCATACGTATTTTCAGGGTTTTTAATGATTGGAAATCAATATGTTCAGTGATTGTATGTGCTTGTTACGTCTTAGGATCAATCATGATTGCCTTCAACTTACTAGCCATAAGTTCCGTGAGTAGTTAGTTTATAGTTTTCTATGAATAATTTATTTAATTTACCAATTTAATAATAAAATTTACGTTCAATACTGAATCTATAAATATATCCTTTACTGGATTACTTGTTTCAGTGGAGAGAACTACCTGGTAGTACATTAAGTTCATGTGCTTTGTGTTTATCTGAGGTTGGGTTCCTATACATGCTCTCCATGTTTGGCCAGAAGCTTACAGACCAGGTAATAGAACAAATAATACACTTATCTTATTTAAAATGTTTTTATTTACTTTATTACACATCAATTACGTATATTTGTACCGGAACAATTACTTGAGGAACTACTTTCCAGTATTATGTTTAGTGTTATGACCTTATTCGCTTTCCTCTATGAAAATTTATGTAATTATTTGTTCATTCATGTATTTTAATTGAAAACAGTTGCATACTTGAGTCACTTTAGTAAATAGTTCAGAGTTTTTTAATCGATCTACTTTTCTAATCCAAGATCTCTGATCCAATCACTGAGGTCATTGTCACCAGGTGGTACGACCTACAATTCAGGGAGTGTGGGCTTTGCCTTGTAGTCTACTGAAACTTGTACCAACCCTTTCATGGGACTGGGTCCTTTGAAAAACCTGCGAATTTGGTGGGTGCGATTTCTTGTTTAATATTAAGTGGCTGAAGTTTAGCGTTGGGTACAGTTTGTAATTTTGCTAAAGTATGAGCAAAATATGAAATTTAGCTAGTCTACTTCCTTTTGTAAGGGTTTACCATCCACAGAAACTGTAATATCGATTTCCCAGGAAAATAAGTTATTACGTAAAAGTGGACAACCCTGGAAGGAACGTGTGAAATGGCATGGCACTAATAAGAAACAGTTTAAATATCTGAGTCACAGCGATTGGATCCATAATTTACCTGTTTGGTATCAGCAGAGGTTTTGCCAATGATTTGATACACAGTTTAGCGACATACCCTTTGGCCAAACATAGCAAGAAAAGTAGCTTTTTAGGATCAACTTTGCAGCCGTTTTTTCCAAGATCTCTGAAATAAACAGACGATAGTAGTCAGGCTGAAATAAAATGACAGAAAGTCGCAGTATAAACTAGGTCCGGTAGTTTTTTTGTAGTTTTGACGACCACGTAAATTATTAGTCTCCAGCTGGGTGAAAAATATCAAGTGCCATCCTTATAACTATGTGGTATAACAGAACTGGTATTTGTAAATAATTAGTTTGTTTTCTATTGAGGGATGGGATGTCCTTCGAAGTAGTCTGTACAGTGGTCCAAAGCGTCTGTTTAGTTCTTGTCTTTTTAGCCTCGTGTGTGGGTTCCATGTCAGTCTTTTGTCGAGATGGAAGCCTAAATACCGTACGGTCTCAGACACAGGGAGGGGAATTGAATTTAAAAAGACTGGCGGACAGGACTTGCGGCAGAGGGTAAAGGTTATGTGGGAACATTTGCTTCATTGACTTTGATTCGCCATTGGTTGCACCAATACTCGATTTCGTCAAGGTGTTTTTGAAGGTTTTGGGATGCTATATCAGGGTCTGAGTGGGGTGACAAGACTGCAGAGTCGTCTGCGAATGTTGCCAAAAAGGTATTGGGGGTAGAGGGGACATCAGCGGTGTATAGATATATAGAGGATGGGACCCAGGACGCTGCCTTGTGGAACTCCTCCTTTAATGGGATAGTAGTTAGAATATTCTAAACCACAGCGGACTTGGAAGAAACGGTTTGAAAGGTAGGATTGTAGGATTAAGAATAGGGTCTGCGGTAAATATCCTTAGAGCTTGTAAAGCAAACCTGCGTGCCAGACCCTGTCAAAAGCTTTAGCTATGTCCAGAAAGGTAGCAGTGCAATACTGTTTGGTTTCAAGGGCTGAGGATATGTGATCAACAACGAGAAGGCCTTGTTGAGCTGTGGAATGTCGTTGGCGGAAACCAAACTGGTGAGTAGGGTAAAGGTTTATGGATTCAACAATTGGAAGTAGGTGTTTTAATAGGAGTTTTTCAAATATTTTTGAGAGGATAGGGAGTAGGCTAATTGGACGGTAAGATGAGGCGTCATTGGGTGGTTTACCGGGTTTGGCGAATAGGGCAATAATGGAATGTTTCCAGAGGAGAGGAAAGTGCGTCTTTCGGATAATGCAATTATATATATAGGTTAGGAAGATTATGGCTTTAGGAGGAAGTTGTTGGAGGATTCGAGGAGTAAGGAGATCATATCCTGGAGATTTTCGGTAAGGTAATTTTTTCAGAAGATATTTAACCTCAGAGGTGTTAATGGCTTTTGGTGGTAGTGAGAGAGGGATAGGTGAAGTGAGGAAATCTTCAACAGTTGGACGGTGATTATTGTTTTCAGGAGTAAGATGAGGAGTGAAAGATAAGTACGGGAAAGATGCAGTGCGAATTCCTCCGCCCTCTCGCCATCCGAAGCCGCCCAGGACCCGTCATCACGACGGAGTGGGTGTGAAACAGGATGATATTTTAGGATTTTCTTAGTTATCCACAAGGAGTTATCCCTGGTGGACAGAGAGGAGAGGTAGGAATTGAAAGAATCGGAACGGAAGGATGCCAATTGCCGTTTTACCAGCCGTTAGGTGATGGTGGGGTGACAATGCCTCCCAGGCCGACCTCTGGATCAGAGTAGTGAAGGAATGCACTGCATAATCTAGGTCTTGGGTTGTTTTCAGAGGTACTTTTAGGTCTACAGAGTCTGTAAGAATCTGGCGGAAATGGTACCAGTCAACTGGGCCCCTAATAAATGAAGGAGGAGGCAGTTTGTGAATTGGATTTAGGGAAATGGTTAATAATAAGGGGCTATGGTCGGAGGAGAGGTCATCGAGGCGCTTGAGTGAATAGTTTAGTGTCCCTAAACTATTGTAGAAGAAAAAGTCAAGGAGATCAGGATTTCGGTTGGGATCTGATGGCCAATAGGTGGCTGTGTCAGGAGAGATCGTGGAGCAATGTTTCCGTGTGAGTGCAGACAGCAATGCACGTCCTCGTGTATTCGTGGATCTTGACCTCCAATGTTGGTGCTTCGCATTAAAGTCCCCACCCACAAGAAAACGATGTCCGATGCAGTCTAGAAAGGAGATGAATTGGGAGTTGGAAATGGATTTATTGGGGGGGGGGGCAGTACACTGATGCTAGTGTAAGGGGAAATGTGAGGGTGGTGATTGACACTGCAGTGGATTGAAGGAAATCATGTGCTACCAAAGGAACTATGTGGTGGGATATGGAGTTATGGACAATGACAGCGGTACCTGCATGAGCTGTTCCATCAGGGTGATTAGTTCGATAAGTCTGGTACTGTCGAACGGTAAATGGTCGTTTACTCGTAAGTCTTGTTTCAGTAATAAGAGCTACATCGATGTTTTTGTCATGGAGTAGTGCTGTCAGTTCGTTAGTGTAGGTGCAAACACCATTCGCATTCCAAAGGAGAATGGATAAGGAGTCGAAAGGATCCACTTATGGATTTTGTTTAACGGGTAATGAATTAAGATTTGGATTTGATGAGACTAAAGGGATAAACTTTAGGGTCGGTAAATGGTTTTTAGGTGAATTTCTCCCAAACACTTTTATACTTTTTTAGTTTTGATACGATCGCTGCAAGTTAATTGTTCCAATAAACTTCAAACATTGAGAGAAATACTTTGTTCTATTATGTTGTTTAACTTGGAGTTCTAGACTGTGTTATATGTCTGAAATGGGAAATGTTGTGTGAAACTATAAGTAATGTTAAGGGACAGATATTGTAAAAGTTGGACAAAGGCATGACATAAGCCCCTGTGTTGGTTGTTGGCAGATTTCCTCGACGGAATGGAAGAGATACGTTTTATAGTTAGGGTAGCAAGAACTCTTTTGGTAAAATATCTTTAAAACATTAGCAATAAAATATAGTTTACAAATTTCTATTTTATATAAATGAAACCTTTCCATTGTGATCACCACATTAATTTATTAAAGTTAATAACTTTGGGTTTAGGTTTAATTGGGACCAATAGTAAATGCATTGAATATTTGAGTAAGGTATAATTTGTACCACTTTACGTTTTACGTCCGTAGCAATACGCTCACGATGTGTAGAGGGTTAAAATCTGTCAGTAGTTGAATAGTTAGATAGCATATCTAAAAGTGTATGCATTTCAGTGAGAGATAAGTTTTATAGTTAAGATAGCAAGAACTCTGTAATCTCCCTATCACTTAAAGACAATCAAAACACATATTCCTAATTCTTTCAGTTAAATATCTTTAAAACATTAGTAATAAAATAGGGTTTACAAATTTTATATGTACGGTTAATTTATTATGGTAAATTATTTTGGGTTTATATTCAATTGAGAGCAGTAGAAAGTGAATTGAATATTTGAGTAAGGTATTATTTTGTACACCTTTACGCCAATGCAGTTCGCTCAGGATTTGGTAGAGGGTGAAAATCTGTCAGTTGAATAGTTAGATGGCAAACACAAAAGTGAAGTGTTCTAAGTATACAACTAGTGCATAGCTACGTTGTGATTTTGGGTAAGCCAGTTAAATAGATAACCGGATATATACATTTATAAAAAAAAAAGTAATACTAATCCTTTGGTCCATTTTTATCCTAACTAAAAACCGCCAAGAACTTAAACATGAATAACCTTTGTGACTGCTACTAAAAAAGGTAAAAATTGAAAACAACTGCAAATTTCAACGTAATCCAGAGGCATATCTATCAAGATGATAAAAAAAGTTTTCCGTTAGAATCATAACGCCCGCGAAATTATAGAATTCTTGTTACTTTTTGATCAAACCTCGTATATGTTTCCAGTAATACTTCCGTTCATAAGTATATAGTTAGTCGAAATACTCTTCTTCATTGTTTACATTCCATGACATTGTTTCAGTAGTTAAGATCGAGTAATAATAGTTAAAAATAATTTGAATTGTATATATACAAGTAAAGAAAGTATTCTCTGTTTAATTTGAATATTTGAATTTGCCACCTTGCTTCCACTGGCCCCCACCAGGAGCAGCCATCATATAGAGAAGGTTTTGTTAAGTAACAAAACTTGTAAATAGAATGTGAATATAGAAGTGTAGTGGGGTTTTACACATTTATAAAACTCACAATACATTAAATAACTTTTATTTTAGGACAGAACATATAAAATTTACATATCTTTTTTTACACACACATCTGTTGTGGGTTATTTATTTGGCGGTCTCTATGGATACCAATCAATGCCAGCCGCCACATCACTCTCCCCCCAGTAACTGTGTTACGTTCGAAATCGCGAGGGAAAATGCACTACTCTTCCCGAACGCGTCTTCTTCAAAGTTGCTTCAGGCTGCCCAGGATCCTCCGGTTCATCTGCAGTTGGCCCAATAGATTGCTCCCGTGCCGAATCACTGTCATCACACAACAGATGCGCTGGCTTTAACCGGTCAAGCGATACATTTACTTCTTTACCCTTGATATTTAATGAGTAGTACTTCTCTGCTCGTCGAATGACAAGAAATGGGCCTTCATAAGGCTTTTCCAAACTTGCCCTTACCCGATCCACTCTAACAAAGACGTGTGTCGCCTTTGATAAGTCTTTATGGATAAAGGTAGTAGTCCTGTTTTTGTGTTCCACCGTCTTGGGCGCAGGCAGTCAATTTGCTGGCGCAGCATGCTGATGAATGTTGGTATATCCGAAGTGGGCCTGGGAGTCTCAAAGAAGTCACCTGGAAGTCTCAACGGTGCTCCGTATACCATCTCTGCTATGGTCGCTGACGCATCTTCATTTAGACAAGTTCGTACGCCTAAAAGAATAGTTGGAATCACTTGTGTCCACTGTTGTTTTCCGTGAGCTTTGATGGCTGACTTCAGCACTCGGTGAAAACGCTCGATCTTTCCATTTGACTGTGGGTGATACGCAGTTGTATGGTTTAGTTTTATTCCACAGATTGATGTCAATGATTTAAATAATTCACATTTAAATTGTTTGCCTTGATCAGCAATTATAGTAGCAGGTGTTCCAAACCGACAGATCCAATGTTGGTAGAAATTCCGTGCAACGTTTTCAGCTGATGTCTCTTTCAAGGGAATAACTTCAGTCACCAATTGTAGTGGGGTTTTACACATTTATAAAACTCACAATACATTAAATAACTTTTATTTTAGGACAGAACACAAGGTATAAAATTTACATATCTTTTTTACACACACATCTGTTGTGGGTTATTTATTTGGCGGTCTCTATGGATACCAATCAATGCCAGCCGCCACAGAAGTGATAGTTATAAACTATAATTGTCGTTTCTTCGTTTACAGGTAACATTGTGTAAATCAATATTAATAATTGTTATAATATAATATATAGTGAATAAAATTGCTATCTTTGTTTACAGAGAAACTGATTTCAGCTCATTCACCCCACCTTCAATAATTGTCTTACATATATATTCTTTATTATACTCTACAATGTCTTTAAACTAAACTCATATTTTATTTCCTTAAAAAAATCACTTATAATCAATGAGTGTTTAACTGATGATAAATAAAGAAATAAAATGAAGCAATATTTCTATAAATCCATCTTTAAAATCATAAAAAATTGTTAAGAGGAACGTGATTAAATCAGAGACTTTACACATTAAATATTAAAACAATTTGAATAATGCAAAATACCTTTTTGCTAGTGCGAGGAGCTACGTTTCGAAATGTACTCTATAAAGTGGTACTACTGTGATGAAGGTGTGAAGAGAAGCATCAGAATATTTTTAGAGGTCACTAAGAAGCCAATGATCCTAATGGCTGGAGGCATCATTCCAGCCAACATGGATACTTTTGCTAAAGTACTATAATAAAGTTTATTAATTTATTTATGAAATACTTTATTGCATATACTTAATATGAATACTTTTTACAGGTAATGAACAGCTCATACTCCTATTACCATCTTATGAACGCTTTCAATGTAGCATAATAATTATGACAAACAACAGTACTTAACACTTAACACCTAATTAAATATTTATGTTAATGCTTAAAACACTAAATGGTAGTAAGGTAAAAACAGGGGATTCTGAGTCACTGTAGTAAAGAAGATCTGGCGCTCCCGATTTCCCCCAAACATAATAACCAACCTATTTAGCGGGACACCTACTTGAAACTACACCATTACCTAACATGTTGCTGAGGTGACCTGGAGTCAACCTTGGTTGCTCACTAGTGCAATTGTGTAATTTTTAGGTTGAACTGGATATTTGAAATATTTGGGGTTGGAGATTCCTATATATATAGTTGGAAATTTCCTTCTCCGCCAAAATAAGATTAAAACGAAACAATTTTGCATTTTTGGTTATATTTCCAATGTCTAACTAATTTTAGTGTAACACTAAATCTTTAAAATAGAATTGGAAGGTTTCGAATGGTAGTATAGACGTAATTGTCTTAGTCTCCGGGTTTAATCGATTGATTTCGAGTTATATTTTAAAATATTTCATCCCATTAGCAATAATTATATTTCTTTGGGCAAGCAACTTTTTCAAATTTATTATGCACTATTATTCCTTATAGACTAAATAAAATGTAAAAAAAATAAATAAAGAAGGAAAACAAGTACATATAAAACCACATTGCTTTTATTTTTTTATAATATAATTATTTATGATAGTTAAGTAGGCTACTTAACTATCTGTGAAACATGTTTACAGAATATTTATATGAGTTACTCCATATGACTTTAAGTAAATACATAGTCTAGAGACACATATTTCGGAAATAAAAAATAACTATTTGAAAGCATGAGTTATGGTTTTAATTCGAGTTCACAATTTCCATCATCACTCCTCATTGATGTTCCTCGTCTGTTTATCCTATTGCTTTAGTTGTTATTCCTTACTTGAGTATTTCACGTTTGACATCGCTGGGTGAAGGCTATACTTTGTTAAATTCATGTGTCCCTAAGGTTGTACTGTTTTATATTTTGATGCTCAAACTAGAAAATTGTAGATTTGTTTGATAATATAATGTTCGCATAATCATCAAATCTTATGCACAATCACTACAAGCTTTTAACACCTTTCGCCCATTCAATTACATATCCACCTATTTATAATGGATACCTTTTGGCTTATAAGCCTGCAAATGCTACTACTGGTTTTTATTGGCATATAGTGTGAATATTTAGTGAATAACTATATTTTATCACTCTGGAAAAGCTTTATTTTGTCACATTTATTTCAGACACAGACAGCTTCTATGCATGAGAGGGCATCCGCCTCGACGTTGTCCTCACCCTTGCAATAGCGTATATGTGTCGTGAATTGGGCTATGTAATTCAGGTATCGCTTACGTCGTGGGCAAGAAATGTCACTTTACAGGGCCATGGTGTGTGTGAACGGCTTGTGGTCTGTGCATATAATAACCTCTCGCGCTTCGAGAAGTTGTCAAAAATGATTTGACTGCTTGAGTCCAGCTGGTTTCCTCTTCGGTCCGAAAAAACAAAAAAAAAAAAACAGCTTTAGCCATAGACCACACTCGTGTCTAGACCTTCCACCCAGTATGTAGTAACTTTTTTTTTTTTGAGGCTGAGCCTAAAACGGGCTTGCCCCACAAGCCCGTGAAGCGGGCTCGTGGGGTTACGTAGCCTGTGGTGCGCGTATTCCGGTGCAATGGGATTGTTGCACCGGTCAGCGCACCTTCGGTTATTCTGTTTTGTTTCTTTTATTTTCAAAAAAAAAACCCATGATAACAATATATAAAAGGAAAGAAGAAAACACAAAACTAAAGTAAAGAGAAAAGAAACACCTTAAATAACATATTTACAAATCCTAAACTAGCTATATATACATTTTTTTTCCCTATAGCTAGGCATCTTAATACTATTTACTTAATTTAATTAATAATATTTTGGATCCGTGTTCTACCTATACTTAAAACTATATTTACATGGGGTGTGCATCCTCTATCCCCCTATAGCTAAACTTATGTCTATACCATATACTTCTCAGTCCTACGTTATATCTATATATACATATTTACAGTGACTCCTCTTGAACCGGCGATACATCGTTGGCTTTGGGTGAGCCTTCCCGAAGACACGGCTGCTCACCCCGCGCCACCTCCCTGGATATAGTAAAGTGCCCGGAGCCTTGAACCCTTTTCCACTCCCCGACGAATCTGCAGAACGCGGTGTATCTTGCTTCGTCATTCACCAGCGACGGCAGGTCGGACCCGCCCAGGCTGTACTCTCCTATCGTGCGGAGCAGCCGCGCTCTAGCCGGTTCCAGTGCGTGACAAGAAAGCACGACGTGCTCCGCAGTATCGCTCTCTCCGCAATGGGGGCAGGACCTGTTTTCTGCCCTCTTGTATTCGTACAGCCTGGCACGGAATCCGCCGTGTCCTGTGAGCACTTCGTGGATATGTAGTAACATAACTCTTAATATATGTATTGTTGTGATATTTTAAAATGATGATTTTTAATGATGTTTGTTTAAATAAACTCGGAATTAGCGAGCATTGAATAACGTAATAACGATCCGTGGTTCATCTCTATGAAAGTATGAACGTTTTTATTGTCGTCATATTAATTATTAATATTTATAATAAAAATAATATCATAACTAATGTAAACATTTATTTTATAAACTACGTAAATTAAGCAAAGCATAAATATTCAAAACAACTGGCATTAAATAACGAGTTGAAAATCAAGAAGGCAGCGGAGAGATGCAGATATATGAGCCGACAGAGAACCAAAGCTCGCATTCGTTCATCAGAAGCAGGCAGAGAAGGACCCAGGTAGCGACCCTACCAAGAAGCGGCGCTACTGCCTCATGGTGCACGAGGTCAGCCCCTTTTCACTTTCACCAGATGCGACAACAAAGGAAGACGTCTGGAATCACGCGCTGCAGCTTAGAACAAGTATGCTAATCCGAACCACAAGAAGATACCAACACAAAGAACACTGGCCAGTATAATTACGTAAATTTAGATTTAATATTATACTTTGATTACGTACGTATTTATTTTTGTATATCAATTTTTATATATTCAATGTGTGTAAATAAAACCAATATTCTTTTTTCCAGAAGTTTCCTATATAATTATTAACAGAACCCTGAGATAACGTCAAAGTTATTAAATATAAAGTTTTTAAATTATATGAAAAAATATATAATTAAAATATTATTAATAAATAATAAATATTAGAATAGTATATACCAGTGTTTTGATATTACTTCATAATAAAGCTTTTTTTTCTTTTATTTTAAAAGACTCTACTCTACAATGATTATTTAACTTAACCATAAATTTTGCTTTCATAGGTTTCCGTTCATATTTTGTTTTATTGGATATTACGCATAATATATAAACGCGTAATCATTTATATTTTCTTTCATTAACAGGAAATAATAATTTTGTTTTAATTTGTTGTAAGTTTCCATTGTTCCACGGTAAGATGTCTTTCCAGTGTGGTAGCTTGCAATTGTTTCTACTTGTTCCTCGTTATTATGTACGTCAGTTACAAGTAATTTATATACTTTTTTAATTCAACTGTCCGGTATTTTTGGTTATAATTAGTGAAATTTTATTAAATAATTGTTCATAAAAATCCAATAGTAAAGGGATGGTAATGCACAATAAATACCACCAGTACACTTCGGTCGTAAAACTTGTTCAAATAGTGCGTCTAGTTCTTGTCTGTTATTTACTTTAAGCTCATGTCTGTGTTTGTTAAACGGTCTAGGATAGATTATTTCTTTAATTCATTTTGTTATAATTATCTGATGTTTGATAATACATAATGTTTGAACCAAGTTATTCCCCCAATCATTAAACTGCGCTCCTTATCCCTATAATCCTCCTAGGAGGCTAATACGGCAGTGGCCTCGTGACCTACTATAAATACGTGACAGTGGGAGTCCTGGCAATGACCAGTTTCTCCAATTATATTCTGAGCGTCTGTGGCTCTCGCGCTCTTGGTCAGCCTCCACTTTATACAGTGACGCGGCTGACGGATGAGCATAAAGAACTTCCTAAGACCTCACCTCGCAAGCAAGGGCCGTGAAAACCATGTGGATTTGGGAGGTCTTTGGGCTGTTAGTAAATGAGCTAATGAATGAAAATTTTCAGTATGGTATGAATGAGAAAATTTATCACAATTATTTATTTCCCAATAGAACAGATTGTAATATTATCACAATAAAAAAGTTTCAATACAAGATCCATCATGCTTCATTCTTTAAAGCTCTCCTTTTCTAGCACCTCTTCAGCGTCCAGAGAGGCGCTTGTGTGGGAACATTTATTTTTCAGGAGTTATTTATATATTATGTTTGTAATTTATTAAATTCTTTGCCCTTGGAAAAATGTTTTTATTCCATAACAGTAAGATAAGAGATAAGGTGATTGTAAGTAAGTAAAGTGTGGTAATGAATAAGTGATCAAGTAGACAAGGGCGTATTAGCCTCCTAGGAGGATTATAGGGATAAGGAGCGCAGTGTCAATTTGGGAAATGACTTGGTTCAAACATGTATTATCAAACATCAGATAACAAAATAACAAAATAAAATAACAGATAACAAAATCAATTAAAGAAATAATCTATCCTAGACCGTTTAACCGTTTAAGGTGTAGTCAGGTTTGGGATGGCATTTTTTGTAGAGAGGTGTGCAGTTGAGTTAGAACAGAATAGGAAAAAAAATGTATTACGTGACCAAGTCCACTGTGAATAACATTAATGTTCGGATGGAAAATTCACATCTTGCAAATAAATAAACTATTACATCGTAATAAAAAAAGTAAACCAAATTGTAATAACAACGTAAAAATAAAGTGTAAATCTTTATAATAATAATAATTACGTAATGAAAGAAAAAAAATGTTAACTACCTTCAGTAAATAAAGTACATAGAATCCACTTATAACAAACAAAATAAAATAAAGGAAAACACGAAAAAACAAATGTAAAAAATGCATATGTCCGTTCACAAAGACAATAAAACTCACACAAAAGAAAGCAATAAAGATAGTAACAAACTGGATCCCAACATTTATCTATATATAGTAAAAAATCTAATAAATACAAAAATCATAAATAATAAATGAATATAATTTATCAGGTAGGCAAGACGTTAATGGTTGGAATGGCATTTTTTTTGGAGGGTCGGGTATGCCATTTTATTACAGGCTGTCGATTGGCTCGGAGCTAGTCATCATGGACAAGGCCTAACAAGATGGGTCTAAACATTGCTAAGTAAAAAAATGAAATTAAACAAAAAATATGGTCGAATCAGTATAACCAATAATCTCCCAAAACCATTCATCAAAAATTTAACTCAAGCCACGTTATCCTTAGAGGAGCCATGGGCCTGTGTTAACTCATGGGCAAAATAGGGAACTGGCTAGAGTATAAAATTGAATCAAAGCTGGAAAATAAATTTAATGAATCAGAAAGTAAAACAATAAAAATTAAAATGTTTATTCAATATCATGTAGCAAATAAATATGTACAAAAAAGTTACTGCACCAAACAAATAAAATATAATAATATGATATGATAAAAGCTGCAGAGATTATTCCAGGACTAATGTGTGAACCATATAGCTTCTATTTTCTTCGGGTGTATAATGCCATATTGATCATATCAATGTTTTAACAAACTACAACTATTCAAACTGTTTTTTTTTGATTTTTTTTCAAAATTAAAATGACTTTACAAGCTTCTATTGTTCTCTTCTAGGTTAAAATGCCATATTGATCCTCATGAAATGAACACGGCTCTTTCAATTTTTTATTCATCTAACTGTTGCATCATATACATAAACAAGTTTAATAAAACATGACACGTATGTCTCACGCTAGCAATCGAAACGAGAAGTATACGAGTTGGCTTTTGTCACTAGATACTATGAAGCTCGTGGATTCAGTAGCACGTGCTATCAATAAAATATATTCACCGACTGATGTGATAGCTGAAGATTTCATTAAGAAGCACTACTTTGGACTGGCTTCAATAACATTGATGTTCCCAAACATAGGCAATGGTGGTACGATGGTCATCATGTTGAAACTAGGGTTATATTTGGGTTTTTTGTTATTCCATTTTGGTGTTCTTGTGAGGCCTCTTCCTCAACTTTTTCAATGCAGCATAGTCTTATTCGGCCAGGCGTTACACTACAGCATACTGGTGATGTTAGCGATCTCACTAATAATTTTTATACAATTTAAACGCAGAGAGGGCTTAAGCGTTCATAATGCTATTGCTACAAACTTATTTGACTACTCCGAACCCTACGTATGCAATACACAGAAGTTACAGGCTGAGATGCGCAAAGAGAGACTGTACGCAGTTCCTGTTGTAGTAATGGCCATAGTGTCATTTGTCTGCTTTTTCCTAGAAAAACAAATCAACCAGTACGGTACCTTTAACTTCGACAAGACTTCGAATCTCACGGTCAACTACAACCTACCTATAGCTTTCGTGCGTTATCCCTACCAGACTGACGAACCCATTGTTTATTACGTCACTGCGTCACTTCAGATTTTATTGGTGATCTCAATTTTATTATTTATCGCGATTGCTGGATATGTGTACATGATTTCAATACAGAACCAGTGTATGCAGATAAAAATCCTACAGATATCCTTGAAAAACCTCGAGAAGCGATCATTAAAAATGCTAGCTACAGAATTTGGAAACAATCTTAAGTTATCGAGTGAAAAGCTATATGCCAATAAATCATTTTCCCATTGTTACAACACGTGCCTGAAAAATAATTTTCAACACCATCAAGAAATAATAAGGTATGTATAACTACTAATTATGTTATATGAACTATCTCTTGTTACCCAACACTGCACGGGTATTTCGAGTACTAAATAAATGATAACGCCATTAATTGTTGTTGGGTCATCACGAGGGGGTGCCTAGTTACCCTCGCCCTAGTGACGAAGTGAGGGTTGAGTAGGCTATGACCGGAAAATTGCTTCATGACGGGTCTTACTACCGTACTATCTGACTCTTTATTTGATAGGTAGGTTTTTAGGTAGTTTATGTGGTCTTGGAATGACTACGAATTCACACTCGGTATCGAAGGGTTGGCAAAACCGTCCTGATCCCAAAGATGAGTGTGAACCAGAGAGAAGCAGACTGGATTGTCGTGGGAGACGCTACAAGGTAAAGTTTGTAGGGCCACGGCTACCGTCGCCCGCGAGGGAGAGGTCTCTCCCAAGGAGGTGCTAGTTTTAGCGAGACGAAGGCAGAGAATCCCACTAGGAAGGTGTCGGGTCTGACAACGCCGGACTAAAACATAGCGAGGCTTATTGAAAGAGAGAGATGCAGAGCTACTTGAATGAGAAGGCCATGGTTTGAGTAGAGCAGCAAGCGCTAGTTTTTTTTTTTCAATCGGTCTATAACGTCGATCATCCTCCAGGCTTCGGTGGTCCAACAGTGCTTCCATCTGACGGGCATTAGTGGTGGCTGAAGGTCGGAGAATAGTGGGTTGTGGCTATGACGGAGTGAGTCAAAAAATTTGATGTGCCTTCTCTTGATAAAATCTTGGATGGTGAGCACTTCAAATTTTTTATGCATTTCGTCTGCCTTCATTCGGTCGAACGGGGTATGTTTGAGGGAGGTGCGGAGAACTCTGTTCTGAAATTGCTGGAGCGTTTGGAGAGTGTTAGGAGTCAAATACTTGTAGAGAGGGGTCCTCAAAGCAGGTCTTAGGACGCTCTGGTATATCAGCAGCTTGAGGCGTACTGATAAAGCCGGGCTGTGAAGTAGAAGTCCAAGGCTGAAGAATTTCTTCCTAACACTCTTTAATTTCTTGCCGAGATGTGTTGTGAACGACAAGTGCCTACCGAGGGTAATCCCGAGGTAGCACAGCTTGTTGCTTATAGGGCACTCTTTGCCGTCTAAGACGAAGGATTTCGAGAGCTTCTTTTTTCCGGATTTATAACTGAATATAATTCCTTGCGTCTTGGCCGGGTTGACTTGAATGTGGACGGCATCGAGTTTCTCGGCGATCTGTTGACTAGCGCTCTCAGCGAATTTCAGGGCTCTGGAGGGATTGATGCTAGTGCTGTAAACACCTATATCGTCTGCATACGCGGATACCTCGCAGTTGGGGTACGAGGCTCCTACAATGTGGGCGGTGTAAATGTTAAACAGCAAGGGGCCTAGCACCGACCCTTTGGGGACACCGGCAGAGTAGTTTCTTCGGGTCGTGGTCGTAGTGCCTATACGAACCGAAGAAGTTCTGCCTGTAAGGTAGGATCTCATCAGGTTCTGCAGCTGGTCCGAGAATTCGTATTCCCTCAGACGTTGGAGTAGGATGTAGTGATCCACAGAGTCGAAAGCTTTCGAACAGTCCAGAGAAATCATAGCGGTAGTTCTGTTGCTTCGGACGTTCGATGCGACGTGGTGTTGCAACCTTACCAGGTTGTTATTCACGCTTAAGCCTGTGCTGAAACCAGTCGCTCTGGTGGGATGATTTCTTCTGACTCGCAGTGCCCGGAGAGATGTATGTGGATAATTCTCTCGAACAGCTTCGAGAGTTGAGTCAGCAGACTGATGGGGCGGTAATGAGATGGCTCATAACCGCTCTTCGCTGGTTTCAGAAGGGGAATCACTACTGCATGTTTCCAGTTCAGAGGGAAATAATGAAGCCTGAAGCAGGAGTTCAAAACGTTGGTTATGAAGGAGATTCCTTTCCTCGGCAGCTGCTTGAGTAGAATGTTCTGGATCGAGTCCTGCCCTGGTGTCTTCTTGCCGGTCGTTCTCCGAATGATAGCTCCGACTTGCCTGTGAGAGGTCCAGATATCGGTAGTGGTGGGGAGGGAGGGGGAGGGGGGACGAGGGCTCGTATTGGCTCGCCTTGGCCACGGCTCACTTCCTCGTAATAGGTTGCCAAGATGTCCGCTTCCTCGGTGGTGGGAATGAACTGGCCGTTCACGGCCAGCCTGACACCGTTCCTTTTTGATCTACAGGTCTTCACGAGTTTCCACAATTGCTTGTGGTCACCGTGCAGACTGGTGAGGTGATCTTCCCAAATCGAATTTTTCCACTGGGCCATCAGGGACCTAACTTGGTTTGTGAGAGAATTTAAAACCGGTTTTAAGTCCCTGTTTCTGGTCCTAAACCACCTGTTCTTAATATTGTTACGCTGCCTAATCAGTTGTAGGATGTGATCCGGAGATTTCCTCAGAGAAGCGGGCTTCGGAGAAAATTTAGGGATCGATGCATCGGCAGCTCGTTCGATGACGTCCTGTAGCTGATAGATAGCGTAATCTATGTGTAAGTGGGCAAATCGGACTTGATCAGATGCTTGTAGAGGTCCCACTTGGCCTCATCGTACCTGTATCTAGAAGCAGGCGGCTCTGGCATGTCGCCTTCTAGTTCATAGAGAACAGGACGATGATCGGAAGTGGTAAAGTCTAAGGTGGAGCATCTGGTGACCCGGTGTGGCTCTTGTGTCAGGAGCAGGTCAGGCGTGGAGGTTCTGTCTGGGTTAGCAAAATGACGGAAGGTCGGCAATCCTGGGTGGATGACCGTAAATGGAGTTTTAGTAATATGGCGGCCTAGGGCGTTTGCCGTAGTACAACTCCACCAGCTGTGGTTTGCATTTAGGTCACCCACAATGACGTGTCTTCGGTCATGAGCTACCGTAGTGAGCAGAAGCTTGTACGGGTCACAGGCGGCTCTCGGTCTTCTGTAGACTCCTGACACAATGATATTCTTCGTGAGTCGTAGCTGGAGCGTTACTATGAAATGGTCGGGGTCTAGGTTGACGGGGGGGGGGGCAGTCTCCTACAGGGTATGCCGTTTCTGACTAACACCGCTACTCCTTCAGAGATAGTTTCGGTGTCTTGACGGTAAACAGTATAACCCGGGAAGCGGCAGAAGTGTATTTTCCTCAGCCGGGTATCTGTGAGGACGACAACGTCTGGCGTATGGCACCGTAGAATTACTTCTACGTCGGCTTGTTTGGGCGTAATGCCGCAGACGTTGTAATTTAAAATTGCGTGCCCATTTATTTAGATGCAAGTTTTCTGAAATCTTTCATCATTTCAGTTACCGCCTCTGTTAGTTTGTTCATTGTCGCGAGCAAGTTGAGCAACACGGGCATGATGGCATCGTTGTTATTGTTATTTTGCTGTGGTAGGGGCTCTGGGAGACCTTCCGGAGCCCTGGTGTTACCTGATGCCATCTGGGCATATGAGGCAGTCTGACGAGGTGGGGGGGGGGGAGCAGGCTGATATGTGGCCCTTCTCGGCCCGGCTATGATATTTTGTTTAGCCTGCTTTTTATTTTCAGTGGCCTGTAGGAGCTGCACTCTATGGGGACATTGTTGAAAGGAGGCAACGTGGTTACCCCCGCAGTTTGCACATTTCAGGGGAATTGAGGCGTCCCTGGGGCAGTCTTTAGTTTCGTGAGGCTCGCTACACCTCACGCATTTTGCCTGCTTAAAGCAGTACCGCCTGGTGTGGCCGTACTCCTGGCAGTTGAGGCTCATTGGAATGCCCCTTTTGTCGTGAAATGTGCTCACACGAAAGAGAACGTTATTAATGTTGCCGATTTGCTAGATCATAGCTTGAGTTAAGGTGTGATCTCCGATAACGAGGATCGGCTCGATCTCAGTTTTAGCACCGTTATGGTCGGAGCGCCCCAATCGATAAACATCGATTATGTTCCCTAGTTGTTGAATATCGGCTTTGATCTCCTCGATCGGGTGCATTAGATCGAAGCCGTGGAGTAAGTATTTTTTGTTTTGCTTTGTGCTTCGGGGGGGGCAAACGTGTGAAAAGTGATATTTAGTTCCCTTAACACAGCAGCTGTTCTTTGATGGTCAGAGACGGCATGGCACAGGACTTTAGTGTCCTGTTGTGTTTGTGAGATTCTAAAGTTTCTCACACCGTTTTCTGTAAGCAGACGGGTTAGGTCGTAACTGTTGATACGGCCTAATATTAGGGGGGGAGTGGCGATTTGGGGGCTGTGGGGACGGCAAATGTGCTGGCCTCTGGTTGAGCTGTGGTAAGGGGGGTAAAAGTGTTGGAGGTTTTAACCTCAGGGGCCTGGGGGGAGTACGCTTTCTGGATACTCTCTTGGGATTGATAAATTCCCCTTCGGAGGGCTCGGGAGCTGGGCTGTCTGGAGATTCCGTTTCCTCATGGGAAATCTCCATATTAAGAACTCTGGGGTTCTTCACCTTCCCCATGTCTGGACCGTAGTCCGAATAAACAATAATAAGTTCTTTGTCAATACCTTTGTGACGTCACTGCAGATTCCTCCCACTCTTCTGCTGGAATGGTCTTCTAACAGCGTCTGGTGCACTACACTGTTAAACTAACGCTGTTAACAATGATAGTCAATTGTTAACAACGCGCATACACTTTGGGATGTTAAACTTTAAAATCGCAAAGCGCACAAACTCAAAACACGTCCTTCTTCAACGAAAGATAGAACGAGAATTGAGCAAGGGCTAGTGTTATGTACTCCGCCCTAAGACGCCCAGGTTATATAGGCCACCGGTGGTGGGGATGGTTCCCCCACCTGCGGCTGTATCCCCCACTAGCTTCTCCTCCCTCTCCGACTGACGTCATACTCTTTATTATGGAAACATATTTAGATATTTTCTGGGCCGAGAAGAGGGGAACGTCTAATTATTCGTAATTAAGAGGCGGCTACAACATACTTTTTTTGTTTTTTAGAGGAATTATTGTTTACATGAGTGTTTCATTTCAGTAAGGCATACTAAGCTTAAAATAAAAGCAGCCAAATAGGACATTAATTAAATTTACTCAATTTCTCCAACCATGTTTTATTAACCACACTTCGGAGAAACTTTTTCCCGGCTGTGTGCATCCTACATTCCTGCCAATTTATTTCTGGCCAGGATACCAATCCTAATGGCTACCTATACATTTTTAAAATTATTTCAAGTACCTTAGCACGATTATTCTGTTCTTGTTCTTGTTTATATAAATAATCAATAGCAGACATCATTATTGTACATATATACGGTTTTATAAAATATCATACGTATTTTCAGGGTTTTCAATGACGGGAAATCAATATTTTCAGTGCCTGTATGTGCTTGTTACGTCTTAGGATCCATCATGATTGCTTTCAACTTACTAGCAATAAGTTCCGTGAGTAGTTACTTTATTGTTTTCTATGAATAGTTTATTTAATTTACCAATTTAATAATAAAATTTATGTTCAATGCTGAATCTATAAATATATCCTTTACTGGATTATTTGTTTCAGTGGAGAGAACTGCCTGGTAGTACATTAAGTTCATGTGCTATCTGTTTATCTGAGGTTGGGTTCATATATATGCTCTCCATGTTTGGTCAGAAGCTTACAGACCAGGTAATAGAACAAATAATACACTTATCTTGTTTAAAATGTTTTTATTTACTTTATTATACATCAATTACGTATATTTGTACCGGAACAATTACTACGTAGGTACTACTTTCCAGAACCATGTTTAGCGTTATGACCTTATTCGCTTTCCTCTATGAACATTTATGTAATTATTTGTTCATTCATGTATTTTAATTGAAAACAGTTGCATACTTGAGTCACTTTAGTAAATAGTTTAGAGTTTTTTAATCGATCTACTTTAATTCTAATCCAAGATCCCTGATCCAATCACTAGAAGTCATTGTCACCAGGTGGTACGACCTACAATTCAGGGAGTGTGGGCTTTGCCTTGTAGTCTACTGAAACTTGTACCAAACCTTTCATGGGACTGGGTACTTTGAAAAACCTGCGAATTTGTTGGGTGTGATTTCTTGCTTAATATCAAGTGACTGAAGTTTAGCGTCAGGGAGAGTTTGTAATTTTGCTAAAGTATGAGCAAAATATGAAATTTAGCTAGTCTACTTCCTTTTGTAAGGGTTTACCATGCACTGAAACTGTAACAACGATTTCCCAGGAAAATAAGTTATTACGTAAAAGTGGACAACCCTGGAAGGAACGTGTAAAATGGCATGGCACTAATAAGAAACAGTTTAAATATCTGAGTCACATCGATTGGATCCATAATTTACCTGTTTGGTATCAGCAGAGGTTTTGCCAATGATTTGATGCACAGTTTAGCGACATACCCTTTGGCCAAACATAGCAAGAAAAGTAGCTTTTTAGGATCAACTTTGCAGCCGTTTTTTCCAAGATCTCTGAAATAAACAGACGATAGTAGTCAGGCTGAAATAGAATGTTTGACAGAAAGTCGCAGTATAAACTAGGTCCGGAATATTGTAGTTTTGACGACCGCGTAAATTATTAGTCTCCAACTGGGTAAAAAATATCAAGTGCCATCCTTATAACTATGTGGTATAACAGAACTGGATCTAACGGAAGAAACCTGCTCTACTTTAAGATAGGAGATGTGTTAGAAAGGTCCTTATGATCTAAAGTAGAGTGATTTTAGAATTAGACTAATTGGAGAGAACTGACAATGAAGGAGGAAAAACTTATCGAGGACCTAGGCCCTGAAGAGTTGTACAGAATTAGGAATTGGATTTGACGAGACTGAAGGGATAAACTTTAGGGTCGGTAAATGGTTTTTAGGTAAATGTCTCCCAAACACATTCATACTTTTTTAGTTTTGATATGATCGCTGCAAGTTAATTGTTCCAATAAACTTCAAGCATTGAGAGAAATACTTTGTTCTATTATGTTGTTTAACTTGGAGTTCTAGATTGTGTTGTATGCCTGACATGGGAAATGTTGTGTGAAACTATAAGTAATGTTAAGGGACAGATATTGTAAAAGTGGGACAAAGGCTGACTGTCAGCATGACATAAGCCCCTGTGTTGGTTGTTGGCCGATTTCCTCGACGGAATGGAAGGGTGCCCCATCTATTGCGGAGTGTCATTTAAAAGCTGGAGTATTTTACTCTTACCTGTCACGAAAGTAAGTTACAGATGGGATATGGGGCTCAGCAGCCAGGGTGGTCCCAGACTAGTGTGCATTCACAAGAAGGCCATTCACATGGCACCCACGAACACAAAAAGCCATGAAGAAAAAAACATCTGTTTAAGGGAGAGAGAGTTCAAGACGAGATCGTGGCAATGATATAATACATAAATTGTAACTATATTAATTGTAGAATCTATATTGAATTATGTAATGTTTTTGTAATAAGGGGAATTAAAAAAACCAAAAAAAAACCTGGAGGGGACTTTTTTACCGGAAGAGCTTAGGACTTAGGGAACTTCCCGGAGCGGGTCTGCTGGTTGCTGTGGTGAGGACTGGTCTTGGGCAGACCTATCAAACGAGGTTTAGACTTTCATCTTAATTTTGATGCATCGATTTATTTCAGTAAGAGATACGTTTTATAGTTAGGGTAGCAAGAACTGTGTTATCTTCCTATCATTACATATATTTAAAGTCAATGAAAGTACATATTCTTTTGGTAAAATATCTTTAAAACATTAGCAATAAAATATAGTTTACAAATTTATATTTTATATAAATGAAACTTTTCCATTTTGATCACCACAGTAATTTATTAAAGTTAATTACTTTGGGTTTAGGTTTAATTGGGACCAATAGTAAATGCATTGAATATTTGAGTAAGGTATAACTTTTGTAGGTATAATTTGTACAACTTTACGTTTTACGTCCGTAGCAATACGCTTACGATTTGGTAGAGGGTTAAAATCTGCCAGTAGTTGAATAGTTAGATAGCATATCTAAAAGTGTATGTATTTCAGTGAGAGATAAGTTTTATAGTTAAGATAGCAAGAACTCTGTAATCTCCCTATCACTTAAAAACAATCAAAACACATATTCTTAATTCTTTCAGTTAAATATCTTTAAAAAGTTAGTAATAAAATATGGTTTACAAATTTTATATGTACGGTTAATTTACTTTGGTAAATTATTTTGGGTTTATATTCAATTGGGAGCAGTAGAAAGTGAATTGAATATTTGAGTAATTATGAAATGCCAACGTCAGCCGCTGGCCTGGTGGTGGCCCGGATATCACCTAGCCTGAGTAGGCAACCCTCATTAATCAGGCCTTGTTTTGGAAACAATAAAACGCCATTTGCTGGCAAATAGCCCAGATGACGACCGCCCGTGTAACACGAATAACCTTTGTGACTGCTACTAAAAAAGGCAAACATTGAAAACAACTGCAAATTTCAACGTAATTCAGAGGCATATCTATCAAGATGATAAAAATAAAGTTTTCCGTTAGAATCATAAATCATAAAATTCTTGTTACTTTTTGATCAAACCTCGTATATGTTTCCAGTAATACTTCCGTTCATAAGTATATAGTTAGTCGAAATACACTTCGTCATTGTTTACATTCCCTCACATTGTTTCAGTAGTTCAGATCAAGTAATAATAGTTATAAATAATTTGAATTGTATATATTGTTATGATATTTGATATTTAAACTTTATATATCAAAAATAAAATAAAAAGGGCGATATTCAAATCAAAGAAGGCAAGCTAAACAAAGGAACGATGTTACAAAATAACAACGGAGCGAGAGCGTCACTAGTTTTGGGATCAGCCCGGAATATAAGTATATGACTAGTGATCATTGTAAAAAATTTTTATAAGTTATTTGTTGTTGGCCTTGAAGTGGAACGGAAGAGAAAAAGCACCAGGAAGAAGAAACCAGAAGAAAAGGAAAAGAAAAAGTAGACACGGAATTAATATAAGTTTGTTTTTTTTGTAATTAAATATAACCTTTTACCAGAATTTTTTTGTTAGTAGTACCTAAAAAACCTTAAATAATAAATAAAAGAAATAAATTAAAAGATAAATCTAAAAATAAAATTACGATATCTTTAAAGAACGTAATATTTGGCACCCAACGTAAGGACTGATAACGAAGTAATCTGGCTAAAGGATTGTTTAGACAGTGTCACGAAAATTGTTGTAAATTTGATAAAGGTTAGGTCTAGAGTAAAAATTGTATTTGTGGTTAAGAATTATATTGTTAGATTCAGTCATGGAAAAAGATAACCAGAGTTTAAATCCAAATGATCCAAATGAGCAAAGTATAATTGATAGATACTTAGATAATGAGAGATGGAAAATATGTTAAAATTAATGGTAGAAAATTTTAAACAATTTAAAGAAGAAAATAAACAAAATTTATTAGAATTAAAACAAGAAAATAAACAAAATATTTTAAAACTTGAAACAAATTTATTAGAATTATCTAATAAAATCGATAAATTGGCAGATGAAAATAATGAAAAATTGATAATAGATTCAAGAGTATTGAGCAAGGGTTACAAAACTCTTTCATAGATTTTAATATAAAATTTGATAAAAAATTGCATCTTTTGGAAACGGATATAAAAACGGAAATAGGGAATCAAAAAACCGATTTAAAAGAGTATAAATTATAAACGGAGAATACATTTTATGAACAAGTAGCATGAGCAACAATTCGTAAGTCATGAACAAAAAACTATTACAGAATTAGGAGCATATAAAAAAGAAAGTATCGATAAAAGTAATAAAATAGAGAAAGAATTGGAAGATTTAAGAAATAAAATGGATGAAAATACAAGTAAATTGTCAAGTAGCTCGGGTGAACCTAAATTAGTAATTGATAATGAGATAATACAAGTAATAAGTATTAATAATAAATTAGAATTTCAAAATTTTAAAAAATCTGACCCGATTGAATTTTCAAATAAATTAAAAAATACAATCAGTAAAAGTTTGGAATGGAATAAATTAGAATTTAAAATTTCAGCTCATTTGAGTGAGATCTCCTTTTGCTGGTTCAATATGAACAAAATGAAGTTTAATAAATGGGAGGATTTTGAAAGTAATTTCAGGGATGTTTTTTGTGGTAAGGATTATAAAGAATACTTGATTTCGATATTAAACGTTAGTTATTTAAATTTCACATATTTAAATCCACAAGAATATTTATCAGAATTCTCTACACGCATTATAACAATGGATATTTTAAATGAAGAATCCACTTGTCAAATGTTCATAAGACATTTTGGTCAATCGGTCTATAACCTTTGCATAAACCGAAAAGTTGAAAAAGTGGTTGAATTATTCAATATTTTAGGAATGTTCAAAAAACACCAAATCATTAAAGAATTAAAAAATGGTAATTTCCAAAGTATCGGATTAAATTATAAATTTGTAAATCATCCACAAATAAATCAACAGATCAATAATAAATCAAACAATTATGACAACGGGCAAGATAATAATTTTGAGCAAGATGAAAAATAAATTGACAACACATGCGATGGTACATCAGAACCCCATACAAAATGAAATAAACTGGCTATATGAATTTGGTAATGAAGATTATGTAGTAAATAACCTTTTTGAAGATAATTTGTTGATTGATGAACCAATTGAGAAAGTTGTCAAAAATAATAAATGTCCAATAATAAATATTAATTTTGGCCAGATTAATAATCAAGTACTAATTGATACAGGAGCCGCAATTTCAGTACTGAATAAAAAATGTTTTGAAAAAAATAAATCAAAATTTAGAAATTTGAAACTGTTACCATTAACTAAAACCAACATTATATCAGTATCAGGAAAAAAGACAGCCTGTATAAATAAACAACTTTTTATGAAAATAAAAATTGACAAATGTGAATTTGATATTAATTTTTTAATAGTACCCGGAATAACATATGATGTTATAGTAGGAGTAGATTTTTTAAATAAATATAAAACGATAATAAATTTTGCTACTAAGATAATAAATATAATTGAAAAATAAAAATAATAATGCAAATGCCAGTTTTGAAAAAATTAATATAGGAGAGAAATTTAAAATTTCGGAAGAAACAAATAATAATACTAATTTCAAAATATCAAGTTTTAAAAATAAATTTACAAAGATAGATATAGAAAATGATATCGATTTTATCTGTTCAGAAACAAAAAATATTTTAAATAATAAACAGCAAATCGAGTTTAGAAATGCAAAAGAGAGGTATGATGAAATATTTGAAGAACGTTCTGGGTGCATCGAATGTTATGAACATAAATTAGAAGTAAATGATAATACTCCATACAAACAATTTCAATATAAACTAAATCCTAAATTGATAAATAAAGCAAGAGCAGAAATAAATAAAATGATAAATGACGGAATAATTGAAACGTCGAATTCTTGTTATATAAATCCCATTATATTGGTAGAGAAAAAGGACGGTACAGTTAGGATATGTTTGGATGGACGATTTTTAAATATGAGACTTAAGCCTTTATATGATGCACCAACAAATATAGATTCGATATTATATCAATGTTCAAATTCTAAATTCATAGCAACAGTCGATTTAAAAAGTAGTTTTTGGCAAGTAAAATTAGATGAAAATAGTAGAGAGTTTACAGGTTTTCAATTTTTGAATGAAACCTTCCATTTTAAAAGAATTCCTTTTGGCTTATCAGTCAGCTTAGCCGCATTAATAAAAGCATTAAAGAAAATAATACCAACAACCTTAATGAATAATATTAAAGTATATGTTGATGATGTTCTCATACATGCAGAAACATATGAAAAGTTTTTAAGCGTTTTAAGTGATCTATTCAAAATTTTTCAAATAAACGGTGTAACAATAAATTTAAAGAAATCTAAATTTTTTCAAAATAATATTCCATTCCTAGGGTACGTGTTGACATCAGATGGTATTAAAAAAGACCCTGAAAAGGTAGAAGTCATAAAGCATTTTAGAGAACCAAATAATATGAAAGAATTACAAAGCTTTCTAGGATATATAAATTTATATAATAAATTCTGTAGCAAGTATGCGGATATCAGTAGGCCACTATATAAATTAACCTCTAGTAGTTCAAAATTCATATGGTAAAGTGAACAACAAATTGCATTTAACGAAATTAAACTAAAAATGATTGATGATATCCTGTTAAATTACCAAGATTTAAAAAAAGTTTTTTACATAGAATCAGATAGTTCAGATTTTGCTTCAGGTCGAATTTTCTATCAATTAGATAAAAATAATAAAAAGAAAATTATATCTTTTTGTTGCAGAACTTTTAAAAATTCCGAACTAAATTATTATTCAACGGAAAAAGAACTTTTAGGCATAATACACGTGATACAAAAATTTTATAATTTAATTGCAGGGTACAAAATTATAGTAAAAACAGATAATAGCGCAATTACATTTCTACATAGTTGTAAAAATCCACCCAGTCGTTTCATTAGATGGATTAATTATTTGGGACATTTAGATATTGAGTATATCCACATCCAAGGAAAGCAAAACAAAATCGTTGATTTCATAATTAGAAATCCAATAGAAAGCCCAGAGCTATTGGGAAACAATTTTAAATTAAATGAGTTACAAGAAGAAATTTTTTTCAAAAGCATAATCAAAAACCAACAAAGTGACTTAAAATTAAAAGGAAAATTAGTGAAAGATAAAGAAATTTATAAAATAATCAATAGAATGATACATAAAACATTAAAAAATAAATTCTCTATTGAACTAATAAAAAATGACATGACAAATTTAATAAACATGGTGCATTTAAAATTTTGTCATGCAGGTGTGAATAAATGTTTAAAAATAATTAGAGAAAGATTTTATTATGTCAATTTAAGAAAGTTAATAAGTCAAACATTAAAAACCGGTCATAACTGTCAAATAAATAAATCATCAATTAAATCAATAGTACCGTATCAGCCAATAATCCCTAAAATGAAGCTAGAAATAATATCTATAGATTATTTGGGTCATTTTATTAATAATAAAAATTATAAATATTTACTAGTAGCAATAGATAATTTTACTAAGTATGTTAAAATCTATCCAACAAAAAGAGCCAATATAACAGGTGCAATAACATTGTTAAATAAATATTTGCAGGAAATATGCATACCACAGAAATGTTTGAGTGATAACGCCACTTGTTTTACATGGGACAAATGGGAAAAATTTTTAAGAAAAAATAAAATAATTAGAATCCTTACTTCAATAAGACATCCACAAGGAAATATTTCAGATCGGGTTAACCAAGATATTTTAAAATATCTTAAACTTCTCATAAATGAAAACCATAAAGAATGGTTAATTCGAGTTAAAAAGATAGAATCCACAATAAATAGTCTATATCATACTACCACTAATATTACACCGATTGAAGCTTTTTTCAAAATAGAACCATTACGTTTTTGTTCAGTATACATTGGAGACAATCCAAATAAATCAAAATTCAATATTCTGTGTAAATCAATATTAATAATTGTTATAATATAATATATAGTGAATAAAATTGCTAACATTGTTTACAGAGAAACTGATTTCAGTTTATTCACCCCGCCTTCAATAATTGTCTTACATATATCTGTACCTCGGAGGGATACAACACATACAACATTTTTGGGATACAACATTTTTTTCATTTTATAACAACTGCATGATGTAAATAACAATAAATAGAATATTTTACCAGAACATTCTATTTATTGTTATTACATCATGCAGTTGTTATAAAATGAAAAAAATGTTGTATCCCAAAAATGTTGTATGTGTTGTATCCCTCCGAGGTACAGATATATTCTTTATTATACTCTACTATGTCTTTAAGCTAAACTCATATTTTATTTCCTTAAAAAAATCACTTATAATCAATGAGTGTTTAACTGATGATAAATAAAGAAATAAAATGAAGCAATATGTCTATAAATCCTTCTTTAAAATCATAAAAATAGTCCAAGAGGAAATTGATTAAATCAGAGACTTTACACATTAAATATTGAAACAATTTGAATAATGCAAAATATCTTTTTGCTAGAGCGAGGAGCTACGTTTCGAAATGTACTCTATAAAGTGGTACTACTGCGATGAAGGTGTGAAAAGAAGCATCAGAATATTTTTAGAGTTCACTAAGAAGCCAATGATCCTGATGGCTGGAGGCATCATTCCAGCCAACATGCATACTTTTGCTCAAGTACTATATTAAAGTTTATTAATTTATTTATAAAATACTTTATTGCCTATACTTAATATGAATATTTTTTACAGGTAATGAACAGCGCATACTCCTATTACAATCTTATGAACGCTTTCAATGAAGCATAATAATTATGACAAACAACACTACTTAACACTTAACACCTAATTAAATATTTATGTTAATGGTTGAAACACTCAATGGTAGTAAGGTAAAAATATTCTGAGTCACTGTAGTAAAGAAGATGCTGGCGCTCCCGATTTCCCGCCAAACATAATAACCAACCTATTTAGCGTGACACCTACTTGAAACTACACCATTACCTAGCATGTTGCTGAGGTGACTTGGTTGCTCACTAGTGCAATTGTGTAATTTTTAGGTTGAACAGGATATTTGAAATATTTGGGGCTGGAGATTTCTATATATAGTTGGAAATTTCCTTCTCCACCAAAATAAGATTAAAACGAAACAATATTGCGTTTTTGGTTATATTTCCAATCTCTAACTAATTTTAATGTAACACTGAATCTTTAAAACAGAATTTGAAGGTTTCGAATGGTAGTATAGACGTAATTGTCTTAGTCTCCGGGTATAATCGATTGATTTCGATTTATATTTTTAAATATTTCATCCCATTAGCAATGATTATATTTCTTTGGGCAAGCAACTTTTTCAAATTTATTATGCACTATTATTCCTTATAGACTAAATAAAATGTAAAAAAAAATAAATAAAGAAAGAAAACAAGTACATATAAAATCGCATTGCTTTTATTTTTGTATAATATAATTATTTATGATAGTTAAGTAGACTACAATCAGTGAAACATGTTTACAGAATATTTATATGTGTTACCCCTTATCACTTTAAGTAAATGCATAGTCTAGAGACACATATTTCGAAAATAAGAAAAAAAATCTATTTGAAACTATGAGTTATGGTTTTAAATCGAGTTCACAATTTCCATCATCACTCCTCATTGATGTTCCTCGTCTGTTTATCCTATTGCTTTAGTTGTTATTCCTTACTTGAGTATTTCACGTTTGACATCGCTTGCCAGTCCCGGATGAGATCCATTATGACATGATCAAACATTACCCAGCAGATTACTTTTTGGCCCCGGTCACAAGTTAACCCCATCCCGAAAGCTGGCAAAGACAAGCGTCTAACTTCTAGTTATTGAAATAAATGGCTCCTGGAAAAAAAAAAAGTATGCTATCCAAACCTTTGATACGGCTTTCCTAGGAAACGATCCAACTTGATCTACTAGTCCCGCGGAGGCTAAGATCCAATATGTGTTTATTAGAAGGGAACAAATGATGCCAGTACTATTTGACTACTTCGGTTAAAGCGTGATGGTATTGCAAATACCTAACTCCTCAAGGAACTACATTCGTTCGGATTCGACAGTCAACTATTCAATTACACCAAAGAATTCCTAACATGCTACGTATTCAATATCCGAGTAACCAATATATTTTCGGAAAACGAAAGAACAAAAATGGAGTACCTCAAGCCAGCGTTCTGAGCATTATTTTATTCCTACTTAATTATTAGGATTAGCCATTAACGATTTCTTCATCAATTTACCTAGGGATGTTAAACCAAGGTTGTATTTTGACAATTTTCCCATCATGCAAACGGCCAAACAATTTATTATTATAAAAGCCAAACATCAGGGCGCCAATCAATAATATATGATATACCTCTCGATTAAAGTTCTCTATTGAAAACAAACAAACAAATTGAATACAATTAGGCAGATACTGAATACTCCACCATCGCCAGAACTAACGCTTGGGAATGAAATTCTGCCATTTAGTGAAAATGCAAGATTTTTTGATCGGCGACTGACACGGCGAAGTAACATTAGGGCTCTCAAAAAGAAGTACATGTTGTAAATGAGGATCATCAGAACGCTTAGAAGAACAGCATGGGGAGCTGACAGAACTACAATGTTGAAATTATATAAAACACTAATCTGCTCTAAACTGGATTACGGGAGCATCGTATATGTGTCTGCGATAAAATCACGCATAGCTTTTAATTAGTCCATGCAACAAAGCAAAAGTAGACAAAATCAATCGTATAGTTCTGAATTTTGGTCCAAAGTTGTTCATTAGAGTGTCTGAACAACGTACAAACAGTCTCACTAGTGGGGGGCAATTTGAAAGTCCCTTTTTTCGGGTTTTCTTAAATATCTTGGAAAATATCAAATTTAGCAAAAGGTACTCCAGATACAAAATTAAAGTTGAAGTAGGATACATTGAAAGAGAGGTCAAACATTGGAGTACATCCAACCATACCTACTGCCTTGAAGAAATCAATTTCCCCCACTCTTGCTCCGAAAGCCGTCTCACTTGTAATACCATAAAGTAACAACTATGTGATAACTCTAAACATACTCGTACATGGTTGACAGCCTGTCTTACTATTCTGTCTGATTATTATTCCCCCGTACCTACTAAATATGTTATTGTAACCCCAATTAGAATTCTCTAGTGCTGGCCAATTTTCTGATCACACATGATATTCTTCTTAAGAATGTCATTAAATATTAACAAATTTTTAGTTACATCACTACTGTCTCCACAGCTGTGTAGTACTCTAGAAAATTTATGAAGAATCACACAAACATACTGAATAATAGCATTGCTATTTAAATTCAAGGAGAATGTTTATTAAAGGAAGTGATAATGGGATTTAGGTATAAAAAAATGCAATCAACTAAAAATATAACCATGAAATTTATTTTGAATATTTATATATGTTAAGTTACGTCTAGCGGCACGGCAATGTTAAGCCTAATACCTTGTAGCCTAGGGTAAACAAACCCGTAACGTGTGTATAGAGGATCAGGAGGAAAATAAAGCCAGTTATAAAACAAACCTTCTTATTATATCATCTACCTCCTTCTTCATTCCTTTTTCTCGATCGTCTACAGCTGGGAGACGATTACTGGTGCCGAAACCCGGGAACTACGAGTATTCTGGTAAACAACTGTGAGTAAAATTTTAATTTTTTTTTCCTGTTGTTTTATTGGGAAAAAGTGACCTAGTTACATGGTAGAATTACGGCCTGCGGCTTTCGAAGTGCCCGACTTACCTAGGGAAACGATGGCCGAAGCTCATGCAAACTCCCTGGCTTGGATGAAGGTGCGAGCGGCGACGTCACAGGACCTGAGGAGAACAATATCGGACCTAGAGAAATTCTCAGGAGAGTTAGGCGAATTGAACCATTTCATCAAAGGTGGGGATAGGATTATGGAAAGAGTAGAGGCGAAGGCAAGTGAGGGTTTACTCGACTCTGGTGACGTAAAATCAATCAAAGCGGGCCTAGTGTGTAGAATAAAACGGAGCGTACTAAACCTAATACAGGCCGACGAAGACACCCCATGGACCGTGGTAAAAGAACGACTAAAGAAGGCATACGGGGGAGGCAGATGGACACCAGAAGAGGACATCTTCCAGATGTTCAGGGAGACCAGACGGCCCAATCAAACGAAAGGGCAGTACGCCGGAGAACTCTTGGCAAAGTTTAACAAAATAACGGAAAAAATGAGAGAAACGGTGAACCTAGCGGAAGTGGAAGGCCGGATGGCATTCCTATCGACCATTCTGAAGGTACAGTTGGCCAGGGATACCGGCAAGAAAGATAGTCTACCGGGAGACCGATCGTTCATTGAGTGCGCCCAAGATTTAATGGACACTAGTGCCCGTGAGGAAGAAGAAAAATTAGAGGCAGACGAGGCAGGGTGGTCCAAAGTGATGTACAGGAGGCCGAGAATGCCGCAACAGGCATGGAAGAGGAAAGATCAACGGTATGCGGAGAAAAAAAGGGGCGGCGGTTGAAGGAAGGAGACTTAGCCAAAGGAGACCGAGACCCAGCGGGAGGAAGGAGGACAGAAAATGTCACGGATGTGGAAGAATTGGACATTTAGTGGCGCAGTGCCCGCGAACAAAATGTTTTGAATGCGGAATTGAGGGACACATCGCGAGGCAGTGTCCATACATTTTCCAGCGAACAGAGAGGTATAGGCCGGAACCGATGGAGGTAAACGCACAGAGGGTATGGAGAAGAACCAGAACCCCCTCCAAATCGTCAAAAACTACGGGAGCGTCGGAGACAGAAGAAGAAGAAGATGAACCCAGGAGCAGAAGAGGAGAGACTGCAGAGGACGACAGGGACTACGTAAGAAGCAGACGATATGGCACGGAAGGAGGAAGGAAACGGCAAGCGGTGGCCTGAGGAGCGGGCTGGCAGTGGGGTGGCCGCACGTTAATAAACTATAGCGTCAGAGGGAATTACGGCGGTATACCCATTATTGGAGTGGCGAGAGGAGTGAGATGCTTGATAGACACGGGGAGTTCCTGTACTATTCTCAGCAGGAAAGCGGCGGACAGATTGTGTGTGGGCGAGGGGTCGTCGCGGATTCAGGCATGCGAGTGCAAGCTTATCACCCTGGGAGGGCCGTGTAAAATCGAAGGCGAATTGACGATGGGATTGGATAGGTGGGCGAAAAAGGGGGAATATTTGAAAATACACGTGGTTAGGAAGATGCCGCGCGAGTACGATGGTATCATAGGGTGCGATCTCTTGGGAAGGGTAGGAGCAAGAGTGAAGTGCCGTAACGGAATATGGGATATTAGACTGGGAAGAATGTTATGCCGGTGTACAGGAACCGTGGGGGACGGGAAGGAGCGAATCGGAGCGATCGATCGGGAGGACAACTGGGAACGCGCTATTCGGCGAGAGTATGCCGATATATTTTTCAACGAAGGGGACAAACTGGGAGTGACGGGGGAAACGTTCCATGAGATCCCACTGAAGCAGGAGAGAGTGATATATATCAAAGAGAGACGATACCCGCAGGCGCTGCGACAGCATATAAGGGACGAAATCGAGGAATTGAAACGACAGGGCATCATAGTAGATAGTACGTCTCCATACAACAGTCCCCTGTGGGCAGTGAAAAAGAAAGGGTCGTCCGGTGACGAAAAATACCGCGTAGTAATAGACTACAGGCAATTAAACGACAATACTATAGACGAAAAATACCCCATTCCTCGCTTTGAAGACATCCTGGACCGCCTAAGTGGAGCAAAGGTATTCAGTACACTGGACCTGAAGGCGGGTTACCATCAAATTCGGATGCGTCGTGGAGACCAACACAAAACGGCATTCACGTTCGAGCGGGGACATTACGAATTCACCAGAATGCCGTTTGGGCTGAAAAACGCGCCAATAACGTTCCAGAGGCTGATGGACGAATTTTTAAGAGGGATTGGGGAGTCGTTTTGCCAGATATATATGGACGACCTCCTGGTTTTCAGTCGAGATGAGGTAGAACACCAGGACCATCTGCGACAGGTTTTTGACAGAATTAAGCAATTCGGGCTGAAATTGTCTGCGGAGAAGTCGCTTTTGGGACAAGAGCAGGTGAAATTTTTAGGCCACATAATTTCCAGAGAGGGAGTGCAACCCGATCGTGGGAAGGTGGAGGCCATCCAGCGGATGACTATCCCGAAAGACGTAAAAGGAATCCGGCGCTTACTCGGATCCCTGAACTACTACCGCAGATTCGTTCCAGAAATGGCGGAGTACCTGGTCCCTATTAACAATCTCCTCAAAAAAGGACAAAAAGTCGTCATTACCCCGGTAATGGAGAACAATATAAGACGTTGCATGGAGCGGCTACAGGAAGAGCCTATACTAGCGTTTCCAGATTTTGCACTCCCCTTCATGATTACCACAGATGCGAGTGAATACGCGTTGGGGGCGGTACTCTCGCAGGATCGCGACGGGGGGGAGCGACCAATAGCATACGCTAGCAGACGCCTTACTGAATCCGAGAGTAGATATAGCGCGCTAGAACACGAATTACTGGGTATCGTATGGGCGATAGAACACTTCCGGCCCTACGTATTCGGGAGGAAGTTTCGGGTTAAAACAGATCATCGACCCCTCCAATGGGTGGGAAAACTGAAAGAGTCATCAGCGCGGATTACCAGATGGAAGGAGTTCCTCAGTCAATACAACATCGACATTATTTACAAACCGGGGAAGGAGAACGTCGTGGCCGATTGGTTATCCCGCGCGTTGGTCGTGAATGCGATCGAAGAGGAGATTCCGGGACCATCACGTGACACCCACCAATTCGTCCAGGAATGGTCACCCGGCGAGGAAGGGGAGCGGGAGGGGGCTCCAGCCAATGATGTTGCGAGTGACGGGAGTTCAGTGGGGGATACGCCCTCGGACATTGAGGACCTCGACGCCATAATAAATGACAAGAGGCGCCAGATCATTTGGCTCACCAAAACTTCTGGGCTCTTCAAGATGGAATCTGAGAAGTACGGCCACTGCAACATCGTCAAAATCTGGTCGACACCGGGGATAAACGACGATACGATTTGCCGCGCTCTGAAGGACGCATCTACTCCAGGGAAAACGCACCACATGTACGTGGGAAATGCGACCATCTGGGGACGCATCAAACGCCTATGGAGGACGGAGAGGATCGGAGTCGATCGTACGTTCGTCCGATGTACCCTGAAGGTGGAGACAGTAAAAGAAGAAACGCGGCAGAGAGAAGTGACCCTTGCATTCCACCAAGGGAAGACAAACCACCGGGGAATCGACGCTACCCTGCAAGCATTGAAGAGGAGATATTTCTGGTTGGGTATGAAAGACACGATTGCGAGAGTTATTGGTACCTGCGACACATGCCTCACCACGAAATATGATCGCCACCCCCCCCCCCCAGAGCAATACAGGAGGAGACGCCAACGGCAGACCAACCGTTGGAGGATTTGCAGGTGGACACGTTCACATGGAGGGGATACAAATGGGTCACCATTGTCGATAGGTTCAGCAAAACAGCGATTGCCCATCTGATAGCAGAACGATCAGCGGAAGCAGTCCTAAGGGCACTACGCACTTGGTGCCAATTTTATGGCGTACCAGACACGATAGCTTCCGACGCTGGTAGGGAGTTTGATAACGCCGAAATAAGGGCTGAGGCGGCGGCCTTAGAGATCCGTTGGCATCTCAACACCCCAGGACACCCGAAGAGTCGAGGAGACGTAGAGCGGCTGCACAGCACGCTTAGCGACCACCTACGAATTTACCATGGAGAGAAGGGCTTAGAACCAAACGTGGCGATGGAAAAGGCAGTCATCGCGTATAACCACTCAATCCATTCTGCCACCGGTTTTTCTCCGGTCGAGACGCTGTTTGGACTTCGAAGATGCCGGCGCGATAGCAGGAGTACGGCGATCGATGAAGAACTGGCCGCACGGGTAGTAAGTAATCAGATAGCGCTAAAGAAACAGTGGGTGGCCGTTTGGGGAAGGCTCCAGGATAAGAAACGGCGACGGGTGGCGCGCGACAACCTCAAAGTCCGCGATATTCTGGGCAATCTTAAACTCGGCGCGCTCGTGTACCGGAGAAAAGGGTCGAACAGGGGTAAGGAACTAGTGCGGTACGAGGGTCCTTTCCGAGTGATCGCTCTCCGTGAACACAACGTGGTCACGGTCGAAAGCATTACACCCCCGATTAAACGGCGGACGGTACATGTGGAACAGCTCAAGTTTCCCGCGGTGGAGCATGGGAGCCCCGTCGTCGAAACATAACTCCGGTGTGTGTCACAGGTGACCAGTCCCGAGAGGCCTATATATATATATTTTTTATTGGTTTATTATGTTTTTTTTGTGTTATATGGGTCTGTGCTGTGATGTTAGATGGACCTGGAAGACATTTTTCTTTTCAAAATTTTTTTTATTAACAGAGAATACTTTTTGTATTGTGTTGCTATAGATACATAGCTGATGTCGCATGTTAGGAGTTTACGGGGAATGTCCGTAAACTGGTAGGGGGGAGTTACGTCTAGCGGTACGGCAATGTTAAGCCTAATACCTTGTAGCCTAGGGTAAACAAACCCGTAACTTGTGTATAGAGGATCAGGAGGAAAATAAAGCCAGTTATAAAACAAACCTTCTTATTATATCATCTACCTCCTTCTTCATTCCTTTTTCTCGATCGTCTACAGCTGGGAGACGATTACTTATATATATATATATATATATATTTATATTTTCAATTTCACAACTATTTATTAACTATAAATTCTTCTTATGCACATTTTAATAAATGCTTGACGTGACACAATGAAACTAGAAATTTATTTGACTAGTTAGTGCATTAGTGCCTTCTTTTTGTGAATATTTTTGGAAGAAACTTAAATGGAAAAATAAAGTTAAAAACTAATTAATCGTAGCTATTAAACTAACAATATATTATTATAAAATGTTTATAATTTATAACAAACTGGGTAACTATTAACTGACCCTATTTCCAGCCTGCTATTTATAAATTCAATTTTAGTAAATTTTATGTAAAAAATGCCAAAATTTATTAATTTAATAATCCCTATGTACAACTACATGTGAGTTACATACATGTTCAGTCTAATAATAAAGTCAAAGCAAATGGAAAGAGAAGAATTGGCTAAATCAAAGTAACTAATTAAGTCACAATTTAAAAGCACATATATAACTAACAATTAGTTGTTTCACAAACTGTACAATATTTTACATTATTTACAAAACAACACTATTAAAAACAGTAATACTCAGCGTATTCGGAAATATTTAATGGTTGAAATTTATTTCTGCTCGGTAATGCTTCTTCATCATCATCGTCGTCGTCGTCACTACCCTCTTCTTGAGAGACTTCTTCAGAAGAATCTACACTTTTGATGCTAGTGCTCCCACTAGAAGATTCTTTCATTCCTTCTTCAGAATCTTCATCTTCAGTTAAACTATTAACTGATTGCTTACTTTCTGAAGCTGCCTGAATCCACTCTACTTTGTGAACTCCAGAATGGTTTTTCCATTGTTCTGAAAAATCAAAAAAAAACATTATTAATTAAATATTTAGTTGTATTAATAAAATTTCCAATTATAATGCTTACCACTCATTAAGTTATAAAACAATAACTTAATAGTTGGGAGAGATTTTTGAAAATTTATTAGTATCCAATATACTGAAGAATTTAGAAATTGTATTTTTATCTTACTGAAGTTGGGTTTGATACATTTATAATTAAGTAGATACTTTCCATTTAAGAAAAAATAATATTAAGGCAAATTTAAAGTTTATTTAATAAACCATTGTAATTTGTCACAGACGTGCTTGTATATAAGAATTAATGAAAAGTAATGTATTCAAACAATTTTCCTTTTGCCAGAATTTTTTTTTATATTAATAGAACTTTTAAAACCTCAGATTAAATTTAAAAAAAAAACAATATAGATAAAAAACATAACAATATATTATACACATAAAAAGGTATAAAAAGTTACCTATAAAAGTTTTCTTATTAATTTTTTTTTTTTTAGTCAATGGCTTAAGAGATAGTGAAAGTTAAAAGACAAGAATTTTCACCATTGACAAATATTCACTATTTGTCATCACCGGACCATATATATTCAGGGCGCTTAGTGAGACAAATGAAGTGCTTTTTTAAAACATTTTACTGATTATGTAATCCCACTGTTTTAATAATTATTAACGAAAGAAAAAAGATGAGGCAGGATATAGATCCCGGGATGGCCTAGTTAGAAGAGCACCCGACCAGCCCTGGCTGTCTAGTGATATTTTGTCTTACACACAAAACACATAATTAGTATAAATGCCTTTGTTAGGAAGGATACAAATAACAACTACATATAAAATTGAAAATATATTTTTATTCCAAAAATGACTTAGAAATATAAAAATATCTGGTACATAAATATTGTAAATCTTTCACTGAAAATAGTTTTAAAATAATTAATAACAAATTTATATTCTTAAATTGAGCATTTTTTGTGCCTTATAAAAATACATATGTTAATAAATATGTAAAATAATCCTTAAAAAAAAAATTAATATATTTTAATTTTAGGTAAATACATTCATAAGATACCACAATTTTAAAAGAAAATTAACTAGCCATAGCAGAATTTACAACAAATGAAGCACCATATAAATCTATGAATATCAAATCATCATGATATTTTGATTTAGTTTAATATTGCACAACAATGACAAAATCAATTATTACATTTAGTTATCTATAATAATTATATCAATAAGAAACAAAGTATACTATTCATACTCTTGTGACTAATTTCATATCCATACAGTTTTTACAAAATGAAAATCTAACATAATCTGAATATAAATGCTCCATAATACATACACGAGAAACTAAATTTTTGGAAGAGAAATCAACTAGACAAAGCAGAAGTGATAACAAATGAATATCAAAAAGCCATGTGTCGGGTCGTCACTAGGGGGATCACCCTAGCCCTGGTGACAAGTGAGGATTGTTTGAGTTTATAGCCTGGACAATCGTTTCATGACGGCGTTACTATCTGACTCAATTTTTGATAGGTATGTGACCCGACAATGTACTATGTTCAAGAGAAGAGCTACAGAGGTTTTTCATAAATAATTAGTCAAGTTTTCAGAGTTCGAGCGGAAGCCACGCGTCAACGAGTAGAGGTCACGAGAGACTCATTTCCAGGGCTAGGAGCCCGCCTTCAGTACCCTATCCAGCCTTGTCTACTGGGAGAGGCTGGGCTGGCAAGGGTTGGTTAGAACTACGGTTAGTTCCCACACATGTGGTGAGGTATCCACGGCTGACGCCTAATAACCCGGCCAGCCCTGTCCCCTGGGAGAGGCTGCAAAGGGTTGCTTAGGACCTGCGGTTTCCCTCACTCATATGGTGAGGTACCTGCGACTGACAGCTGGTGACCCATCTCGTGTGACTACTTGGCCCCCACCTTTTATTGCTTACCACATTTACAATGATTTATATTTGATCATGTTATTTACATCTGTCTATAATACATTTAGTTCATGTTATTTACGTTTGCTTACAATATATATATATACAATAGAGTATAGGGTGATTTATCTTATATAATTAGCGGTCGCTACACCATGATATTTTGATTTATGTTATTATTGCTCGATGATAAAAGAATCAATTTACATTTAGGTATAGAGATTTTAAAACTAACATTTATTTTTAAAAAACACAGCTTATAATGAAATAGCTCACAATATTTGCATAATCCTTGGAAAATTGTCAAAAATAACAAGTATTGTTTTGTCAAAAGAATACAATCTCAGTATAAATTGACCTAGGGGAGCATCTAAAGCTAACACTACAACTACAGTCACTACCAATTTCAGGATTAGACATCTCTTAAATTTGGGAAATACATTACTAATGATTTTTATTTAAATCGAATAGTTACTACGAACTAAATCATAGGGTGCCAGCATAGTTGGTTATCAGGATATCATATCAGAACCTTTATTTTCGTTTTCTAGGCTGATAAGTCTATAATATTTATATCAACAAGAAATAAATAAAAATATTCATACTCTCAAATCTTACATGAAAAAATTACATATACATATATACTAGGAGTATGAATGAACATTGAACCTAAATATCCTGGTCTAAAATAAATCTAGGAAAATAAAACGTAAAATACAGGATTTGTAAAAATATATACACAACTCTTATAACTAACAGTTTAAATAGGTGATTTGTATTAAGTTGAAATCCAATATTATCATTGTACTCTACTAATAAGTAC
This sequence comes from Acanthosoma haemorrhoidale, assembly GCA_930367205.1. Lineage (NCBI taxonomy): Eukaryota > Metazoa > Arthropoda > Insecta > Hemiptera > Acanthosomatidae > Acanthosoma > Acanthosoma haemorrhoidale. The sequence goes on from OV884012.1 coordinate 153,207,062, forward strand.
AGTAAAATGTAAAAAATATATATAAAGCATATATTCAACATTAAAACCCCACAAACGAGAGAGGAAGAGGTGGTAGCAGTGGATGTGTAAGGACTTCGTGGCACACAGAAGACAACGAAACACAAAGGCAACCATGCTATGCTACCAAGAAACCAGCGGAATTCACCGAAGATCGTAAGAAGAGTAAATCTAGCCAGTCGTGATTAATTGTAAGGTACATTTTAAGTTTAGAGTTTCACATTGTAATTTTATCACGTACGTATTATATATTAAATTCATGTATCATCATTTGTATGATACATAATTAAACAATTTTCCTTTTGCCAGAATTCTTTTTTATATTAACAGAACCTTTATAAAACTTCAGATTAAATTTAAAAAGAAAACAATATAGATAATAAACGTAATAATATTTTTATACTTCATATTGCACATGACGAATTGATAATTTTGCTGTTGAAATTAATTTAAACATTATTAACTTGTATCAGCTTGAACTTAATAAGCTTTTACCAAATTCTTCCTAATGACAGTATCTATGAACAAATGGCCTTGTTGAGCAGTGGAATGTCGTTGGCGGAAACCAAACTGGTGTGTGGGAAAAAGGTTTTTGGATTCAACAATTGGAAGTAGACGTTTTAGTAGGAGTTTCTCAAATATTTTTGAGAGGATAGGGAGTAGGCTGATTGGACGGTAAGATGAGGCGTCATTGGGTGGTTTACCAGGTTTGCCGAATAGGACAATAATGGAATGTTTCCAGAGGAGAGGAAAGTGTGTCGTTCGGATAATGCAATTATATATGTAGGTTAGGAAGATTATGGCTTTAGGAGGAAGTTGTTTGAGAATTTGAGGAGTTAGGAGATCATATCCAGGGGATTTTCTGTAAGGTAAGTTTTTCAGAAGGTATTTGACCTCAGAGGGATTAACGGCTTTTGGTGGAAGAGAGAGAGGAATAGGTGAAGTGAGGAAATCTTCCACAGTTTTGCTGTGAGTATGGCTTTGATGAGAAAGGTGAGGTGTGAAAGTATGGGTAAGATGCAGAGCAAATTCCTCCGACCTATCCCCATCCGAAGCCACCCAGGACCCATCATCACGACGGAGTGGATGTGAAACAGGTTGATACTTTAGGATTTTTTTAGTTACATTCCACAAGGAGTTATCCCTGGTAGACAGAGAGGAGAGGTAGGAATTGAAAGAATCAGAACGGAAGGATGCCAATCGCCGCTTTACCAATCGGCAGTACTGATTGTACGAGCGGCGATCAGCAGGATGCCGGGATCTTTGCCAAACTGTTCTAGAGCGGCGTTTGGATTTGATTAGATCTTTGAGATGCTGAGGTAAACGATTATGATTGTGGATTCTTGGGTGACGATGCCTCCCAAGCCGACCTCTGGACCAGAGTAGTGAAAGAATGCACTGCATCGTCTAGGTCTTGGGATGTTTTCAGGGATAATTTGAGGTTTACGGACTCTGTAAGAAGCTGACGGAAGTGGTCCCAGTCAACTGGGCCCCTAATAAATGAAGGAGGAGGCAGTTTGTGAATTGGTCTTAGGGAAATGGTTAATAATAAAGGACTATGATCAGAGGAGAGGTCATCGAGGCCCTTGAGTGAATAGTTTAGTGTTCGTAAACTATTGTAGAAGAAAAAGTCAAGGAGATCTGGATTTCAGTTGGGATCTGATGGCCAAAAGGTGGCTGTGTCAGGAGAGATAGTGGAGCAATGTCTCCGTGTGAGTGCAGACAGCAAAGCACGTCCTCGTGTATTTGTGGATCTTGAGCCCCAGTGTTGGTGCTTTGCGTTAAAGTCCCCACCCACAAGGAAACGAATTTGAATAATAAATAGGACATATACACACATAGTTGGTTTACATTGCAGGCTGACTAAAATAATTGAGTGTAATACATTTCTCAAAAAAATCAAAAAACGAAAAATGAAATGAAAATAACATTACAAATCAAAATAAATTATACCAATTTACGGTCAAGCCTAATTTAAACATTTTGATATTGACTAATGTTGCTCTTGACATGTCGTTAGTATAGAAGTAAGGCCAGTTTAAATGATTTTTTGCAATAATAGCCCTCAAAAATGCCTACATATAATATACACCTTCATTTAGATGGCATACATTTGTTAACATTTTTAACCCCGACTTCTATATTTTATTAAAATATAACGAATTTCTCGTAATAACTGTTCACTAACTTAAAAAGATGATAGATATCAAAGAAAATAAAAGGAATTAACATCCAAGAACTAATGCAATAATATTCAACCAATTCTTCATTTCCCAAATCACACTGACGCTATTTAAAGGACAATTTTTCATTCACAATATTCATAATCACAAGCAGTATAAAGATTTTTACATTTTAAAAATCATTTTAGATGACACCTGTTGAGAAAATTCTATTTCTGAAGCTAGTACTAACGTAGATTATTATAGTTGTAATACTATCGCCTGTTTCACTTCTCTAAATCCACTAACCTTATTGTATATCCTTTCCAACCTTTATCCTAGTTTCTTTCAGTGAATATATATTTAATTGATTTAGCTTATCCTACAAAGGCCCTAACTACAAATATCAAATATACAGTCCACTTTTTACTATCGCAGTTGAATGAGAACACTCAGATCCACCATCTTAATGGGTTCATATTTAACGGCACCCTATATAAATATCAATTGAATAATTAATCAAGAACTTACCATTGGGATAGATCTGGTAGGCTGTGAGCACTTCTCAAGAGAACTGAACTGTCTGCTAGAAACGGATGCACTGTCTAGGCTTTCAACACTGGACTGACCGATTTATTTTTTTCTTTATTTTTTCCCCCTTAACCCCTTTCAATTTTACGATGTACAAATATGAACAATAAATGAACAAGAACTAACAAATTTGTCTCCTCATTCTGCTATGCACAGATGCATTTGAAGGAGGTTGGGTTACATATATAAGATTGAGGTTAAAAGGAAAAGACATAAATGCATTACAAGGTGATGGGGCTCACCTTCAGTTTAAAAAAGTGGGGAAAAAAACTTACAAACTAAAAACTATACCTAGAACACAAGACTAAAGCGTTCCAGCCACGACAGCGTCCTGCCATCGTTGAGGAAACGGAGCGGGGGCTATCGTGTTAAACACCGGGTTTGTCAAGTATTGCAGTGAGTCGAAAAATTTGATATGTCTACGTTGGATGAACTCATCCACCGTAGGCAGCTCAAAGATATCGTGAAGCTCACTGTTTCTTCGCTGCTCGAATGAAGTACCTCTGACCACTTTCATCAGTATACCGTTTTGGAATTGTTGGAGTTTCTTAGCTGTCGTATACGTCAGGCTTTCTCCTCTTTGAAAAGAGAAAATTACGCAGTCAGTCTTACCCGCGTTTACAGAGATATTGAGTCTCCCCAATCTCTCACTAATCTGGTTACAGGCCACTTAAGCCTGTCTTAGAGCCACCTTGGCGCTCATGCTGCTACTGTACACCGCTATGTCATCTGCGAAAGCAGTAACTGTGGTATTTTTGAACCGGGCTCCGACAATCTCAGACGTGTATACGTTGAATAGTACAGTGGATAAGACGGCTCCTTGGGGTAATCCACAGGTCAGTGGCACAGCTTCAGAGTACCAGCACCCGCAACGATCTGTTTTTCAGGAAGCTAACCAGAATTGAATAGAGTTATTCCGAGCATTCCCAGCCGCAGAGCATTTGACACAGTGTCCCGTGAGACACCTCGAGTCGAGGTGCCCGTGAGTCGAATGCTTGAGGGCAGTCAATCGAAATCATAGCCGTGGCTATGTTTCTATTCATGTTATGGCTAACGTTTGACTGTACCTTCAGAAGGGGATGCTCTGCGCTCATACTGGATTAAAATCCAGTCTGTTCTGGCGGAATGATATCATTTTCCGAGCAGTAATCTTTGAGATAATTCAAAAGAATTTTCTCTAAAATTTTTTCCATCTGTGGTAACAAACTGATCGGGCGGTAGTGGGCTGGGTGATCACCGTTCTTGGCTGGCTTTAGTAATAGGAACAAGATGGCTAGTTTCCATGTGTCAGGAAAGTACCGCAATCTTATACAAGAGTTGTATAAGTTTGCTAGTGGTACTGTACATCTCCTCGGCATTTGTTTGAGCAGCACTGTTTGTATCCCCTTGGGCACTGGTGCTGTGCCCTGGCGTGATTGTCTCAATGATGTCATTACCCTTATCTAGTATCATTACATAACTGTAAACTTTGCAATATATATCAACAATTTCAATATATTTATCTTTTACTAATGATTTTTATTTAAAGAAAATTGGTGCTATGTCACCGACTAATAGTTTGTCTTCGTCAAGGCATTAAATGACCATATTGGGTATTTAACTTGTATCCTTTTATTATTCCTTCCTTTCACTTTGAGGTCGATGTCAAACAATGATTGTCCTATTATGGAAGAGTGCAATTTTCTTTTTAAGGATTTTTTAAACGCCTTTATTTAAAATACCTTTTTAACTCATAGAAAATTTTGGGGTTTGTTGACACACACATGCCTATATGTTTTATATAATTTTAATGCGATAAACCCAATCGTTTGTAATTAACTTTGCCCACAGTAGTCCACAATAAATAGGTGATTACTAAATAATCTTGCTACGAATATTAATAATGTTTATACCAATTGACCAATGAATAATTTTACGAATAAAAAGTTTGTGCCACATTTATGTTCAAATTAAAAAGGGTCTTTGTTGAGAAAAAGAAACTTAACAGTTAGTTGCAAGGGATCTGGAGTTTTTGTTATCTTTAAGTTAATTATTAACATAATATACAATTTCGCTTAGAATCACAAATATAAACAATACATGATTTGGTAACACAGGCCCTATACATGTGTACAGTGCGTTGATTTTTTTTACTGCTAAAGTAATAAGTGATGGATTTAACAGTAGGAAACAGCTAACAATCCCCTCTATATAGAAGACAAAAACCGAGTTAAATCATTTATTGGTCGGGAATGATAAGTGGAAGAGTACAATTATTTGTATCGGTTAAAGGTAGTTCTGCTACTTCAAACAAGTTACCGCCTAAACTTTTCACATTTATTTATTGATGTGTTATGTTAAATACCTTTTGCCGGACAGAAATATAGTAAATATTAATATCTATTTAAAGAATATAATATTTTCAATCAACTTTACTTCAGTTTTTTTCATAAAATCTAGTAATAAGATGGAATCTGTAGATAAACAGAGGCTTGCAATATACAGATCAGACGAAAGTAAAAACCTAAGGGTTTCCGATATTAAAAATCAAAATCAAAGGAATACTGAAGATAAAGCCAAGTCTAACATTGCGTTCCTGTTACAAAAGTCCTAAGGCAATATGCTTCCTTTTACCCTCTACAATTAAACCTGTTTCCCGAACATGTGCTAACTCGATGACATAGGAATAATAATAGATGAGAACTCTCGTACAATGTGCAGAATGCTGACCACCAAGTAAGGAATATCTATAAATCATCTTAAATGTGGTGTATGATTTCTTAACCTTTTCCTAGACTTTTGTAACTCGGCACCTGAAGAACACAGAGCTCTCTCTCTCTCTCTCTCTCTCTCTCTCTCTCTCTCTCTCTCTCTCTCTCTCTCTCTCTCTCTCTCTCTCTCTCTCTCTCTCTCTCTCTCTCTTTCTCTCTCTCTCTCTCTCTCTCTCAATTTTGTTTTGTTAAAGATTTTCTATAAGTATCATATAAGGATACTCCTGCAAAACTCAAGGATTTTTGGTTCAGTAGGTAGTACCATTCGATTTCCGGATTGTGCTAATATTAAAAATGAAAAATAATTAAGACAATCTATTTCAATCATATATAATTTGATACATAAACCTCAAGCCATTATGAGTTGGTACTTGTATTTGTTTGATATTTTATTTTGTCCTCAATGTACTCGATGTACTTGAATTTCTTCCTTCGTAATATCTCATGTTTCATGTGCAAAGGGAGTGCAAATCGGTCTGGAGAATCTTTCGGAGGAGTAAGTTGGATTTGGCAGCAATAAGATTTGAATTGAATGAGGATCAATAAATAACACCAGAAATCTATGGGAGTAAGAAGAGTAAAAAAAACGAGAATAATAGTTTAGCTTAAATTTTTTTCATTTATTATATGTATATAACAATTTTGGCCCCTTCAAAGTAATCCCTTTCAGATTACACTTGTGCCAGCGCTTTTCGAAATCTTCGCAGCAGTTTTCAAACCCACTATTCGATATAGCTCTCAGCTTCTTCAGGGATTCTTCTTTTATCTCATCAATGGTGTCAAAACGTCGTCCTTTTAAGGTTTTTTTCAACTTCGAGAAGAAAAAGAAGTTGCAGGGACCCATGTTTGGTGAATGCGGTTGCTGAGGTAACATAACAGTGCTGTTTTTTGCTAAAACATTACAATCAGTAAGGTGTGAGCTGGAGCGTTGTCGCAATTTCCACGAATTGTTCTGCCACAATTCCGGTCGTTTTCGTCAGATCGCTTCACATAAACGGCGCATTACTTCCAAGTAATACACTTTATGTGTACCAACATGTCATACATAACCAACATAAAAAAAATTTTCGTTTACCATCGGAATTATAACGCTCGCAAAATTATAAAATTCTCGTTACTTTTTGATCAAACCTCGTATATTTTTCTTTTTATTTATCCGATTATCTTTTACCATTCCGTTTTTCTACTAGCTATTTATATATAGTTTACTATCACTTTCAGCACTTACAAGCGTAGCACATTACATAAATTGAAATAATATCTGCCCTATTCTGATTATGATTGCACTATAGGTTTTACAGTGTGTCTCAAATAACAAACTAAAGGAACAGAGTGAACACAACACATTAAATTAATACAAGTATATCTCATATGCAGTTAAAAAAAGCAAAACTAAACATTTACTAAACTCTATATCATTTCAAGCAGTCAGTGGATATCAGACCCACTGATACAAGTTCTGTCTACTCCTGACGTGCCTGGTATGGACTGATGAAACGTTGGAGATCTTCTAAATTAATAACAATGATATATGTTCAAATTTAGCCTCACAATATACGGGAGTACTCACATTATGTCCCCTGCCTTCATGTCAGACATGCCATATTTACAGGCATTAGCTGGTTGTGACTCTAGTTACTATTGGGAATAAATAAAATGAAAATTTACATGAGTGATTCAAGTGCAGGGAGTTTTGAGAACTTTGACAAGATGGCTGAGTATGCTTAATTCCTACCTCGTTGGATTGCTGTACTTCGCTGACATTGTCATATAACTAACTTAGTTCATACAATTACATTTGCTAATTCTGCTCACTCTCTTGACATTCTCTCACAATGGATATTACAGGTATTAGGGTGCCCTTTAGGGTTTATTTACTGAACATTTAAAAAATAAAATAAAAATCGCCATCATTGCATATTGTAAAATTACTGTGAATCAAGCAGTTTTGTTTTAATTTTTGTAAGGAATGGTATTTATGTTACATGAGTTGTTTAAAGTTCTTCAGAGAGTGGCTATTGTAATTGTTGTGTAATAGTTGACTTAGTTCTTTTATTAGAGGTTATGGGTACTTTTTAAAACAAACATTTGGGATTTTCTTATTCAATAATAAATGAATTTTCGCTAGATTTTACAAAGATGGATTTATTACTGATATTTTAGATACTGCCTTTCTATTTGAACTATCAGTTTACACTCCAAACCACTGACCCACGATCTATCAGAGATGGTTAGGTTAATAAACTTGTCTTGGTTTTTGTATCCGTTTTTAAAACTCACCTAGCTAAGACACTCAGGCAATGTCTTGTATCTCCTTAACAATTCAGCGACAAATTTACAAAGGTTTCAAGGATTGAAAGCCATAATTAAATATTGTGCTCTATAGTGGATGCTATGTTAGTTTTCATATTATTGTTGTTTTTTTTTCAATTTTCATTGTTAAAATGGGTATTCAGCACATTGATACTTGTCACAGTACAAACTAATTACTGTTTTATAAAATTGTATGCCTCTGGATAAAATATGCACTATGGAAACATAATTGCAATGGGGAGATTTTACAATTTTTTTTTATGTTAAGCCTTGTATTAGAGAATGCTTTTGAAACTAAAGAAATATTCAGATATTGAAAAGGTTCCAAGTATGAGTGCTCCTTTTTGAACGGAAGGTTGAATACCAATAGCTGTTTATTAATACGTATCAACTTCCATTTAATTTTGTTTAATCTTCAGGCCTTATCTAACGGATGAATGAAACCTTGGTTTGTAGCAATATTGACCGTACTATTTTTTTATTTTGTCAATGTTCTGTGGTAACTTCCTCTCAAACTCACTTGTTTTTGTCTGTGATAGTTCAAGTCCCAGTTTTCAAAAAATATGCAATGATGAGATGGCTCATTCATAATTTTCAATAGATCGGTGACTATTCCTTTAACTTAGGTTATAATATTTAATTAATTTTGTTAGTAATATCGTTCATATGAAGAGAGGAACCGAACGTCTTAATCACATCCAACAGTCTCATTTTAAGGATGAAAAGGACCACGAGGCCAGAACCCGCATTAAGCCAACATTGGAAAACTATCAAAAATAAATTAAAATTGAGATTTATAAAAAAATTTAAATATGAAGCTTGCAACATTTAATTACCTAGTTGACTATTGCAAACTTCATGCAAATAAATAAAACATTTTATCAAAGTTTTATAAGTTAACTTGAAAAAAAAGTGTTTAAAAATTAACTTACTTAAAATTAGAATCATTAAAACTAAAGTTAAAATATTTTTCTATCGGTATACACGGGAAGGAGCTAAACTAGCTTATTTTTATGCTTATATAACCAAGTATTCTGTTTCAGATACTACTACCATCGGAGAATATTCTGAGGATATGCCATCTACTTCTGGTAAGTCATTCAGTACTTGTTGGTTGTTTAAATAATTTCTTCTTAGTTTATTTGCTGCAATTTTTTATCAGGCAAAATATATAAGTTTATATAATCATCATACATTTCCAAATCATCATTCCAACTATATTTCCTCTTTGGAATCAAAAGAGTTATTCATTTTACACATAGTTTCATTTTAAAATTTTTACCGAATTAACATTGTATGGTCATTGAAACATTTTTTGGTGATATTAGGTACAAAAATTATTTGACAGGAGTCCAAGTGTTCTGGCCAATGCAACCTATGAGCCAAGGAAAAAATATCTGAGTTTTAAGAACTCCATTTTTCATAATTGTTTCTATATTTTTTGTGTTTGTATAATAAGCATATTTAATGTAGGCAGTTTTAAAGCATAGGTTAAAAGTTGGATATGAAAAAAAATGCCGGGTTGTGTTAGATGAGCATAGTTTATCAAAAAGTTAAGAAAACCAAGAGTAACTCCTAGTAAAGTGAGCGAAACAACTTTTTAAAGGGGGAAAAAGTTTGTATTCGTTTTTAGTATTCCTAAAAACTTATTCATATGAATTCTGGGGCTGTTATTGAAATTACATTACAATATATAAATTAATGATAAAATGAACAGAAAAACTTAAAATGTTTTATTTTAGACCTTAGTTTCTAATTTAGTTTGGAGAACTGGCTGGTGTCATTACGTATACATAGTTAATAGACCTGTATATCCCTGCCTTTGTTTCTCGGCTCCTTGGAAAGAACACTAGAAGGATAGGTTGCAAATATCATTTGATATCACAAAAAAAAGTTTCATTGAAATCGGTAAACACCCAACCGTGGCCTGCCCTTGTCAGCTGTAAAATGTAAAATTGACTTATTTTTTTTATATTGTTTTTTTTTTTTTTTTTCAGGTTTGAATGAGTCAGTTATATTTATCAAACAAGAGGTAGATGAAGAGGAGTCATTTTGTAAGTTTTTTTGTTTTTTTTAAGAAAATTAAAATATATGTCATTATAAATGCTGTGACCTTTATCTGTCAATGATTGTTACAGCCTCTGATGATGGTATGGAAGATAACTGGTTTGATGAAGAACATCAGTATATAAACGGTAAGGCAAATGTAAATCTTTCAAAACTCTCTCGTGGTTATAATACTGAATGTATATTTACTGATCATTATAGTGAAAGTTGAAAATGAGTACTGAATAAACAACATAATCAATCTTCATTTGATGTTCAGATTTTAGTTTATATTTATGAGGGTTACTGGTTGGTTCAATAAAAATAAACAAGAAGAAATAAATGGACTGTAATGAAAAAAAATCATAGCCGATAATACCAATTTCCTTTGAATCGGTGATCTACAGACAGTTATTAGCCTAGTACTGGAAGCATCATTACTTCAGAACAACTGATCATCTGAGATCTTCATACGGTAGGTAGAATGTAGCGATATGGTAAGGATAAATTCAGAAGGGTAGTAATAAAGCAGGTGCGTAATTCTTCCTTAACAAAGTGGAGAAATCGAGAAATCGCCTAGGCAGGGTTGCTAGGTCCCTTATGTAGATTTTTCCTCACCGGAATCATGACGAAGGCCAATCTGCTGCCCTATCAAGCATATCATGTTGGTGAATGTGCTGTTTTTTATAGCTTAACAAGTTGACTGCCGTGATACTTTACAGGATTCCAATGAGAAAATTCAATTTAATTTAATCATATTACATTGTTAGAAAATCTTGATCTGGGTAAGGGTTGAATCTGGAAAGTATGCGATCTCTTTGCCTGGTCATAAAAAAATCGACCTTTGTAGGAGGAAAAGGAGGTTGCTTAAATAGACTAGGAAAATCAGCTCTGTTACAATTTTTTTTGGCGACTTTGGAGAGAGACATATTGCTGGTTGCAGCTAGACCCTCTCAGAGACTACTGATGAAGTTGGGCTAAATGACTTCTGGGTGGAGCTGACTGGAGGGATGCTAGTGTTGGTTCGCAAAGACACAGTGAGTTTGAAAATTCGTCTTGTGCCATAGCCATGACCAATTCATTTCAAATACCATGCCATATTTTAAGCCAAGTATACTCAATTGTTAGAACCATATGTTCATTAATATTTTTCAGTCTTATGGTAACTTTGTTGTACATTTTGTTTGAAGGAATAATATATGTTTTAAATTATATTCTCGGTACAAGGTGATAATTGATTTGAGCTATTACCTATATGCGGTATTGTTCTGTTTATTTTGTTAATTTATTACATTTTTCTTATATTTAATAAAAATCTTATTGTTATGGTTCTTCACAATTTGTGTGGTTTATTTGTCAAGCATCATACTTTTGTACAAAGCACATCACAAGGTGTAGAAATCAGAGTTTGTATAAAATGTAGCCAAGCTACAGGAAATATAACGACTAAATTGTAAATAGATCCGTTTGTAGAATCTATAGTAAAGTCTATAACTAATTTTTTAACCAAGGGGGTATGGGGGGGGGGACAACAGGAAAGCCTAGGCCCTGAATTTACATATTACAGATATTATACCAAAACTACTTTTTCAGTGTTTGGTCACTATTGTTCTCAGATGTTGATAAAGAAAACCTAAATAAAAAAATAAATAAATGGGATCATAACACTGAATAATCATAGGTTAGGTTGGTTGAAAGCAGTATGCACACATGTTTTATGTTCAAGTAATAGTTGCAGGAAAAAGGAAAGTGACAACCTAATTTTTCTAGCAAACAAAAAAATCATTGAAGTAGCCATTGAAAAACTAAAAATAAATTATGAAATGGTATATATAAGGAACCAAATCAGCAAATGTTAGTAAATTTATGGAAAAATTATAACAGGTATTAAAAAACGAAGATATACAGCTCAGAGGACAAAATTAGCAAGGGTAAATAACACAAATAGAAGTCCTCAAGAATTATTGTAAACGAAATGGACAAGAACTTGGTCAGGTTAATACAGAAATAACAAATAATTTTGAAAAAAGAATATAATAAAGGATTGGCAAATATAAAGGACATTTTGGAAAGATGCTATTAAATCTAAAATTATGCTAATAGAAACACTGAATAATAATATTGGGAATATTAAATGCAACATGGTTTTAGTTTTCAGATTTTATGAACCAAGATTTTATAAGAATTACAAAATTGATGAAATTATTCAAGAACAGCTGGCAAAAGCAGGAGATTGTAGCCACATAATTTAACCTGCTGGGAACGATTATAAGGAATATTTATTAATCTACTAAATGGAAGCAATCTATAATTCACTTATTTAACCCCCTACTCAATACTTATTCCAGTTTAAAACTTTTCAGCTTTTGGCTCGATTAATTACAGCAAGCCTATTGGATGAACTATCTGTGTGTTCAATGTTCAGTAAGCATTTTGGAAATATAGTGCACAACTTATGCTTGAAAAGGAAGGTGGGGAAAATATCCGATTATATTATATTGAGTATAAAAATTAATATTCACCGTATTAAATATTTACACCAAAGAATGTTATATTGAAGAACTTAGATTAAAAAAACAATAGCTTTAGGACATTATGTAGAGGTGTAGAGACAGGAAACAGTGAAGAACAATTTAGAAACAACTTTACTAATATCTGAAGAAATCCCTAACATTTTACAGAAACAGAACAGAAAATAATTACAGCTATTCTGTTAATAGTGGGATAAACAGATATGATTGGAGGATAACATTCAGACGAAAATTCACCCTAGACATAAATAGAGAGAGATGGCTTTCAAAGAGAGGAGATGAAGAAATGAAATGTAATCGGTAATGGATAACTCAATTTATAAGCATGCAGATGTAAGGCGAGGATTATGAAGAATACAAAAGGATACTGTCAAAACAAATGAGAAGAGTTTCACATTGAAAGAAGTATTCTGGAGCAATTCACAAAAGGCAAAACCCGTTTGAAGAAAATAAAAACAATGCATGCTACACTGTCATATATACCGTGTGTGGAATTAAATCTTTCGCTTTTGTACATCAGATATACACTTGAACAGGATTCGAAACCAGGCTCACAGGAAATGGAACTAATCATTAAAAATAATAATATCAAATCAGGGAAAAGAAATACAAATAAATAAATTAAGAAATTTTTCATACCAATCTTGTCAAAATATATTTTTTTTTTTAATTTAAGCTAAATGGAATGTCGTCAATTGCATATACATTGTTTTGTTGTGTTTGTTTAGAAATTGTATTCAAAGGATATTAATGTTAAAATTAAGATCTAGAGAGGTTTATCTGTAAAAATTCTAATAGTAAAGTATGTTTTGCTGTTTTTTATATTATATTTACAAGCCTCTCGAGTTTTTTGAATAAATTGATTATTTTTGTAGTTATTATTTAAACATGGATGATATTTCATTTTTAGACATATTTTTCAATTACATCTATTAATACAAGTTTGGATAGTGTACCAAAATTCTTTGTTAGTTCTATTAAGTTCAAAGTGTTTTTAATTCAGTACAATCTTAATAATCCAGCGGTCGGTTAGTCCTGCGATTGTTGAAGTGTGATCTTATGGCCAAAGAACCTTTTCAAAAGAAATTTGAGTTGAATATCCATGACTCGGGTCTCATGAGTTGCTCCCAGAGCAACTGTACATTATAGATGAAAGCACATTATTCTGGATCTTGTTGCCATTTAAGACGTTTTTGCACTGTTCAGGGTCAAGTGGCACAGGCAGAAAAAAATCAAAAGACCGACTTGTGCGAATTCCATAGGCAGAGAAAAAATTTACTTAACTGATTATAGGGAAAGCCAAGCAGGTGAAGGAAATTAAAAACCTCTCAGTAACATAAAAATCAAACCAAATGATGGGTTACCCGAGATGTTTTTCCTGAATGGTTCATGCAAGATTTTATTCCGGCTGTAGAAAAGTTTTCAAAAGACCACATCTAATTTGTTTTAGCAAGTAGCTTGTGTTGTTGCTTTAGTGGTAAATGGACAAAGCCAAAGATAGGCAGTCTGTGCATTTGGTTTACCTAAAACTACTGTTCAGAGAGCAATTACTCGTTACCATGAGACAGGCTTGTGTGACAGAGTCTGCTCAACTTCTTCATATAACTCGGGGAGTTATTTATTTTACAGTACTTTTTCTTTGTAGTTTGTGTATTTTGTTTTATTCCTTGATTTGCAATTTTCTCTTTTCTAATTTTAGTCATCTCCTTTTTGCTATAACAAAATAAACATTTATAAAAAATTATGATTAATTTTTTACAAAATTATCTGGTGGAGTCAAAAGCAATGAACAGAAAATTGTAATTAACTCAAAAACTGTGTGTATTAAAGTATTACTTGTATTTCTTTCATGTAACTGTTTGGTTATCAAGGACCCCATGAGATTTAATAAATTAAAAGTTTAAATTACTGTTTATTTTTTATTAATAAATCAAGATATATTACAAAATGGTAGCCACCAATGTGGGGCTTATTCATATTTTTTTAAGGTCATAATAGAATATTACAATATCCATTTAAATTATCTATCAATTTCTATCACCAATTATGTCTTTATGAAATAGACAGAATTATACACCCAAACCAATAATACCATGAGATCATATTTAACCTAGCATTATAAAATAAACTACTATTTATTATGAACGTTTTATAAATATCCTCTGACTCCCTTTGATTAAGAAAGTAAAATTAATGCAAAGGCTAGATTTTTTGGAGCATATTTCTTTCGTGGATCTGTTCCAGCCAATGGATATTTATTTTTGTAAATATTAAGGAGATACTGTAGTCAGTATATTTGGTAACTATGGCCAGTGTTTTTATTCACTTCCAATTATAATTTATATTTCTGTTTAATTATCTTCTGTACACTCAATTTCTTTCAACTTGCTATTAACATATTCCTCCTTTGTGGTTTTTTCAGATGAGGGGACATCTATTAAAGAAGAAGAGGAGCTAATTATCACAGACGATGGTGAGTGGTTTTCATTTTTATAAATGTAAAAGAGATTCTATAGTCTGTTATTTGGTGACTGCCTACAGTGTTATTAACATCGACCAATCACGCATTTCCTTTAATTGTCAATGTTGTGGTCACCTCTTGATTATGAATAATTAGAATTTCCCCTCTTCTCAGCCCAGAAAATATCGAACTATGTTTCCATATTTTAATAATAAAGCTTGACGTTAGTCAGAGAGGGGGGAGAAGCTAGTGGTGGGAAACAGCCACAGGTGGGGGAACCATCCCCACCATGGCTGGCTTACCTATATAACCCGGCCATCTTGAGGCGGTTAATAGAACTTACTAGACCAGCACTTGGAACACAGCTCTCTCTCTCTCTCTCTCTCTCTCTCTCTCTCTCTCTCTCTCTCTCTCTCTCTCTCTCTCTCTCTCTCTCTTTCTCTCTCTCTGCACTGGCGCTTGCTGCTATACTCAAACGATGGCCTTCTCATTCAACTACCTCTGCATCTCTCTCTCCTAGCCTCGCTATGTTTTAGTCTGGCATTGTCAGACCCTCACCTTCCTAGTGGGAATCTCTACCTTCATCTCGCTAAAACTTGCACCACCTTGGGAGTGACCTTGCCCTCGCAGACGACGGTTGCCGTGGCCCTACAAACTTTACTTGGTATCGTCTCCCACAGCAATCCAGTCTACTTCTCTCCGGTTCACACTCGCCTTTGGGATCCGGACGGTTTTCCTCTACCCTTAGATACCAAGTGCCAATTCGTGGGCATTCCAAGACCACATAAACTACCTATAAACCTACCCTGTTCCTCTTCTCCTGAGCATAGTGCTTTGTTGGGGCACACCTTCTAAGATCTTATGGAGTCAGATCAAAACGAATTAGGCTGGTAGCCAGGGTGAAAGACCACAGGTCCACCCGCTCTATCTCTTTCTTGGCGCTCGCTGGATGTCGGCTAGAGGTTGTAGTGACCCTATGCCGCGGTGGGCTTCCTCTCCCCACTTTGGGGATATTCGACATCTAACCCGACAGTCAAGTATACTTTAAATTTCTTTCAGATTGCTGTTGTCTTAGTACATATTACTCCTTTGTGCATTTTTCAGACGAGGGGACACCCATTAAAGAAGAAGAGGAGCTGATTATCATGGGTGATGGTGAGCGGTTTTAAATGTTACAGACATAATATAATCTGACTATTTTTTGACTGCCTCCAGTGTTTTTATTTGCTTCCACCTATCAGTTATTTCCTTTAATTGTCAATTATACTTTTAATTTATTTTAAATTGCTATTGTCTTAGTACATGTTCCCTCTTTGTGTCTTTTTCAGGTGAGGGGACACGCATTAAGGAAGAAGAGGAGCTGATTATCATGGACGATGGTGAGCAATTTTCATTTTTATAAGTGTTAATGGATACTATGGTCCGTGTATTTTGCATATTGCTGCATCTAATGTTTTAATTCACTTCTACCTATCATTTATTTCCTTTTAGTTCTCAAGTATACATTCAATTTATTTTAGATTGCCATTATCTTAATACATATTCCTTTGTGCCTTTTTCAGGTGAGGTGATACATGTTAAAGAAGAAGAGGAGGAGCTGATTATCCCAGACAATGGTAAGGGATTTCAATTTTTTTTTTAAACGCAACAATCAATATGGTTGTTGGCAACCTACTTTTTTACTAAAACCAAATTTTGGCTTTTTTAAACTTTGAATTTTAAAATATCTCTGAGCACATGTTGTTTATTTTTTAATTTATGTTTTTATCTAATCGCATACGTTTCAGGAATGATATGTTACCATATCAGAGTCCATCTAATTTTATTTATTAAATAAAAAAAAATCTGTTGCCCTTCTTAGAATTTGGCTTCATACTTCGTCATGAAGCAGTTATACTAACCACTACACCATATAAGAGCCATTTTTTATTATTTATTATATGGTACATTTGGAATCGGTCATATTCATTATCCAAAATATCTAATTAAATTATTATGACCAAATAGAAAGTTTCTCTTTTGCACTAAACAACACACAGAAACCTGCTCCCAACTCTCTTGGAAAATATTGAAATTCCTAATCGCATGAGTGTTATCCCTACAGTAGGATTACCATTTGTTGTGTGACATCTTCAATGATGGATGCACCCAGAAGATTGTGGGGCTTGAGCTTTATAAGGCAGTGGTTGGGAGCCCTTACTGCAACACTGGTCTATTGTACAGAGGCTCAAATAAGTTGAAGATGCACAATTCAGGGTTTACTTCAATCGTTCTGCTCTAACGGAGCAATGCTATTACCCATGGCAATAAAGAGTAACTCAGGCTCATGGTGAAAACGTCTATCTATGGTGGATACAATCGTCAGTATTCTCAGGTGTCCATAAGTTGATCTATATCACAAATTCATTTGCTGAATAGAATGCATCCTTATCCGGATTTCGTCTTTTGGGCTGTTTCTTGTTAAGGCATAGTTTAAGCTTACTATGAAAATCTTGAAGATTTTATAAACACTCGCCAATAACAATGTCTTGCATTCTAATTGCTCAAGTGAACATTTCTCTAACTCCACACGATGCACTAAATCTAGAATGAACTTCAGTATTATCACTTCTGTCATGTCATTTTCATGATTTAAAACTATTTTACCACTACATCAAAATTTGCTATAGAAATGTAACAATTACTGTACAGATTAAACCAGAAACAAACAAAATGATATTAACTATGAACATGGTTTAGAAATTACACCATTCATCCACTGTATTGCCATACTTTTAAAAATATCACAAAGTGTACAGAAAGTGATTATTTCAAACACCTTACCATAAACAATTTTTAATTCTAGAAATTATAGATAAATTAATTAATCTATAATTACTGCTATGAGGACTGCTCAGGAGTGTACAGTTTGAGGGACTGTATTACATTGACCATAGCGTGAGGAAGGTCGGCAACCGTAAGACGCAACATTCAGCATTTGGCCACTCAAATTCACAGAACCAGTACCAACTTAACAAGTAAAATGAAAATTGAGAACCTGGAAGAATGTTAATATTAATACTGATAATTTCCAGGCTATAGTTACTAGCTCACTCAATTTACTAACACTAAAATTGTTACTACTTTGGCCTTGGACTATGAACATGGAAGAATAATTCAAGTTTAAAAACTGTGCCACAGAAAATATTTGACTTACCGAATAAGGATTTCCAACTTTTTAACACTGAAATCTCTGTGGCCTCAATACGCGTTCTCTCCAAAAACAATAGTGAACCATCTAAGCCAGACTGAGGAGACAGAGTTTCACATCACCTGCTGAGGCAAATCTCAGCTTATTCTGCAGCAAACCTCAACTTAATTCACATAAACTTGAAGCTTATTAAACAAGGAAGTTTTTGATATAGTAGGGAATTTGTAGTCTAGTTGGAGACTGATAAAAAAAATCGCATATAATCCATGATTTTACGAAAACAGAACTTGCATATTTTGGCTGCTTATAAGTTCCATTCAAATGGTTTTAACTAATACAAATTTTACTTTTTTTTAATTAAAATTTTGTCTAGTTTACGATTCTGCAACTATCTAACTTAAATAGTTTTTTAGTTATCGCTTCCTATTCAACAAAAAATGTGACAACCTTAAAAAACAAACACAAAATTTAAATTTACTCCATCCCTGTTCAGAATCGGACCACAGGCCAAATGAACTGAACGTTTCTGTTGCACTTGAGGTCTACTATCACCTCTTTATGTTTTGGACATCAATTACATTACCATGTACATCAGGAGAAAAACAATTGTTTAGGGAAGAACATAATTAGTTATCAATCCTCATTAAGCAGTGTTGCTGCTGCTACCTATAAGAGACAGCAGGAACTACCTTTGCTTCCTGCCTCCTGGCTCTCTCTCTCTTCTAAGCTGTCAAAAACAGTGACTTAATTTTGTTGGACATTGGAAAAGTTTTCAACGCTGTTTGGCACACTGGTCTTTACATAAACTAATTATCAATATATTCCCTCCTTTCTTGAACCTCATTTATTCCTATCCAACACACAATTCTATATCCAAATTGTTATACCTGGTCCCAATATTCTTCCCCCTGCTAGCCTTCCACCAGATGTCTTATCATCAATTCTATTTAGCCTGTTTGTTTTGGATTTTTACGACAGGTTAATACACATCTTCTTACTCCGATGCCACAATAGTAAACTTCACCATGCCTTACAAACTTCATTAACAAAATCTTTAATGAAAAACATCATCCAAGTTTGTTGGACCCTGTAAAAGCTTTTGTCACTGTTTGCACACTGCTCTTTTACATAAAATATGCATGAATGAATTCCTTCTGTCTCAAACTACCAGTCTCCCATTAACTTCCCCTAACTCCCAACCTTCCACGAGGTTCCTGTCAATCAATAACTCTATTTAACCTGCCTGCTCCCAATTTTGCAACACATTTGAAACTTATAAGCTGACGACATCTTGTTTTGCATTGAGACACTAGTAAGCTGCCCACAACAAATTCTCCAAAAAAATTAATAAGATTGTCTTTGGAAAGAGATCAGTTGATTTAGACAATCCTGACTAGATGAACTTCCAAGTATCTGGGTTGCTGATTCTCAGGTGAATTTGAGTTCAACAACGGTGCTGCAAGCAAATTAACTCGCAACAACAAAGGTTTAATTTATAATCTGCTTTAAGAGGACCAAAAACTTAATGCCATAAACTACATCTTCAGCAGTACAGAGTTTGACTTGTAAAACTTACTTCAGTAATCTTGTAAGGATTCAAAACTTAGGTATAAGGATTATTAATATCCCTTGCTATAGAAAAAATAATAACATACACTAAACGACTTACAGCTTTACAATACAATAATTTAGCCATAACCGAAATAAGACATATTTCAATAATACAATAGTTTCTGAAAACCCACTAATAAGTTCATTTATTTAGTGGTATGTTTCTGTAAACAATAATACTTTTTGAAACTAAAAATTTTAAAGTGGTGTGGAAATTCCCACTATTAAATGGAAGAGATAATAAAAATACCATTTAAATTTAGTCTATTAGACAAAAAATGTTATGTCTAGTTGCCTGAATTATGACTACATTATCTGAATGAATTGGTTAAGATCCGCATGGGTGTGTGTGCTCAATAGAGTACAAATTTAAGAAATGAAAAAAAAAGTTTAAACAATGGCTCCTATTCTTACATACTCAGATCTGCTATTTCTCTTCTGGTAAGCATGATTCAGTCTCCCTGCACCAGCATCCATTTAAGTCTTCTTATCTGTTCATATAATTTTTTATGATTCACATTTGGTTTTATTTCAATATTTTCTAAATGATATATGTAAAGTTTCTTTCACGAACTATGTAGCATTTGAGCAGTATGAGGAGCATCTCGGTGGTCAGCTTCAGTGATATGTGTGAAGAATGGACTGTCCTTTCTTTTTAATTGTTCAAGTCACCTTGCCTTTAACTTTTGATAGGTCCTTCTCACGTACGGGACATCATGTTTGCCAGAGTCAACTTGAATACCCCAAAGCAGTCTCATAGTGGTACCTGATCTGTAGGCTTCAATATCCAGGTCTGTAGTGCCTTGTTTGTTCAGAATGACTACCTAATACCTGCTTTGTTTACAATTTGGCCCATCTTATCAGAAATAGGTCTAAGGTATGAACTGGTGGACTATTTGATGTAATCATTACAAATGTTGGTTTTTGGCGAATTCACTCCTTTCAATTCTATTCTGTATTTAGGCTATGATATCCTCCCTCTATACAATGTTTGCTTAAATATGTTTTATTTCATTTCATTCTTTGCTATCCAATGGAGTGTTTATAAGGGTGTAGATAATGTGAAATGGTTTTATTTTGTTTTCTTGTAATTCTTTTTTTTTCTTCAGAAACTTGTGTAATACTTTCAAGAAGTTACCTGATATGGTTGACAAAAATTAAGTAGAAATGGCCAACCCTTGACAAGAATCCAGAAGAAAGCAAAATTAAATTACAACCCATCGAAGAAGTTGAAAAAAACACACAAATTAGTTTGTCAAGTAATTAATAATAAAATATAAAGGTGTTATTATTTATATTATAGACTATCTTAACTGGTGCTCACATGCATCTGCATGCAAAAATGTAATATATGCACAGGTTCCACAATTTGATGCCTGTGTGGACTCATGTGTGAACTGGGCATTAGGAAAACCTTTTTTTTTGTAATCAAGTATTGTTTTATAGGAGGTCTGGACCCACTTCAGATACACCAGGATAATTTTCATCCCCAGCAATCAACTGGATTGGCCGAAAATAATTTGAAAATGTCTCCATCCCATCCACAGTTATCAAACAGTCCATATGAGTTTCCTCATTTTGGCTATAAAGCTGTAAAAGATAGTTATTTAATGAGTATAAACGAAAATACTCATCACTGTTCTGCTTGCAGTTATAAAACAAACACAGTTAGTAATCTAAACAAACATGTCATGGCCCATCATTCAGGGGAGACGTCTGATCAGTGCCCTTATTGCAACTATAGAACAAAAACAGTTAGTTCTTTAAAGAGACATATAATGGCACAGCATACCAGAGAAAAACCTCATCAGTGTTCCCATTGCAGCTATAAAGCAGTAAGAGGTGACCAATTAAAGAAGCATGTAATGGCTCATCATACAGGAGAAAAACCTCTACAATGCTCTTATTGCAACTTTAAAGCAGTAACTGCTGATAAATTAAAGGTGCATGTGATGGCACTTCATACAGGAGAAAAGCCTCATCAATGTTCCTATTGCAGCTATAAAACTGTTCAAGCTGGTAATTTAAAGACCCATATAATGACTCATCATACAGGAGAAAAACCTCATCAGTGCTCTTTTTGCAGCTATAAAGCTGTAAGAGCTGATAAATTAAAGATCCATATAATGGTTCATCATACAGGAGAAAAACCTCTACAATGTTCTTATTGCAGCTTTAAAGCTGTTCAAACTAGTAATTTAAAAATACATATAATGACACATCATACTGGAGAAAAGCCTCATCAGTGCTCCCATTGCAGCTATAAAGCTGTATTAGCTAGTGCTTTAAAGACACATGTCATGGCCCATCATACAGGAGAAAAACCTCATCACTGTTCCCACTGTAACTATAAAGCAGTAACAGCTAGCAACTTAAAGAGTCACGTTATGGCCATACATACAGGGGAAAAGCCTCATCAGTGTTCTCATTGCAGCTATAAAGCTGCACTAGCTAGTTATTTGAAGATTCATGTCATGGCCCATCATTCTGGAGTTATTCCTCATCAGTGCCCTCATTGCAACTATAAAGCTGTGCAAGCTTGTAGTTTAAGGAGACACATAATGGCCCGTCATACTGGTGAGAAACCTCATCATTGTTCGCATTGCAGCTACAAAGCTGTTCAAGCTAGTGATGTAAAGAAGCATATGATAGCACATCATACCGTAGAAAAACCTCATCAGTGTTCTGATTGTAGCTATAAAGCTGTAAGAGCTGACCAATTAAAGAAGCATGTAATGGCCAATCATACATGATAAAAGCCTCTTCATTTTTCTTATTGCAGCTATAAAGCGGTAATTTAGAGACTCGTTTAATGGTGCATCATAAAGGAAGATAACCTTATGGGTGTGGCGTTCTGATTGCAGCTATAAAGCTAGTACTACTGTACCAATAGGACTTAATACCACACTATGCCAACTGAATGAATGAATAATGCTTTATTTACAAAATCTCGCAAATTCAGGCTGTGAGCGACCTTTCTTACAATTAACGAGAAAGTACATTACTATGTCAATAGGTCAACGTCATGTCATTGTTTGCTTTATACAAATGAGGTTTCTTCAATAGTTTACTTTAAACCTTTACTTACAAAAGCACAAATAAAGAACATTATTGGATGAAAATAATTAAACAATGCATTATTACACTTGGTCGTAAAGAGTGCCTATCGAAGTACAATATAATCGGATTTTTGAACTTTTCATACATTTATATGCATTATTGTTTCTACTAAATAAAAGGGAATATTCAAGATTTATTAATTGATATTAGAGTTTCATACACATTTTCCAAGATTATATCTATAATTTTAAAAGTTTAAATAAGTTAGGAAATTTATTGTGCGATGTTATGCTTTTTATAACAAAAGAGTTCTGAAATTGATAGCCATTAACAAAAGGAGGAAAAGTAATTCTTTTTCCTGGACATGAGGAAATCATTCCATGTTAGTTTTTTTGTATTAAGGTAAATGGTATTTAATTATATGTTAGCATTTAGTTTGTTATACAAGTAGATTATTTTTATTCCCAGTGCATAGTTTATGTTAATGTATATAAATTGTTCTCTTCTTTTCAGAAAGAAACATGCAAGCTTAAATTTAAAAATGCTTATCTAAAGATTTTGAATTTATATTATTAGTATCTTTGTACTTATATTATTACATTTATATTTATAATTGAGAGTTGCTAATAACACCAATAGATGAGACTATTTAATTGTATTCATTGTAAATGGTTATATTTGTCTTCTACTTTATTAAAGATTCCTCTGGAACCAAGTTGTAATTGTTGTTTACCTTTTTATATCACTAATTTATTAGGATGTACACAAATTGCATTTATCGTTCTGCTTGTTATGAGGTACTAAGTGTACCTTATGTTTTTCGATTAACTGTGAGAGTTTTGATACTCTCACCCCCTGTACTATTAAAACTAACAGGAAAAAAAATGTAATGGACTGGTTGCTACATAATGGAGAAACTACCACCCGCGAAAGAGAATTAAGATAAGTGCAAATCCTATTTTTGAATGTTCATCCTTAATTAATGTACTAATTACTATCTAAACAGCTAAAATATGTTTATCAATTGAAAAATGTGGTATTTTTTTTACATTATGTTTCATTATTAACCGAAAAATCGTATTTAACCAGATAGTAGTAAAATGCGAAAAGTGATATTTAAGTATTAAACAAAACGAAGTTAAGCACATTAATCTATCATTGGAGGGAAAAGCGACGATTCAACGCTTCCAACAACTGCTTCTGCTAAGTGACATTTGGCCTCCTTGTAGCAGTCATGAGTTGCTCCTGTACGGTATGAAGGTAGTCTCGATCTAAATCTGAAAAAAAAAGATACATCGTAGAAACTACCCTTTATCAGTTTTAGGGGTTTCGTTCGACTATGTTTTCACATGAGTGTCTGTCTGTCTGCGAAACTTTATAAGGAGATCTCATAACATGATAAATATGGTCATCTCAATAATAAAATATCATTAATTAATTAGTTCGCATAAGTACAGTATAATTTTTTTTACAATATAAAATAATATGTAACACTTATTGGACTATAATTATGCAAAGTCATGAAAATTTTATTCGCAATTTTTTTCTATCCCAGTTTGATATAAAGAGATTATATTTTGCGTTCAAATTTTACTTGATGCACCAGATATGGAGGAAATAAAACAACTGTAATGGAGATTAAACTATTGTAATTAAAAACCAAATATTTTCTTATCATACAATCAAGCGATACATCATCCATTTATACTAGTAGATCTCAGTGTCCAGATTAATAATAGCTATAATATTGATGCTTTAGTGGACTATTATTACAATAAGACACAAAAATCTATTTGAATTCCGTTTTTTACTACACGTCATTATGTCGTTATCAAATTGTAAAGAATGTTACATTGTCCCTTGTATACCCTTGATGAAACAGTCCATACATATGTAACATTTATCACAGGGATCTGCCGGAACGTTCCCTGTGAACAGTAGGATCACATAACTAGGTAATATAAATTTCTATGACTGAATAGACATTTTGGTTATGGAGTGGACAGGCGTAGAAGACGACAATCAACAAAAATCACCAGTTTGTATACTGAACCCGGATTTGTACACTAGTGTTGAAGCTGTAGAAGACAACTGCTAAACCAGCTCGATCTAAAACTGAATAATGACTTGGAACCTCAAGACAGTTTAACTGAGAGGTAAATAAACTATTCTGATCCGGCTAAAAAAAACAACCCATACTAAACATAAAAATACTGGAGAGGAGCATTACAGGTGAGATACCTTCTCAGCGTAAGTGTCTTAAAAAACTTTAAATACATATAAGTGAGAAAATTGAAATAAAAAAAATATTCCACTATAAGAACTTAATTGTAATAATGAAATTACGTAGAGAGAACATGTGGGACCCGGAGATTTTCCATTTGCATTTCCATGTTCAGATGCAATGTTGGATAACTGAGTTTCAAAATTGCAATAGAATGTTTCAGCATTTGACACGCGTCTATATATTCACTCTGATCGGGTTGGGACAAGGCTTATGGTCAGAGAGTAAAGAATTTTTCTGAATTTAGAATTGTCAACAGCTGAATCATTGGGCTAGGGTAGTGCTATGCTGGGATTGACTGAAATACTATTGATTGCGTTGGTGATTGTACTGTCATAACACAAGGAAAAATACTGATAATGGTCAAATAATAAATGAGAACTGTGTAATTAACATTGAACAATAAATGCATATTGTCTGAACATAGTAAAAACATCCTTATCTCGCTGTATAACAAATGTAACCTAAACGGGAGGTACTAACTAACAAGCAGTGCTGGGCAATATCATAACACTCCCACACTTATTTTTTTAGCTAATACTAATATTAATATAATATATTATGAACATGGTTGATCACGAAAATTGAACGTTAAACACTATTAAACATCAAAGAGCTGTTTTAGTCTATGATAAACTCCTTGAGTTTTCCGGGAACTTTCCGTATCCTGGTACGTCTTATAGGATTATCCAGCATGTATGGAGTATCTGCAGAGGCTTGCATCTTGGGAGGAAGAGGGCCGAAACCTGGATTGGTGTTGGCCGGTTCTTCTACAACGGAAGGTGGTGGTGCTCCTTCAGGAAATGGGATGAATAAAGATGGCCTAACATCAAACATGACACTTTTTTTCACGGGTCCCGTTCCTACTTCCGATCTTCGTAATTGATTAGTTTGGTGTTTGGCCAGGTACGTCGACTGTCCCAGTACCCGAATGATGGTTTACTTCCCCTGTAATTCCGTGAAAACACTTGGAATCCCACACTAAAATGGCGTTTTACTACCTGAGTTGAAATGCGGGTCAGTGGGTTGGAGTATGTACAATTTAATTTTTAGTTCCCTATTTAAATAATATTCGGCTGGTTACGTGCCATATTGAAGCGAAGTAACTCGAAAGCGAAATAAAATGTCATGAACTAAGAATTTTAATGAGGTAATATGGTTACTCATGCATTCAAGTTTCTTTTTTTTTAATTTGTAAATAGCGCTCTGCCTATCCATTTGTAGCCGAAAATTGTGTGCTGGTGAAAATACACGCGTTGGCTGAAACCTGCGGCGTGAGGGAGTCCGTGAGAGCTGTGTGTGTCCTTTAAAAATTGAATTGAATAAAAAATGATAATAACTAAGGTAGGCACTAGCATAGTCTATATGGATACGTTGAAACTTATTATGTGGCTCATCCAAGGGGTACGCAACTTCTTTGGGGGGATTGTTTGTGATCTGGGAACTGGCAGGAAAAGATCAAGCATGACTTTCAATAGGCTGCGCTACGCCGTTTATAAGATGAGAAAAAACACTTGGCCGGGCGTCACAAGAGGTAAGGAAGGGTCAAAATATACAAGCAACTTGTCACCAGCAATGTCGTTTTTCAATTGTCGGAATGATGAGTCACAGCTTGATGTCCAAAGAAACTTTTTGTTTTTTGTTAGAAGGTCTCCGATGCCATATATATAATAATAGAATAATAGAATATTCCATTTTATTATTTAAATAATGATATAATTTATTATAAAAATAGCAATGGTTAATAAACAGATAAATAGATAAGGCGAAAAAACAATAAATAAAAAGAACTTTATACCTAGTTAAGGTCAGTTTAGGAAACTAAGTGCTTAAAAAGTGGAGAATAGACTTAATGTATGTCTGATTAATCTCATAAAAAATGCTGTTTTGAATCAAGTTACAATCTTGAATAGGTTTCAGAGCTGGGACTTAAAAAAGGATAAAAGTTAGCAAAGCAGATACTATTTTATTCTTGGTAAATTTGTTGGTCATTTGATTTGATGGACTCAGCTCTATGGGGTCGGAAGGTTACTAAGCATGTGCTGCTTAGTGCCCATTACCATCATCACCCGAACAAGCCCCGCAGGAACTAATTAATAATACTGCCTGCAAATGTTCCAATGGGTGCTGTGCTGGGTGCTTGTGTTTGCAGGAAGCAAGGGATAAAATGTTCTCCGATATGTTATAATTGCAGAGGAGCATCCTTCACCAATACACCAGATAAAATTGATAGCAAACCAAACTTGAACGATGGCGAAGATATGCTACCTAACAAAGATGACAATTAGAAGACTTTCTGGATGATGTGGGCATTCAATTAGACCAATTACCCCAGACAACTTTTACTTCCATACTCAACAAATCCAATTAACTTTGTATTTTTAATGTTAATTTTAATTTGTTGTCAATGACCTACACATCAAAGCTTTTTCAAGTAAACTTTTTTACATTTTAATTACATATTAACATCGCAATGTGAGTTTTTAATTTCATATTCCAAACTAATAATCATTCTCCAAAATTGGTTCTTGGTTCGTCAACACTAAATATTTATACGCCAACATAAAGAATTTGCTTCTCATGGAAAGAAAATTCTATGGTCTCACCAGACAAGATGTTTGCAGAGTAGCATATATGCAGGATCACATCCTACAACTGATTAGACAGCGTAATAACATCAAGAACAGGTGGTTTAGGACCAAAAACAGGGACTTAAAACCGGTTTTAAATGCTCTCACAAACCAAGTTAAGTCCCTGATGGCCCAGTGGAAAAATTCGATTTGGGAAGATCGCCTCACCAGTCTCCCCGGTGACCACAAGCAATTGTGGAAGCTTGTGAAGACCTGCAGGTCCAAAAAGAACGGTGTAAGGCTGGCCGTGAGCGGGCAGTTCATTCCCACCACCGAGCAAGCGGACATCTTGGCGGCCCATTATGAGGAAGTCAGTCGTGGCCAGGGACAGCCAATAGGAGCCCTCGACCCCCCACCCTCCCCACCACTACCGAAATCTACACCTCACACCGGCAATGCACTGCATTCATTCGAAGAACGACCGGCAAGAAGGCCCCAAGTCAGGATTCCATCCAGAACATCCAACTCAAGCAGCTGCCGAGGAAAGGAATCTCATTCATAACGAACGTGCTGAACTCCTGCTTCAGGCTGCACTATTTCCCCCAGAACTGGAAGCACGCTGTAGTGGTCCCCCTTCTGAAACCAGCGAAAAGCGGTTATGAGCCATCTCATTACCGCCCCATCAGTCTGCTGACTCAACTCTCGAAGCTGTTCGAGAGAATCATCCACGTACATCTCTCAGGGCACTGCGAGTCACAAGAAGTCATCCCACCAGAGCAGACTGGTTTCAGCACAGTTACAGCGAACAACAACCTGGTGAGATTGCAACACCACGTCGCATCGAACGTCCGGAGCAACAGAGCTACCGCTATGATTTCACTGGACTGTTCGAAAGCTTTCGACTCTGTGGATCATTACATCTTACTCCAACGTCTGAGGGAATATGAATTCTCGGATCAGCTGCAGAACCTGATGAGGTCCTATCTTACAGGCAGAACTTTTTCGGTTCGTATAGGCACTACGTCTACGACCCGAAGAAATTACACTGCCGGTGTCCCCCAAGGATCGGTGCTAGGCTCCCTGCTGTTCAACATTTACACCGCCCACATCGTAGGAGCCTCGTACCCCAACTGCGAGGTATCGGCGTATGCAGACGACATTGGTGTTTACAGCACTAGCATCAATCCCACCAGAGCCCTGAAATTCGCTGAGAGCGCCAGTCAACAGATCGTCGAGAAACTCGATGCCGTCCACATTAAAGTCAACCCGGCCAAGACGCAAGGAATTATATTCAGCTATAAATCCGGAAGAAAGAAGCTCCCGAAATCCTTCGTCTTAGACGGCAAAGAGTGCCATGTAAGCAACAAGCTATGCTACCTTGGGATTACCCTCGGTAGACACTTGTCGTTCACAACACATCTCGGCAAGAAGTTAAAGAGTGTTAGGAAGAAATTCTTCAGCCTCGGACACCTACTTCACAGCCCGGCTTTATCGGTACGCCTCAAGCTGCTGATATACCAGAGCGTCCTAAGACCTGCTTTGATGTATGGGACCCCTCTCTTCAAGTATCTGACTCCTAACACTCTCAAAACGCTCCAGCAATTTCAGAACAGAGTTCTCCGCACCTCCCTCAAACATACCCTGTTCGACCGAATGAAGGCAGACGAGATGCATAAAAAATTTGAAGTGCTCACCATTCAAGATTTCATCAAGAGAAGACACATCAAATTTTTCGACTCACTCCGACACAGCCACAACCCACCATTCTCCGACCTTCAACCACCACCAATGCCCGTCAGATGGAAGCACTGCTGGACCACCGAAGCCTGGAGACAGATGGACGTGATCGAACCCTAGCCCCCTGACGGAGACTGAAGATCTACACCCAGCCGAGAGATCGAGGCCGATATCCGAAGCTACAAGACCCCATCTACCTGTTTAAGCAGGGTCGACCTTCCGGCCGAGAGGCCGACTTATTTCAGGCCCCTGCCGGGGCTACGGGGCCCGACTACAAACCCTTGCCTAGGTACCCCTAGGCTCCACCCTCGGTAGACTCTCACTACCTTCCTGATTCCACCCGCCTCCTTTAGGCATACCCCACCCTATATCCTTCTCATACATCCTTCAAATGGGGGACTCCCCTTAGAGAAAGGCACTCATTAGCCCAAAATAATTTTCCCACATCCTATTTTATAAGTTTGAGAGCTAAGAAAAAAAAAAAAAAAAAAAAAAAGTAGCAATTATTTCTGTGAAAGAAATGGAATTAAACACTTATTCACATAAGACGGATTGGTGGGCAGGGCTTGGATCGGCCATTTCATGAATCGTCACAAGCATGTCTTAGCTGTGTTGAAACCTACTATAAAATAAATTATATAAATGGTTTCAACAAATAAGCAGTTGACCAGTTCTTCGATATCTTATTTTATAAAATTTAAAATGACAGCAAATAAGCCATGGATACCTGGTAGAGTAATAAAGGAAAGTGAGTGTCCTAGACAATATATAATAGAAAATGACGATGGAAAATTATTTAAGAGAACTAGGGAGCACATAATATTACCAACTAAGACTAACAATCAAAACCAAGAAAACATTGTAACGGAAGAAAATAGTACCAGATCATCTGGTAGGACCGTTAAACCCCCTAAAAGATTCAGTCATTCCGACTATACTTAGATGTTAATAAGAGTAATAAGAGACCTACATGTTGTAAGAATTTATCTTATAAGAAATTTCATGTAATAAAAGACTTACTATGTTAAAAAAAAAAAGTGTTAAAGTCATGTTATAGTCAACACTGTTCAATGTAACCAGTGGGGGAGTATATATAAAATATATTCTTGTTACCAATGTTAACATGTGCTGTTTTGTGTCCCTGGTTCATAATATGTTTAACACTATGTTTATAAATTCACAACCAGTATCTGCCAACACCAAAAGTATAACGTTGTAGTCTCCATTCTAGATGGAAAACTTTTTAAAGATGAGCAACTCTCGGGCCGACGTTTTATAGCCTCGTGCTTTCCATCAACAGGACCACAAAATTCCATTTTTTGTATTTCCACCCTTCCCTCTGGTATTTGTGGAACCTAAAGAAAAAATATTAGTTGTGTACTAAAATTTTCAAGCGCGTACAAACACATTCACACAAACATAGAGATTTGTGAGCTCGGTAAATTATTGTTTCTCTTTTAGTTTCAGGTTACATCAGCTACAAGTACTAAAGATGGTAAGGATGAAGAAATCTGCGAATATGACAATCAACTGTTGAAAATGAACATACTGTTGACAAATCGATTGAAGAGGACACATCACAACCGCCAGTCGTTCCTACTTTTCAAACAACTAACGTTAAACAAGTGTAAGCAAGTTACCTAGAGTTGAAGGTGCGATCGAAAAAAGTCGCCCGTCAACTTCAAACAAAGTCAATCCCGATGAAGCTGACGTATTTGGAAAATATGTCGCAGCTCAGTTGAGGGACCTTCCCATGAGGAACCGACTCACTTGCCAGGACAAAATTCAATCTATGCTAACTAAAGAGAGATTGAAATTTCTGGATTCCCCACGTCCTTCACCTTCTCCAGTGTTATCTGGAACATCGTCTCACTCCGGTGATTCAGATGATTCTAAACTAATTTAAAGCTGAAGGAGATTTTTTTACACAACTTTGACAAAACATTGAAATGACATTACCTGACAAAGCTGAAAGAGTGGGGTTTCTCCTAAAAAAATGTCCATGGTCCGGATATGAACTTCTCCGAGTTTCTCTTACCTACCAATCAATCAGAAGCAACTCATAGATAGCACTGATATACAAAACTAGAAGGTAAGATAATATAAAATCAGTAATTGTTATCAACTTCCAAACACATTTATTTTTGTAAGTTCAGAACAAGATTTAGGATAAAGTAGCTTAGGTATATCATGTTCAAGTCATTTCCTGCCAAGCAACTAAACCTTCAGATGATATAAATATAAGCTCATATTTGATTTCCTGCCCTTCATTTGCAGATCTCCTCGGTACAGTTTGTAGCCCTAGAACTTGTGATTCTTGCATTTCTAATCTCCCCGTGCCAAGTATAAAGTTACCTTCAGAATTTTAAATGTGCAAGGTTGAGTGTAACTTTTGTTTCTATTGGCATCGTAAAAAATTGTGCAAGTAGAATGTCCCCAATGGGGGACGACGCCCGCTGCGGGCTAGGGTCACTACAAACCGGCCGCTGTCCGGCGAGCGTCAAAAAAGAGATGAAATGAGTGGACCGGTGGTCTATGACCTTTGCTGGCGGCCTAGTCGGTGGCCAGCTTTATTCGTATTGATCTGACCTCATAAGATCTTAGAAGGTGTGCCCTGACAGTGCACTATGTTCAGGAGAAGAGGTATAGAGTAGGTATTATAGGTAGTTTATGTGGTCTTGTAATAACCACGATATCACACTCGGTATCTAAGGGTAGGCGCAAACCGTCCTGATCCCAAAGGCGAGTGTGAACCGGAGAGAGGTAGATTGGATTACTGGGTAAAGTTTTTAGGGCCACGGCGACCGTCCTCCGCGAAGAAGAGGTCTCTTCCAAGGAGGTGCTAATTTTAGCGAGACGAAGGCAGAGAATCCCACTAGGAAGGTGGGGGGTCTGACTACGCCGGACTAAAACATAGCGATGTTAGGAAAGAGTGATGCAGAGATAGTTGAATAAGAAAGCCATGGTTCGAGTAGAGCAGCAAGCGCCAGTGCAGAGAGAGAGAGAGAGAGAGAGAGAAAGAGAGAGAGAGAGAGAGAGAGAGAGAGAGAGCAGTGTTCTTCAGGTGTCGGGTTCCGAGGGTCTGGCTTCAAGTTTTTTTTTTTTTGTCAACCCCTTGGGTAGATATTTTTAAAATGATTCTTTAAATTGATACCTCCCTATATAAAAAGTAAGAATCATCTGATTTTATAACACACAAACAGATACTTTTTTTGGTAAATACGATTTCTTACATGTTTAAGTGATTTTATATTAATTATTTTTAATGACGTTCTTTCTTACTACTTTCAAATATTACTTGTGTCTTTATAAAAATATGTTTTCAACCTTCAAATTTTATTTCAGGAACTGAACCAACCATACTTCTCATATTTAGAGGAGCCATCTATGAATGAATGAAATCTATTCATCATTTGATTCCTAGTAAAATCAATTATAGTTAAGAAAAAAAAAACATTTTTAACTATTTGTAATAAAACATTAAACATTACATATAAAATCCTATTTAATTGAATTCCTTCCATTTGATCACCACTTTAATTTATTTTGGTAAGTTACTTTGGGTTTAGTATTCCAATTCGTACAAGAGAAAATTATTTGAGTTAAGTATAATTTGAAGTATAAAATCAGCGCGAATTCAATACGCTCATGATTTGATAGAGGAATCAAATATGTTAGTAGTTGAATTCAAACATTCTAATTATTCAAGTAGATCACTAACCTCTGTACCTCTGTATGTATTCGGATACAGTTGAATACTGGATATATTAATGTATCAATACTCAGGTAAATTTAAATAAAAAAATTCCTTCACATTGTACCATAGGGTTGTTTGGGTTAACCATGGTTATTCATAGGGGTATTTTTTATTCTACATCACTACAATTCCAATGTGTGTCTTTGAGTTCTCCTTTGCACAAATTAAAACAAACATGGTAAATAAATATTTCGTTGAGTTTTTGCCAATTTTTTTTAAATAGCTCCAATGCTTATTTTCTATTAAAATAAATATTGGTAAATTGCTTCCCTGGTTTATCTTATGCACCAATTGTTTTGTGGGATTCCTTCCACAGTATTGTGTTTTGTACTACGTATTATTTTATTTTAGAATTACTTTAAAAGCAATTGTCGGGTCATCACTAGGAGGTCTAGTTGTGATAGTCCTGGTGACGGAGAAAGAGTTGAATAGTGTATTACCTGGACGGGTCTTACTACTGAGCAATCTGGTAGGTATGTGCCCTGACAGTGCACTATGTTCAGGAGAAGAGGTACAGGCTAGGTATTATAGGTAGTTTAGGTGGTTTTGGAATGACCACGAATTCACACTCGGTATTTGAGGGTAGGCGAAAACCGTCTGGATCCCTAAGGTGAGTGTAAACTGGCGAGAGACAGACTGGATCGCTGGGGAAGACACTACTAGGTACATTTGGTAGGGCCCCAGAGACCGTAGTCCGCGTGGAAGGGATCCCTTCCAAGGATGTGCTAGTTTTAGCGAGACAAAGGCAGATAATCCCGCTAGGAAGATGTGGTATCTGACAACGCCAGACTAATACATAGCAACGTTAACGATATAGAAGTGTGGAGGGTTTTATGAATGAGAAGGCAATATTCAGAAACGTTAGTGCAGCTATCAGTACCAGTTCAGAGACGAGCTGTAGCTTAAATGAATTGTCGGCTAAAACCAGGGGGTATGTACCATAGTATGTAGACGTAGTAATGTCTACAGCGATGAATTCATCCACTGTAGGCAGCTAAAACTCTTTGTGGCTCACTGTTCCTCCACTGCTGGAATGAAGTATGTTGGACCACTGAATATCCTGTTTTGAAATTGTTGCGAGTCGCTTCAGTTAGATGACTAAAAAAGGGACGTATATATATCTTTTTTCCCCTCAACCCCTGTGTGTATTATTTTTTTAAATTGATTATAATTTTTTTTTTCTGAGTCTTTCCCTTGTACTGCATAATATATGCATTGTAAGGAGTGCATATCTTACTAACATTTCTTCCTATGATTAAAAACTTAATTCAATGCAAAGGGACTAGGTGATGGGGCTCATCTTCGGGTAGGGATGTATATATTCGGGCAGGTACCTTTTATCACTTTAGTTCTTATCATGGACTATTCCTATTGGCCTGTGTTCTTATCTCCTCTATCTCTTAGCTTCTCAAGTCTAATCTAACTTATTTCTATATTTAATATGAACTTTAATATTTAATAATGTAACATAACAATAACATTACATTTTCTCCTAATTCCAGATCATAAAAAAATATATATTAATTCATAATTCTTTAAAAAGGGGTTTTTATATGCATTAGATTCTATATATATATATATTTTTTTTTTTTTTCATTATTTAACTTTCACACTCAACACACTAAAAATTCATTGAATTTCCCAACCTGTTATTAATAACACATCTGAGATTTCTGTTTTTGCTACATCTTTATTAAAATATCTATTCATTTGTGTTCAAGAGACCCATCTTCCTCAGAAATGAAAAATGGACATGGGTAGGATCAACCAGGGGTTGCTGCAGTTAGATGTCAATATGGTAACCACAAGGATGGTCACATTATTCTAAATTCAATTTTAATCTACAAATCATATTGCTACATTTTATATATATATATATATTGGTTTAACTTTTCCGTTTTTAAATGTTTGAGTTAAAAATACTTTTCAATAAAAATGAAAATATTCATGTGATAAAAATTTAAGATGTTTCTAGAACCAAGTATCTTAGGTTAATTCTTTACTCTCCATTGAAAACTTGAAATTATTGTTGTATTTACACCATTATTCTCATCCTTTTGGTGTACACTCCCCCCCCCCACTAAATAGATCTACGATGGTCTTGGAGATAATATTTACGACTTAGGTATTGGACATATACTTTGCCTTTAGCACTCAACTATAAACTGATGGATGACATGATCATTACTGCGGACTAATTTATATCTGATCAATTGACTTCCTTCTTTAATAATCCCTGTATTATTCAGTTCTGTTGATAAACGGCATTACTTCATTTAATTAACTATTATTATAAAATTATATCACTTATTTAATAATTATTTTTTTGTTATAAAAATTAATTATTGTGGCAATATATAGCCATAGCCATTGCACTTGGCTCTTTTAAGGACAGTGAAATGATAATTGGTTTCAGTCTACTATATGATTAGTTTAAGAAACGAGGACACATTTTAATTTATGTACTTAATGAAGTACTTTTTTTATGTAGGTGAAGCTTGTGTTATCATTCCTGTTAATATCTTGACAGATCCTTTTTCAGAAATTTTTTTTCTACATTAGAAGGGTACTATTTTATTTTGATATAATTTTAAATCTAATTTTAGTAACCAAATTTATACTTAACTTTCCTAATTTAGGAATAATTTTTAATATTTGTCAAAGTGATAATTGTTTTATCTTATCTGCAAATAAGACAGGATTATTTGTTTCCAAATTATCATATTTTTATAAATGATATGAACTTTCACTTGAGAAAAATCTTATGATTCATGACAACCTAAGGTTATTTGTACTTGTGTTCTTACATAAATCTGAATTAGAATTAAAGAAGACTTATTTTATCCTCAATAAGAAAAAAGAATTATTTATAAAAAAAACTAATTTTTGTAATTGTCAACCTATATATTTTTCTTTAATTAATAATAAATATCTTTGCCCATCCGAAAATTGCAAAAAATCGTCATCAACACCTCTCTTCTCAAGGAATTCTAAACAACTAAGATCTCCTTTCAAGTATCTCCCAAACAGAAATCTCGGCTTCCTCCCCAGCTGATCTAGACTGGCCACACCCCCTGCTGTTCCATCCGCTTGTTTAAATTTAAACTTATTACAATATATTCTCCCTCCTTCAAAAACAAAATTATAACATATATGAAGTAGAAAACAGACAGGCCAAACCAATAGTTTTAATTGTACTTAAAAACGATAAATAAACTTTTATATTATTATTAAACTTAGAGCAGGGTTGGATTGACCCTTTAACTTCACAAATCCTCTATATTTAGCTGTTAAATTTAATATAGATCAGCAGAGAAAAGCTTGCCAAATAATTTAAAAGAAAAGATAATCAAAATTGTATTAAATTTAATGTATCTTTCTAAATCAGCTGTCATTAAAGGGTCCGGAACGTACTGTTTCTCAGAAATAACTGTTTAAATTTGCATAAAACTTTTTGGAGAATTAAAAATAACACCTGTTGTGCTTATCTTAGTATAGTTTGAAATAAATGTGGTTAATGGCTGTTTCGATCAGAAAAAATATTTTTAAGAATAACTAGAAAAACTATTATATCCGTAAACCATTTTATTTATTAATAATATATTGCAATATAAATGTTATCCAGGAGTTATGAGTACAATTACTTTGATTATAATTTTGTTAATATTTCTGAAATTTGAACAAGTTATAACAACAGTTATAATAAAAGTTTTTTATTTTGATAAAAGAAGTGGGGGAAATAGAATTTCCTCTAATTAAATACGCAAATATGTTTTTATAACAGTGTAGGGAACGATTGTTTGAATCAAGTAATTGACATTGTTACAATGAAAACAGTCAAAAGGATTTGAGGGTTAACAGCTTTAAGTTTAACTTCAATTAAGCCGCACAGTCATTACTAGCTTTACACAATTAAAGGGTTAAGTTAAGTATAGACCAGGAAGAATATTTGTAGGTTATAACTATCAGTTAGCGGTCAAAGGGGAGTGTTAAGATACTATCCTAGAGATCACCCCGAAATAACATCTTACATACCGTGGCGAGTATCAAACTCGTGATGTTCCCATTGGCGAGCAAGCTGCCACATGCTAGGAAAGTAACAATAGTAAGATATCTATAGATTAACAAAATTTATAACGCTTAATTTAAAATTTATTATATACATTATTATACACTACAAAACCCGCAGTTCATTTCTTGAGAACTTTTTATATTTACATTAACAAATGCTCTAGATATTTTTCAAACTCTTCTTCTCGTGACACTTCATCAACTTCTTTAAGAGGAGCCTTCCAAATATCTTCAGCTTTTTCGCTATCCTTTGTCTCATTTTCTTCATCGGGTGGGTTGCTGCTGTTCAATTCTGCAGATGAGCTGTCGGCAGGCGGTACTTCAATTTTGTTCATCTCTTTCGATTTCTTTTTAGGTCGCTTAAGTTCTGTTTTTCTGTGAGTATAATTTAACTTTTTTGAGCAGGAAGAACATAACCCTAAAAAAGAAATGTAAAGGCTTTTATAACTTCAGTTAACATTTTTTTATTTGCTATGTAATAAGGGAGAAGATATACATGACTTTTTTAAAAGATTTCCCAATCTTTTTGTTTTATTCAGTAAAAAAATTGTATAAATATGCCAAAAAATCAATTATTCTCAGTATAATACAACATTGAATACAAAACACACCCTTACACCGCACCTCTTACCATCTATATAAACTACAATTGTAGTTTTAAAATTTGTACTGACATCAATTTTGATTTTAATATTAAACAAAAAAGTCCTGCGGCGATGATATCCTTGAGGCAATCCTGTCTAATCATTAGAAAACACTTTAAAATTAATATAATATAAATATATTAAATAATATAAATTAATCATAAGTTAAAAAAAGTTAGACTAAGAGAGAATGAAGCGTCCTTATCTATTGATGGGGATGAATCAGAAAGATCTATTCATACATGGTCTAGTGAAGAACCTAACTTCTCCGGTTTTCCAAAAACCCAGGAAAGAGGTTGATGCTTTTTGGCTGTTGTCTGACATCGACTTTTTCAGTTGTAACATTATTACATTAGAAAAAATGGAAATCCATAGGGTTTGTTTGCATCCCCCACAACATAGCCTACTGGCCGGAGAGCCGGGCAGGGCTACAGTTTTGGGGTAACTAAATTATCTTAAGTGGGTAACAAAATTAATTATTACAACAAAAATTGGGGACTGGTTGACCTGTAAATACTAAGTATTAGAAAGTTATGTTTTAAATTAAGACTAGATTTAATTATTTAGCCCCTGTTACAGTGTAGGGGAAGGTGTTGTACATTCTTCTTGGTGGTTTCTGTTTAGTTATTTTAAAAGCGGTCATAGTAGTTGGTCCAATTGCCTACAGAAACCTTCAAGTTGTTTTAGTTGATGTTAGTTACTGGGGGGGAAATAAAACTACCTTTCACCCATTGATTTTAAATATTTTGCATTTACTGCTTTTTCTTCTCTAGTGACTACATTTCGTTTTCATGATTTAATGATAGTACATTCTTTTAAAGCATTTTTGTATCTACAAAGTCATGTAGAAAACAAAGTTTGGACTTACCTTAAAATAGATATCTATATACTAATAAAACCTTTTTTTAATATTAAAATATCAATAATAAACAAGTAAAAAAAATTAAAATGTCAGAACGTTCCAAGATACAACACTTTCCCATATATAAATAGTGTTTCACTGTTAGTTCAATCATGGTTACAACAATCGCCATTATATTTCAATGCTCAATCAAATATTTTGATAAATTTAATATAGAGAATAATTGTTACTTAGTTTCACAAGAGCATTTTTCTTTTCACCGTGTTCTTTATAACCAAAGTTAACTTCCCAGGTACGGAGACTTTCTTTGACAGAACATGTTTTGTTTCCGCAAGTAAACTGTCCTTTTCCAGTTAATAACTCTTGTTCCGTTTGCCATCTCATAGCGAACTAAAAAAAAAAAAAAAAATGTACTGAATTAAAGCAAACATAATTTCTTAATACAAATACCTACTGTTAAGGCAGAGGGTAAAACAATAATTATTGGTCTAATCAAAATACAAATTAAAACAAGGACTATACCTTGTTTTCTTTATATTTACTCATGTCAGATATGCAAAACTCTTTGAACAATTTATCATAATACTTTTTAGCCAAGCGTTCTTCCCAAGTAGTCGGAATGTCATCTTCCTCCCACAAGAATTTATGATTATCTCTAATGACGTCTATGTCCCTCTTGTCCCTAGAGCTAAACATAAAAGAACTACATAAAAGGAAACTGTTCATAAAGACACGAGATCGAAATTTAAATAACATCTAATACATTACTTGTCCCTCTTCAGAAAATTAGTTCTGCCTCTTCTGTTTAGTACATAAGTATTAATTAAATGTTTATGAAGCTCATAGGGATTCCAGGATAGATATTTAGAGTGAGGAAACGAATATTTTGACATATCCATGATATCTATTTATTTGAAAGAATATCTGAAAAGTGTCTTAAAGTTCATAACAGCAATAGCACCGAATACCACAAATTCTCACATTCTGACTATCAAGTTAGCCAGAGATTATTTCCAGTATTTTTGTATGTGATATATGAGATTCAAAAGCCTTACAATTAATTTGTGCCGATTTAAGTAAGAAGACTTTTTCACTATGTCGTTAGATAGAATTTCAGCCTAGAACAACTATAGTACCAATGGCATTTTCAACTATAATCACTCTTGAACGCTTAGTTCAAGACACTGCCGTTTGCTAAGAGGTTCGCATTTCGCGAGAAGCACATAGACCCAAGTAAGAAAAAATATGATTTTATACTGTCAAGATATATAAGTTTTTTTTTTCGGATGGAAATGATTTTATTTGCATGAGTTTAATAACTGCCTATGTAATGCAACTTAGGCTAGGAAATACAGCTAATTGATTAATTAATCAAGACTAAGCTAGAATGGAACTCTTTTCGCTTCGAATCTAGTGATCTGCAACATCCCGGCCATCAGGGAGAGATCGTAAAAAAAAAATAACAATAATCAAATATGTATTCCTTGTTAGTAAAACCTACAATAAAGTACAAGTCTTTGTTGACCTGGCCAGTGTATATTGGCTAAACAAACTAAGGTTTGTTGCCATGATTCCGCTTTTGATGAGACATCTATGATCTGAGTTTACTTGGCAGTGCAATTATTTAAATCTGTCTACCTTCTCAAACCGTTATGAGTATATTTCTTCCCTTGCATGTTGACCATTCATCATATACTTGGTTTTATCTTTATTCACGATTAGCCCTTTCTACTAGCTGCATCTTATAGAGGTTAGAATTCTGGAACCTCTTAGTTTTTCACTCCAATTTTGAGCTATTGACAACCCGGAGTATCCTCTTGGCTCATTTCACATTACGGTTCAGATTCCTTGCAGATGCATTTAAGGCTTTAGGCTTATTTTTGAGTGCCACCCACTACCTTTCCTCACCATTTACTTTGAACACATTTTTTGGGATTCGTGTGGAGGGTTTTCACTTCAACTGGCTTGCCCCTATACGTAGTAGTGTAGCTAATGATGTAGACGAGAATGGTTCATTAAATATTGACATTCGCATTGGCTAACTTTCTATCAACTGGGTGATGTATGTAACCCTTCTGCTTGTATACAAAGGCGGTATGTCCCCAAAACTGTATTTATCCACAATTATTTCTGTGTTTTTTAGTTTTACTATGGAAAAAAAAATTATAGCAAAGTATGGAGAAACTGTAAATAGTAGATAAGATCAGATTTTGTTTTTGAATTGTCTTCTTTTTTTTTTCTTCTCTGTATGTGTTGAGGATAATGCAATACAGGAAAGAAAAAACAGAATAACATAAGGTGTGCTTACCGATGCAACAATTCCATTGCAACGGAATACGCGCACCTCAAGCGACGTACCCCCATGAGCTCGCTTCACGTGCTTGTGGGGTAACCCCGTTTGAGATTTGTACCTTAGGAAGGGGGGGGGGGAAATTTACTATGAATCTTGAATAGTATTTAATGGTACCTTCACACTAAATGGGCACTAAGTAATAAAACAATGAAAAAGATGTAAGTATTACTTAGCTATGAGCGAAGATTCACTGAATATTTAGGTTTAAAATTGTATTATATTGGTCATGCCTCAACTACACTCTTGGATCAGAAGAGGTCCATTAAGTGGCACTCAATGATCTGTTAACAGATAAACTCAGCTTCATATGTCATTTAACTTCAAGTATTGAAGTACTTTATAAAATAGTTCGTCATATTTTCTTTCTTCCCTTCCTTAGTTATCTAAGGAAGGTGTGAATTGTTGTTATGTTTCTGTTCGTAGAAAATGCCAACCACATCTACTGAATAGTTGCCAAACCCTTTCTCTTTGGATTAATTAAATCTAGCTTCTATATTGTCTATGCTATATATTGTTTTAGGATTAGGATGTGAAGAATGTGTTAGGAAAGGGTGGGTTCGATAGTGTATATAAAGCTAAATGCAAAAAACCTCAATGGAAGTGGCAATCAAATTGGTAATGGTGGTTAATGTTATTTAACCCCATATGAGGTTCATCCTCAGAAAGGGGGGGGGGGAGTTAATGTTATTTGAGCAAGTTTTGTATTCTGTAGTAGCTGAGATGTAATTAATTAGTTGCACTTATTTTATTATGTTTATAGCCTTTAGAACTTATTTATTTGCTGAGACCAAAAACACTCCAAATACTGTAATCAATATGTGAATAAAAGAATCTTCACTATTATATATGGAAAAATGTGTAGCAGTCTTAATACCATAAAATCTTCGAACAGTGAAAAGTAGTGATTCTATAATATTTCATTACTATATACTGAGCAAGTAGTTGTGATGAAATATTTATTATAAATTCATGACAATCATAATTTAATTGAAATATTGTGATATCAATTTTAGTTGATCAACTGTGAAGACTTCAACTTTTCACCTTGCTTAGTTACCCCATACAGTGCTTATTTAATTACCTCTGCACCTCTCTTTCCTATCCTTGCTAGCTTTAGCCCTTCATTGTCAGACCCCACACCTTCCTAGTGGGATTACCTGGCTAGGTCTCGCTAAAACTAGCACATCCTTAGATGGAATCCCTTGCAGACGTCGATCTCTGGTGCCCTACAAAATGTACCTCACCTTATGAATCATAGACTTAAAACTAACAACAAAATCTTAACCTAATTTTTCCTGACAGTCTGTTGCCATCAATGCGGGAAGGGTGATAGTGTTAAATACTGGGTTTGTTAAGTGCTGCAACGAGTCAAAAAACTTGATGTGTCTCCGTTGGATGAACTCACCCACCGACAGCACACCAAGTAACAAGTTGAGCGTTTTATCAAAACTGAAACAATGTATACGTGCTTAATCTGAATTAAAAATTGATGGGAAGGTGGTAATTTGTTCATACTGTGAGAGAAAATAGAGGGACCATTTCAAACTAGTTGCGATTCAGCACTGTTAATAATTTGAATATATTTTATTTACGGACCAATACCATTGTTGCTTATAATGATAGGATTTGTCTCCATATGGGCCACAACAAATTTATCTTTTCTATAGCTATTTTGTAATAAGTATAGAATTTCATTTTTAAATATATTTTGCATAATGTACCAAAACAGAACTGACACAATCCTATTAAATTTAAAAAGTGAAACATATTCAATTAAAGTGTTCTGTTCTGAAAGAACAAAATTATGTTAATATTAGGTAGTTAAACATTTCTTTAAGTAAAATGGGTGAAATGTAATGATTCTTATTGGAAAATTGATTAATTAATGGAATTGGACTGAGTTCAAGAGAGGAATTTTCTCACCATTATTGGCATAGTCACCTACGCAGGTAGCTGAACCCATACCCTGGGTTACCATAAATAGCCAGGTAGAGAGGAAGGGTCTTTATTATATACAAGCCGGAGGACCATAGTTCTTTAATTTTTAAACTGAAGGTGAGCCCCATCACCTAGATTTGTTTTCAAGTTATTATATTTTTAACCACAATCTGTATTGTTGAGTAACACGAACTCCTTCAAATGCATCTGCGCATAGCAGAATGAGGAGAAATTTGCAAAGTATCTTATTAATATTTTCATTGTATAACTTCAAGGGGTTTAGGGAAAGAAAAGAAAAAAAAAAAAAAAAAAAAAAAAGGGTCTTTAGTCTTTTTCTTCTCATGCAAACAGTTCATAGAGCGACGGAGCCAGTTAGTCAGCGGCTATGAATTCAGGTGTTGCCATTGCATGAGAACGATCATACACCACCCAATAGCGCAGAATATTCATGTTTTTGTATTAGATATTTATCCCTGAGATGCTTTAAATTGATAAGAAAATTTAAAAATATATTTTAAATTGTAAGAATCGTGGCATTATGATGCTTCAATTCAGTGGCTGAAGGAAGGAACACTGTACCCAGCAATGAAAGGATTCCTTATAGCTATACAACAACAGCTTATAGCCACCTTTTCCTACCAAAATACTTTCATAAAGAGAATGTAAGTGACAAGAGCCAGAAGTGCAAAACTGTTCGCAGATAAATTATAATTAATGTTGTGCAGGTGGCACTGTGTAATATAGTGAAACCTTCCAAGTTGTTTACCTGTAAATGCACCTAAGTATACATGTGACTGTTTTGAACTTTTAATATACTGTTATTTTTATACTGCCCAAAAAAAACTGCAGTGGAGTCAATGCAACATATCACATCAGGCTGCCAAGTTGAATATTTAATGTAATATTTTGGAAGGGGCAACAAAAAAAAAAACTGTAGCCACGTCTGACAAACTCGTAGATGTCAAACAACCCCACTATCAATATCAGCTACTGCCTATTTTCATTTCACTATGAGAATGCCTCTGAGAAGTGGGGCACGACTATCCAATATTCCCCTACATCTTACCTCCACCAGCCTTACTAACACATGTATCGATCGTTCTACTCATGACTTCTGCAGTAAATTTTTTCTTCTTCCAAATTTATTTTAGGTCCTTTCAGTTTCAGTAAATGATTGATATTACAAATACTTGTAATTTAAATTTAAATAAATAGGTGAAAATGTAAAAAATATAATTCAAATAATTGAAGGAAACAAACCTCACAGGTATATTTTAGGAATAATTCACAAGCATGCATTGAAACTGCTCTGATTTTATCAACATTATAA
Source organism: Acanthosoma haemorrhoidale (assembly GCA_930367205.1). NCBI lineage: Eukaryota > Metazoa > Arthropoda > Insecta > Hemiptera > Acanthosomatidae > Acanthosoma > Acanthosoma haemorrhoidale. Next base: position 153,251,341 of record OV884012.1, read on the forward strand.
TATTGCGTATCCTTTTTTTATTTAATATTTTATGAAAAAATCGGTTTAACGAGGAAAAACAATAATAAGATTCTTTAAAACAAATTGATGAATAATTTATTCAATTCTTTCTACAAATTATTTCACTTAAAAAAAATAATTGTTTTTCACTTTCAAGAAATTCCAGATTCAAACGGTAAAAACACCTTATATTCCCTCTTCTTCGGAATCGCTGCTATCGCTGTCTTCATCACTGTCGCTGCTGGAACTGGCTGTGACAGCAATTATCATTTCTGCTACAGACTCTTCCAATACTCCATCTCTTTTTCTTGTATCTTCTATTACTTTCTCTACATGCCTAACTGCGTTAGACCAATTTTCTGGAGATACCTTAAAAAATAAAGAAATGAAACAAAAATTAAATAAATACTCAAAACTATTTATTTACAATCAGTAATTTACCTCTTCGATTGCCTTCCTTGTCAATTCCTCTACTTCTTTTATTTTAAAGTTCTTATTTTCCTTTGCCACTTTTCCTTTTACTTGAGCCCAAATTAGTTCAATTGGGTTAAATTCACAATGGTAGGGTGGAAGTGTGATAACTTTGTGGCCTTGGTTTTTGGCGATTTCTTCTAATTCATTCGTAACAAATCTTTCTCTGTGACACTTGACTAATTCTAATAGTTCACATTTCACTAAATCTTCTTCAAAATCTACATTGTTTTGTCTGAGCCAGTCTTGAATCTCACTTTTTCTTTGAGCAAGCGTTGGTGCTTTGTTTAGTAGAATCGAATGATAAGGGGCATTGTCCATCACAATCGTCGAATTTGAAGGAATATTTTTTAAAAGAGCTGTGAACCATTTCTTGAAGGTCTCTGCATTCATTTCTTCGTGATAGTCTCCACGTTTTTTTGATTGAAAAATAAGTAAGGAATTAGGGATGAATCCATTACCTGTTCCAGCATGAACAACAATAAGGCGTTCTCCTTTTCCTGCAGGTTCTTTCTTACTTGATTGTAGTGTTTCGGTTCTAGACTTCTTGCATGTGTGACCTGCATTAATCCATGTCTCATCAAGAAAAACTATCATAGAAAAATCTTCGCTTCTAATTTTTCTTAAAAACTCGCTTCTTTTTACCACTATATCAGACCTTTCAAGAAGAAAACGGCGGCCACAAACTTTTTTCCACTTGAACCCTAAATTGTGAACAACCTTATGTAGTGATGTAATTCCTCCATCGAATAACCCTGCTGCCAGTAAGCTCGCTTTCAAACGTTTCAAAGTTGGGAACTCTTTCCTGGTATAATAATTGTAAATATGATTTCGGATAGCCTGTTCATCAAAAGTCCCAATACCCGTTTTCGGACTCTTTTTTGGCCGAGTTTTACCAGGAGTTGAAGTTTCAGGACCTTCTTTCGATATTTTTCTCACTGTTTTTAAACTGATTTGTAACGCATCGGAAACCCGTTGTTGTATACGATTAACTGAAATCAATGGACCGAGATTATTTTTCTCTCTCGAGAAATAATCAAGCAAACGTTTTACCATTAAACGAGACTGCGATTTTAAAGTTACTCCTCGCCCAGAACGAATTTGTCCTTCACCTGGAATATTTTGAGACATTTTATAGAAATATTTTAAATAGTAATTGATTGCGAACATTAAATTTAGAAAAATTGAGGGCTAAAACTGTAAATAGTAAACTAACTAAAAATTTAAAAAAGTAATAGAAGAAATTTAACTTCCAAAATAAATATATTTGACTGAATAAACAAGATAAAGAGCACACAAATTCTAGATGAGAATGAAGAATGAAGGGATAAATGGAATCTTAGGGAAACAGACACTTGTGTGTGTGGAAGGGGCCAAGTTAGATTGGTAGTGGGAAGTTGTTTCAATGGCATTCTCTTAGCGAATGAACTTTAGTTTTAATACTTTTAGCAAATCTGAAACTATTTATTATGATCTCAATCATAATTTTTATGTTATTAAATATCATCTTAATATTAAGTAATCAGTGTATTTACTTAATATTAAGTAATCGGCCATCAGTTGTGATAGATTTTAACAAATCTGCAACTATCTATAAGGATCATGCTATTGCAAAAGATCATACTGTCATCAATAATAAATCAGATATCCTGTTCTCGATAAAAAAATATAAGAAAGCATTAGTCATAGAGATAGGCATCCCTAGGTAATGGCAATATTAAGAAAGTTGTTCTAAAAAAAATGATCAAGAGCTGTGCTTCAACTTATGAAGATTGAACTAACCCAACTTTATAAGTTGAAGGGCAGATTGATTGGAATGATGGCAGGTTGGTGGGAAGTTGAAGACCAGTCATGATATTGAGTAACAAACGAGACTACATTTCCTTTCAAATATTTGGGACTGGCGGAAAATACTATAGCAGAAAGTCTTGACAGCTAAGATTGCAAGAAAGATTCTAAATAATTGTTTATCAAGAAGCTTAACCCTTGAATTCAGGTGGTGTTCAAATAATAATACAGAATATTTATTAACAATGATAGGGACCAAGTAAATGTACAGTGACCACCACATATTAGTAGGGTTATAAAAAAGCACTTATGATAGCAAAGCAGACACCGTTTTATTCATTGGTACATTAGATTGGTAAACATCTTTGAACAGTTTATATTTTAACACTCGAAAGATTAACTGACCTGATGTAGAAGACAATGGGACTAGCTTCATGCCATGCTCTTCATTCATTTTGGCAGAAACCGGCATTTCTGTAATACAATATCATGGATAAATAAGGATAATTCAGCACAAACAAATACATATGAATGGATTAAATTAATATGATTTATAAGTTGAAAACAATAAGTAACAGACTTATGTAGTTACAACAAAACAGTATTCACAGGGGTTAGGCTACAGAAAAGGACCAGTTAATACAAAGATCAATAAAAATATTGCGAATACTGTCGTTAATAAAACAATATTTGCATTAAATAAACTGTTCAAATTGATTAAAATTAATCAAAGTTTAAGAACTTAATTAAGTATGGAAGATAAAATTTCAATATTTAATTTATGTTTTAGATCGAGTAGATTAATTGACATGATATACTTGATAGGTTAGCAGATTGGTCCTAATCACAATCCCAGGGAAGAAAACTTTATTTAAGGGTCCTACCAACCCTGCCCTCTTGGTTTCTCTACCATATTAAGGAAGAATTACACACCTGCGTTCCTTACCAGGAACCCTTAATAATTTCTTTTGAATTTATCCTTACCATATCGCTACATTCTACCTAACCTCTGATGATCTCAGATGACCAGCTGTTTGGAGATCCTTCCAGTACTAGGCTAATAACTGTCTGCAGAAACACCGATTCAAAGGAAATTTGTACTACTGCCTATATTTTCTTTCATTACAGCCCATTTATTTTTTCTATTGAGCCAAACAGCAAGTAAAGATTGATTATGTTTCTTATTCATGTTCCATCTTCATGTTCATCTTCCACTTTCACCCAAATTACCAGTAAATATACATTCAGTATAATAACCACGAGAAAGTTTAGAAAGAGTTACATTTGCTTTACCCTTAATACACTGATGTTCTTCATCAAACGACATCTCCTCCACACCATCATCAGAGGCTGTAACAATCAATTAGAGATGAATGTCACAACTCTTATAATGATTTAAGACATATATTTTTATTAAAAAAAATACTTACGAAATGACTCCTTTTCAACTACCTCTTGTTTAATGAATACAAATGACTCATTTAAGCCTGAAAAATCAATTAAAAAAACAATATAAAGAAAAAGAAGTCAATTTTACAGCTGACGAGGGTAGTCTACAATCCTGCGGTCAACAAATATTTGACATATGCTCTTACCAATGACTACGACCAAAGAAAAAAAAATTAAGTTTAAAACTCAAAAACTTTTTATCTTCATTTCAGTATTTGTTTATGTGTAAGATAAGTTTATTGTACATCACCCAATTTGTTTTATTTATGTAGAAAAGTTAATCAGTGCATTATTTATTCACAAATTATTTCAATATGTGAAGTGATAACCATACACTATGGATATCATGATTTTGGATATGATGGTTGTTGGATAATTTCTTTTTAATCTTAAAAGAGGAGTAGGTGCATGGAATCAGATATGTTTTTCTGATTCGATCCAAAAAGGAGAAAAACTTTGCAAAAAAAAAAAATTGCATTAACATGAAAACAAATACATGTAAGGTAAATTTTATGAGATGAACTCTATTTAAATACAGTTATTTGGATAATCATAAAACATAAAAATAATGGATCTTCCCTTGAATCGAGCCCTATACCTTCATACTGAAGTAATTAGTGAATAAATAACAGATTGACGAAGAAAATTTGGTCAAAATAATTTCTAAGCAAGAATCAAAGCTAATTTGTTTTAATCACCTCAAAAAACCAATGATAAATACAAATTTTAGAGAAAAAACAAAAATTAAATTTTTTGGCTCAAAACTTTTACATCCTTTCCTTGTTGAAATGGCGATCATTACAAATTTTAAAACCATTCACTGATTCACCTTTCTACCCAAACCAAACTTTACAAGGATTCATCGGCCATAAAAAATTAGAAACAGATAAACTAAGATTTTAGGTTTTTCTGTTCAATTCAGTATTACTTTTCTTACTTAAAAGTATATAAAAGCTAATTATTGGTTTTTGTCACTTTTACACTTTGAAGCTGACAAGGGCAGACTACATTCATGTGTTCACCCGATAATGATACCGACTTAGTGACCAGGTTTCCAAAATCAATAAGAAATGGAGCTCTAAGAGGTTTTTCTGTTTACTTCATCATTAATTTTCCTACATGCTGATAGAAGAAGATTAAATCGAATCACAATTAACTTACACTGAAGAGAAGAAATTAAGCTTTCCCATGATGGTGATTGGAATTAGACATATAAACGAGTTATGCAGGTTTAACTAGAAGAAAAGACTTTGGACAAAATTTGGCACCTTGTAGAATCTAGCCAGGAAAATTTTCATTTAATGATTGTTGCTGAATTCATATTTATAGGTTTATAGAGGCTAAAACTTGATATGAACTTGTTATTCTTCACTAAAATTTTGTTTAACCTACTTTACTTGAATCGTGTCCTCCTTATAGAAGTGTTACATTGTCATCATATCCCGCATAAGAAACAAATCAGAGGATGAATTATAATCTTATTTTACATGCTGAAAAAAAATACAGGGATGATCATAAAAAAATGGAGTTTTTAAACTTAGGGCTACAAGGGTACATTGGCAAAAATACTCAGGCCCAGGTCAAATATTTTGCAGCCTAGTGTCACAAAAACAAGTTTCCTTGATATCTGTGACTCCTTGTAGGAAAATAGCCTCCCTTGTAACAATTACGATAGCCACTCTCCAAAGGCAATTTAAAACTAGAAAGAACTTAGGTCACTTAAATACCACTCCTCATAAAAGTGAAAAGAAATATATAAACATAACTTGACCAAATTCACAATAATTTTTACATGATCCAATGGTGATATTTTAAACAAATGTTTCATTAGTAAATCGTAAGGACAATCTTCATACCTGTAATATCCATTGTCAGCGAATTTGAAAAGAGCGCTAATCATACATAAATATTATGATGTATCCTGTGTATAACCTAGGGTAAGGATAACTAGAAGTTGGTTATCTTATGATACCAATGAGGCTCAGCGATCCAAGGAAGTAAGAGTTGAGCAGCATCGAATCTTCGAAAAACTTATTTTCAAATGCTTGACAGTCTTCCAGATTGGATGTCTCTCTTCGCACTGCACTATCCATCAATGCCACCTGTAGGTCTCGTCGACCCAGCCACTGCCTGGTGGGCATCAGAAAGAGATAAAATTGAGGTCTTATTTGAGACTTTTGCTAGTGGTCTAGTTGGTGTGCCACTTAATTCGTATTTGTTCATTGATGTCACTCCACAAGCTTAGAAGGTGTGCCCCGTCAGTGGATTATGTTCAGAAGAAGAGGCACAGGTCAGGTGTTATAGGTAGCTTACGTGGTTTTGGAATGCCCGCGAGTTTACTCTCGGTATTTGAGGCTAGGGGAAAACCGTTCGGATCCCAAAGGCATCCAGACAGAGCCGCTACTAGGAACATTTTGTAGGGATACACAAGCCGTCACTTGCATGGAAAAGGTCCCTTTCAAGGATATGCTAGTTTACCCGCAGAATCCATTAAACTCCACTTTGGAGGCTGGCTGCGCCGAGACTAAATCTGATGGGTAAGGAAATAAGACAGCCATGGTTTGAGTAAAGCAGCAAGAACCAGTGCAAGAGATAGAGAGAGAACATCGTTCACTTCAAGTGTCTGATTCCAGAAAATAAGAATTGTTGCCTTATATAGACATTTGGATTTCTGCACGCAACCAATGAGAGGCTAGCTTATTCCCACCAATCAGAAATGCCGTTATTGTGGCCAAAGGTTGACTACGCCAACGCCCCTAGTGTGTGCTCGCGTTGTCGGGATCGTGAATTAATCCTATCTCTTTATACTGACGCCGTAAGTATCCTGTCATACCTAACTGAAAAATATTTCAGCGAATCGTACGCCTCTTTCACATACCTCTTATTTCTACAACTTTCCGGTGTCCCTCAGGCTGGGGTACTGAGTCTGATGGAGTTCCTTTTGTATTCGTTTGATGTGCCTAATTGTCCTTCAACCTCCTTCTATGAATTCGCTGAAAAAAAAAATATCCTCTTTTTCAATTCCGATCCCATCCTTAAGGCGTTAAAAACTGAAGCATTAATCACAGCTTACATTCATATATAATGATTGCATTTAATAATTTACAAAAATATATTTTAAAAAGTTGGTTTTTAAATATTACAGCAATCTACCAGGCTCTGTTTACTTGGAATTTATACTTATGCCTGTCTCATCTATTTTCTACATATCTTTGTAATTTATCCTATTCACTGTTAAATACTAATAATACCTAACTAGAGTATTTGTTAGCTACTCACACTACAGTTATATCCACTCCTATTTGTCGTGCCATTTCATATTTATTTTTTACTGTGTATAGGAGGACAAATAAATTCAACATATATAAAACATGATAAAATGATTACGTTTCCAATGAAGGAATATTTTTTTTCAATGTACCATCTTCTAACAATACACCAGAAATACCCTTCATATTGAATTTTAATGCGTGCTGGAGTATAACATTCAGATTCGATTTCTCAAATGTTAAAAAATCATTAGTAATTGAAAATACTTTTTCTGATGTATTAGTTTCAGAGTAGGACAACAAAAATTGAAGAAGAACAAATATATTTCTCATGGAATAAACATGTATTCTACCATTCCCAGTGGGTGTTTAAACACTGTTGGACTTAAAACATATTCAATTTAAAGGTACTATGCACTGTCAAGAATACACAAAGTTCTTTACCAGTAAACCAAAAATAATAAGTCCATAAATATAACGATATCTCGTCTCTGCTATATATATTATCTATTTATGTAAAATTCAATTAACAATTGAGGAAATGAAATGTTTAAAAAATAACACCTGTTTTAACTGCTTTCCTGTGAATTTCGGGAAATGTGACATAGTGTTCTACACCTCTGAGGTTCTGATTTATCAACGCTGTTGGAATAATTAATTTCATTTATTTTATGTACAATGGCTAAGATAACTTCTCAGGCGCATTGTGCATGATCATTAGGGCTCGGTTTTTAAGTTCTTTATTTTTAAAGGTATAGGATCATAACATTTAATTTTTAGAATAAAAAGATCTTAAGCCACTTATTGCAAATTGGAGCAAATACAACCATATTTATAAAGCATAAACAAACATCGTACAACACAAAAATAGCATTGTAAAACCGAGTAGTAACATTAAACGGTAATGTTAACAAATATTGGAATTTTAAAAATTAACTTTAATAACAAGAATTTTTATTTCTTAAAAGATATATTTTAATATTTCTCCAGGTTTTCTATCTCTAAGTTTCCTTCAGCTAGTATACTCATCACATATTGAAATAATTTGTGAATAAGTAATGGACTGATCAACTTTTCTACAAAAAAACAAAAACAAATTGGATGATGTATTATTATCTTATAAATACCTTATCTTACATACACCTTATCATGCACACAGACAAATACAGAAATAAAGATAAAAAAAAAAAATCGAGTTCCCTGAGAGAATAAAGAGGAGCGGTAAGAATTAAACGTTTGAGATTGTCACTTTAGCGATTTACAGTTGTGATTGTAACAGCGGCAATCAACAGGGTGTCAGGTTGTTTGTCATAAGGCTTTGGATCGGCGTTTTCTGTGGATAAGGTTGAGTAGGTTTTGAGGTAAAGGAGTTTCGGATAGGGTCAAAACTTTAGAGCATTCCTGCTGATCGTCGCTCGTACAATCATTACTGCAGATTGGTAAAGCGACATTTAACATCCTTCTGATTCGATTCTTTTAATTCTCACCTTTCCTCTCTGACCAGGGATAATTCCCTGTGAAATATAACTAAAACGATCCTGAAATATCATCCTGTTTCACACCCACTCCAATGTGATGATGGGTCCTGGGCGGCTTCAGATGAGGAAAGGTCGGACGAATTCCCTCTGCATCTTTCCCGTACTATCACACCTCACCTTTCTCAAGGCACTAATGTTGAAGATTTCCTCACTTAACCTATCCCTAATTGCATTATCCAAATGATGCACTTTCTTCTCCTTTGGAAACGTTCTATTGTTGTCCTATTCGCTAAACCCGGTAAACCACCCAAGGACGCAGCTGTAAACCCAAGTCCTCTCAACTCCCAATACCTCTTTCTGTATCTGAGACACTAAGGTAGTTAGGCTTCCATCTCCACAAAAGGCTTAAATGGAACCCACACACGAGGCTAAAAAGACAAGACACTTTGGAAAATTGTACTTACTACTTCGAAGGACATCCCATCTCTTAATAGAAAATAAATTACTAATCTAAAAAGTTACAAATAAGTCAATCTGGGCATACAAAATAGAGCTATGTAGGACAGCAAAAAGTCGAACATCAAGCGTATCCAATCCTTTCAATCAAAACTCCTGAGAACAGCAGTTAATGGCCTTTTTACGTTAGTGACAAAACTCTTCATAACGATCTTAATATAACCTACATTTTTGAACACATCCCTCCCAAATTAATAAAATTCTATCGAAACCTATCTAACTACCCTAATCTCCTAGCAGAGTCATAACACTGCGCCACACTACCCTATAATCTTTCTCGAAGACTAAGGCGGCAGTGGCCTCATGACCTGTTGTAGATACGTGACAGTGGGAATCTTGGCAATGGCCAGTTTGCCCAATCATGTCCTGAGCGTCTGTGGCCCTCGCGCTCTTGGTCAGCCTCCACTTCTCGTATCCGGTGATGCGGCTAATGGAGAAGTGAGGGGGCTTCCCAAGACTCTGCTTTGTCTTTTGCATACAAGGAGTTGACAAACATGTGTATTTTTGAGGTATCTGAGCTGTTTGTAAATATTGTATGAATGAGGATTTGCTAATATTGTATGAATGAGAACATTGAACACAATTACTTATTGCCCAATAAGGCAGATTTTAATTTTATAACAATAAAGATTATGTACATAATGAGAGACAAAGCCGCCACAATCAAATTTGTAGAGTATGAAGTAGTCTGTAAGTTTCACTCATTTGATCATTGGCTATCTGCAATAGACTCTGAAAATCGGAGAATGACGATTTTGGATGAAAATACCCTCTGGTATGTAATTAATTTAAAAAATGAGCTATTATTTTTGATGTTAAAAACACCATGTAATTAATTATAGTACTGTCAGTAAACCATCAAAGATTTAGACAACTCACTGTGGATCACAGGAAGTCTCCCTACCCTGGAATTCTTAACACAAGTGTCAATAAATAATAATAATAATACTATAGGCAAATATGCAGTACATCTACAAACATGTCACATCATTTCAATAGTCCAAAGCAGTTTTCATCAAATAAAATTATCTTATTTAGATTTCATGTCAGTAAAATAGAATTTTCAAGGTTATTTACATTTTTTGTTTGTTTTATTGTTCCTTATTAAGAAAATGATCTTAGGTGTTTAAATTAATCATATATCAGTAAACTTCTAAATTGTAAATAATATTCATTAATTTTGTTTTGCCCTTGTATATTTATTGTAAAGAAAGAAACATTTTCTGTTCAATTATTAAAAGATATTTATTTTATTTTATTACAATAATTTTACAACTCATCAAACATCATCCTAATGCATTTCATAAGAAAGCAAAATTGTTGGAACAACAATACAATAGTTCTAGCTTTTACAGCATAGATTAGAACAATGATTTTTCCTTCTATGTGATGCACCATTACATGATTCTCTAAATTAACAGCAGTTATTGCTTTACAGCTTCAATAATAACAATAAAGAGGCTTTTATCATGTATGATAGGCCATTGTATGCCTCTTTAATTGATCAGATCTTACAGCTTTATAGCTGCAATTAAAACACTGATGAGGCTTTTCTGCTGTATGATGTGCCATTGTATGCATCTTTAAATCACTAGCTTGAACAGCTTTATAGCTGCAATGGGAACACTGATAAGGTTTTTCTCCAGTATGATGGGCCATTATATGTCTCCTTAAATTACTAGCTTGAACAGCTTTATAGCTGCAATGAAGACACTGGTAAGGCTTTTTTCCTGTGTGATGTGCCATTATATGCTTCTTTAAATCACCAGCCTGTACAGCTTTATAGCTGCAATGAGGGCACTGATGAGGTTTCTCCCCTGTATGAAGAGCCATCACATGAGTCTTTAGATTACCAGCTGTTACAGCTTTATAGCTGCAATAGGAGCACTGATGGGGCTTCTCCCCTGTATGATGAGCCATGACATGTCTCCTTAGAGAACTAGCTGTTACTGTTTTGTAGCTGCAGTGGGTACACTGATGAGGTTTTTCTCCTGTATGATGGGCCATTGTGTGGGTCTTTAGCTTATCAGCTCTTACAGCTTTATAGCTGCAATGAGGGCACTGATGCGGTTTTTCTCCAGTATGATGGACCATGACATGCTTCTTTAAAGTACTAGATGTTACTGCTTTGTAGTTGCACTGGGAACACTGATGAGGTTTTTCTCCTGTATGATGGGTCATTATATGAATCTTTAATTTATCAGCTCTTACAGCTTTATAGGTGCAATGAAGACACTGATATTGATTATTTGATCTTGACAGATGGGTTGGAGACATTTTCAGAAGTGGTCCCTGGCCTATAAAAAATAATTTACTATGTGAAAAATAATTCTCTAATGCTCAGTTCACCCATGAGTCTTTTCACCACACAGGCATGGAATTGAGGAATAGTGCGCATGTAATAGCAAGTGGCATTGATACATCATGCCTGTGAATACATTATACTTTTGCATGCAGACACATGTGAGCACTGACTGGAATAGTTGATAATATAAATAATAAAAATGTTTATTTTAATATTAATTACTTAACAAACTAGTTTATGAACTTCTTCCATGCCTTGTTATTTTACTTCTGTAATCCTCTCAAGGTGACTATTTCTTTCTAATTTTTTTCTTCTATTGCATCGAACTACTTTAAATAATTACTGAAGTTTCAGAACAAGAAAAATATCTTGGAAGAAACCACAATAAAGCTAGTTTACAATATCACAGTCGGTAATAACAGATACAATTCACTGCTATGAAACATAAATAAATAAATACTTGTGATGCCTGTGCAATTTGTATTTGCACTGAAACCCCCACTCAAATGTGATTATTTGTATCAGAAGCTATTGTTTTATTAAAATATGTCTGTTTGGTTAAATTCAAATTCTTGTAATGTGGGATGTTGTAAGTCGTAGTTATTTTTGCACACCAAATATAGGTTTAAAAATTTATTTTAAAATTATTAAAAGTTATTGATGACTTTTAGAAATCAGTTAAAAATTTTTATTACCGAGGAGGGAATATTATTGTCACCTGTGAATTTATTTGCATAAATTGTCACATTAATTAATTATAGAATCAATGAATAGTAAAGAACCCTATGCTTTTCAAAACTTTGGCCAATCTTCATGTTTAATTAACAGGAATTAGCTTGCTTTTTGATAAGTGGGTAATGAAGATCCTATTATAGAATAAAACAACAACCAGGGCTCAATTGTAGGGTAGTGGCTAGTGTAACTGCTTTGACAATGAATTTAATTTCCTTTCATAAATTCAAATAGATGCCGCCTGATAGGATAACCAACCATTCTTGTATCAAATGTGAGTACATAAAGGCGTAAATAAACAACACCCATCAGAAAAATTTAATAATATAAAGTTTACGAAAACTGAAATTGGATTTTATTATTAAGTTGGTTGGCAATTCAGGAACAGAAGACAAAAGATAAACAAATAATACGCGAACTTAAATACGAATGACAAGGGTGGTCAGGTCACTAAATACACTGACTATAGAATCTCTGAACGTAAAAAATAGAATTGAAAATTGCTCACCATTGTCTGAAATAATCAGTTCCTCTTCTTCCTTCATGAGTGTCGCCTTGTCTGAAAAAGACACAAAGGGAGAATATGTACAAAGGCAATACCAATTTGAAAATAAATGAATGTATACTTGAGAATTAAAATAAAATAAATAGGTGGAAGTGAATAAAAACATTAGGCGCAGTCACCAAATATACTGACAATAATATGTCTGTAACATTTATATAAATTAAAATCACTCACCATTGTTGTCCATAATTATCAGCTCCTCTTCTTCCTTAATGTGTGTCATTTCGCCTGGAAGAGACACGCAAGAGGAATAAGAATAAGAATTAAGGCAATAGCAATATGAAAGAAATTGAATGTATACTTGACAAATAAAGGGAAATAAATGAAATGTGGAAGTGAATAAAAACACTAAGGGTTAACACCAAGTACACTACAGTATCTCTTTAACATTAAAAAAAGCGAAAATCAAAGACCCAGAACAGAGAAACAAAGGAATATGTTATAACAATATCTCGCCTTTTTTCGTTTTTTGCCATGCCATGTTTATGTTATCATGCCATATTGTCCATCGCAGCCAGAACCTAACAGCCTGAAATCACGTGCTGTATAGATTCCAGCTTACTCCTACACAAATCTCTGATATCATCCCCACTTATATGCTTTCTGCAGGCTCTTGTGGAAATAATTTTCTCTTGTATTGCCAGAAGGAATCCTCCTGTTTCCAGGGAAGATATTGCTATTTCTCATCAAGGATAGGGATGTCGAGGATTCACTCCCGGGCCTATTAAGGAGTGGTAGAATATTCCATGGAGTGCTTTGCTTTACCATACCTCTGTGAGGGAGGCAAATGTAAGCACCTTCTCAGTTCTTGTTATGTTGAGGGCCATGTTGTCCAACAACGACATAACTGAGAAAAGGTCAAACTAATTGTTCAGGAGGTAGTTTTGAAGACTATTTTCTTCATCACGGAAAGCTTTAAGAATGCTGATTAGTAGACCAAGCCCTCCCATCTTTCTTGGTAGATAGAATCTCACCACTGAGGATATTGTTTTCTTGAGAGAACAATCTAAACTTTGACGTAGTGATCCAATACCTCAAGATGCATTTTAGAATTCTGAAGGTAAACAATAGTAACTGGTAAAGCCTATGGGTTAAAAGCTTTAACTATATTTTCACATCTTAAACAAATTTTAAGTACAACAAGCAGACCAATAATTGCATCTTTTGAAATTTCTATGTTATCTGCTCTGACTTGTTTGCCTTTTTTAGCAAATAACACTGCAGATTTTTTTATACCTACCTTCATTTTTATGTCTTCATTGTAAACTCTTACAGTTTCTACAAGGGTTCTAAATTCATTCTCATGTGAGCCATATAGTTTGAGGTCATCCATGCAGAATGAGTGAGACAGCTTAATTTCATTGTATACGTTTACAACAGTCAAAATAATACTTATTTAAAACTTATTGAAATCAATTCCAACATTTTACAGGCGTGTTTCAATCACTGTTACATGATCATACACAATGTGCCAGACAAGTATCATAGTCATTCTACATAAAATAGATTAAATTAATTATTTCAACAATTTTTCCTGTTATGGAATGCATAAATCTGTATTTCGGAGGTGCAGAACAGAACACTGTCACATTTCCTTAACTTAACAGGAGAGCAAATTGAACTGGTTTTATTATAAAATATTTCATTCCTAAACTGTTTATTAAATAACTGTACAAACTTGTCACCTGTAAAGTTAGGGAAATGTGAAATAAACCCATGAATATTCTTTGAAATGTGTTCAATAATATAATATATAATAATAATATTGTGGTCACTGACCTGATATTGAGGATTTTGGCTCTTCTTTAATTTCCACATAAACTGGCATTTCTGTAATACAATATTCCCAATAAATAAAAATAACCAAGCATAAAGATTAACATACAAATTAAATATAAAAAATTAATTTAATAAGTATTATAAGTTAAGGTATAGAATATTCATACCATGCTCGAAACACTTCAATGTTCGACAGAACACAAGTATGTCAGGTTGCTTATGATAGAGAATGAACACAATGACAGATGAAAAGAATCACGAGTAAGTATAATAATAAAGAATAAGTTAATTCTATTTTCTATATGTTAATTCTATGACAAGTTATAGATTTATTTTTTGTTCTATAAGTCCAGCAACACCCGAATTGTATATAGTTTTGTTTATAGACTTTTGGAAATTCTGTAAATATAATCCTTGTAATATAAATTAGGGTAAGTCTTTAGTTTAGCTCAGGTCAGGTCAACAAGCGACTCGTCATGTTAAATTGTGCGGCCCACCCAGCGATTTTACATTTCTATTAAACACATAAAACTATTAAATACATGAAAATTTGCATGGGTCATTGTTATAATGTGCAAGTGTGATTACGAACTCTGATATTCAGTTTCTTACTGTATTTTAGTATGTTTTCAGATCATATAGAAAATGCAAATTATTTAGGTATTAGTGGGTTGGTTTTCTATTAGATCTTGCTTCTATCCTCGAAATAAAAGAATTGAACAGCTAATTAGGAATTCTTAAAACCAACAGCGATTGTTTGCTCAGGGAACACCAAAAATACCACTATGCACATGCTTGGGTCCGTCATCGGTTCTTTACCCAGTGCACGAACCAAGTTAGTATTATTTCAAATGAATCATTGTTTATGGGTTAGTTTTGTTTTTGACTGACTGGAGTGTTTACTAAGTCATTTGTGTGTGGTGCTGATAGTTGAATCAAAGTGAAATCTGAAGGCATCAGATTTTTATTTTTTAAAGAAATTCTCAAATTTATTCCAGTGAGTATATTTTTACTAATACAAGTAAAATTAAAAATTTAAGTGTCTAGTGATCACTGTTTGCATTAAGTTTAAAAAAGTTATTAAATATTGGTATTTTTACATAATTTAATTTCATCATTAAAAAACAAGAATATTAGATTTACTTAAAAAAGTAAAATTTGTTGCTCTAAATATTCTCCAACTAACATTTACTTGCAATTTTTTTTAACATTTCAAGATGAAATCAAAGAAAAGAAAAGTTGTTGATGAAAAGAGGGAATTTAATGATTGTTTAGAAAAAGATTATTTCTTCACAGTGCAGAACTCGAAATTTAATGTGTTTAATTTGTAGAGACAGTTGGAGTGAAGTATTTAAGGAACATAACGTTAAAAGTCATCATGAGGCAAAACATATTGAATATGTAAATTTCAGGAAAGAAGTCAAATTACTTATGGATAAGCTAGATTGCAGAGGCATTCAAACCAATGATACTTTTACTATTCACTGTCTGATACATCAAAAAAATTTATATGCTCGAGTATTATCCATGAATCATGTTATCAACGTTAAAAGATAGTAAATTACATTTGTTCATATGCTTTTCAGCATCAGCAATTCAAAGAATTCCTTAGCAAATGATCTTGTAAACATGGTGATATTGTATAATTAACCAATGTTAGATGGCCAAGTCATAGAAAATGTTTAAAAAGATTGTTTAATTTATGAATGTGAAGGAAATGTGATATGTTAATGAATGAGAATCAAGAATCTTTTCCTGAATTAAGTGATGACAATTGGTTGTTAGACCTATGTTTTTTAGCGGATATAACAGAAAAACTTAATCAGCTAAATAACGAATAGCAATGGCAAGATAATTTAATAATCTATGCTTCTAATAACATCAACACTTTTAACAATAAATTATTATTATTTGAATTCCTACTGAGACACAATAATGCTCAACATTTTCCGCTTAGTAACATTTAATTGTACTCTCATACGCATATCAAACAAATTTATCTTTCCATAGTTTTCAATATTTTTTAATTAAGTTATAAAATTACATTAAGTATAAAATGTATTTTGCAACTATCAGTTTAAATTTACATAATATACTAAAGTAGAACTGACACAATTCTATTAAATTTAAAAAGTTTTAAATATTGAATCAAAGTTATGTAAAGTGTTCCATTCTATTATTATATTATATACAAAATTATGTTAATATTATTAGTTTTTTTATGTTATTAAATATTATCTTAATATTAGTCAAATAGTGTATTTAAACCTCACAAAAACGCTGTTTTAAAGCAGTTTTTAATCTTAAATAAATTCTGTGCTGGGAGCCCAATAAGTATAAATGATAGAAAAGGAAGCAACATTTTATTCATCGGCACATTAGATCCGTAAACATCGTTGATAATTTTATATTTTAACACTCGAAGGATTACTGACCTGATGTTGAAGACAAAGGGTCTAGCTTCATGTCAGGCTCCTCTTTAATTTTGGCAGAAACTGGCATTTCTGTAATACAATATCATGCACAAATCAAAAGAATTCAGGATAAACAAATCCATATAAATGAATTAAATAAGATACATAACTTGAAAACAATAAAGAACAGATTAATGTAATTACAACAACCCAGTATTCGCAGAGACTAGATTATAGAAAATGACCAGTGAATGCAAAAATCAATAAAAATATTGTGAATACTGTGGTTAATAAAAATCCTTGAAATGTTCAAATGAATAAAATTTTAATAAATAAGTAGAGAAAATTAATTTTAATATTTAGTTTAAGCTAAAAAAAACAACAGCAGATTCATTGACATGATATACTCTATAGGGTAGCAGAATGATCTCCGTCAACACCCCAGTGTGCAAAAATCTACTTAAGGGACCTTCTGCGTGAATGATGAATGAGCTCTTGATTTTTTATCATATTTAGGGAAAATAATGCACCTGCGTAATTACTACCCTTCTGAATTTATTCTTACCAAAGCGCTATATCCTCTGGCGAACTCAGATGGCCAGTTGTTCCGAGGTAATTAAGCTTCCAGTACTAGGCTAATAACTGTCTGCAGAAACACCAATTCAAAGGAAATTTGTACTACTGCCTATATTTTCTTTCATTACAGTCCATTTATTTATTCTATTGAGCCCACCAGTAACCCTAATTAATATAAACTAAATTATGAACTGCAAGTGAAGATTGATTACGAGTCTTATTCATGTTCTCAAATTCAACTTTCACCAAAATTACCAGTAAATATACATTCAGTATAATAACCACGAGAAGGTTTAGAAAGATTTACATTTGCCTTACCGTTTATATACTGATGTTCTTCATCAAACAACTTATCCTCCATGCCATCATCAGGGGCTGTAACAATCAATGACAGATCAATTCACACACTTGTGACTTAAGACACATATTTTTATTTAAAAAAATACTTACAAAATGATTCCTTTTCAACTACTTCTTGTTTAATGAATACAAATGACTCATTCAAGCCTGAAAAAACAAATAGTTAAAAAGTCAATTTTATATTTTACAGCTGAGGAAGGTAGTCTACTGTTGTATGGTTACTGATTTCATTGAAATGTTATTGGTGATACTAGCTCAACATATATTTGACATATGTTTATAAGTTATAAAAAAAGGTACAAAACTAAATTTTTTTATCCTCATTTCTGTCTTTGTACGATAAGGTTGTTATACATCATCCTATTTATTTTTTATGTAGAAAAGTTAATGAATCAATTATTTATTTACAAATTATTTCCATATGTGAAGACCATACTATAGCTAGCTGTCAAATAAGATTTGCAGGGGAGCTAAAAGCTAAGTAGGTGCGTGAAATATGTTTTCCTGATTCAATCAAAAAAGGAGGAAAATGTTCGCATTAACAAGAAAACAATAACATATAATGTTATAACTCTATTTAAATACAGTCATTTGGATGATTATTATCATAAAAATACTAGATCTTCCCTTGAATTGACTCTTATGACGATATAGACATACTGGAACAATTTGAGGATAAATAATGGATAGATAAAGCAAATTAGATGAAAATAATTCCTAAGCAAGAATCAAAGTTGACTTCTGGTTTTAGCACCCAAGAAACCAATAAATACATATTTTAATGAAAATACAAAATTTTTATTTTTGTACTCAACAATTAATATTTTGTTTGAAAACTATAAAAATGACAATAACTACACAAACTATGCAAGGATTTAGATGCCTAAAATAAATCAGAAACCGAGATACACCATAAATCCATTTAGGTTTTTCTGTTCAATTCATTATAATTTTTCTTACTTATAAATACATCAAACCTAAATGTAGTTGATTTTGGCCAATTTCACATTTGACAACAAGGGCAGGCTACTCGGAATGGTGGGTCCACCTGCACCAGTTCGCCAAAATAAATTATAAAACGGAGGTTTTCTGTTTATTTCATCATTAATTTTCCTACTTATAAAAAGAACAAACCGAATTACTATTGACTTATGCTGAAACAGAAGAAATTGAACTTTACTGTGGTGGTAACAACATTGGAGTTAAACAATATTTAGACAAGTTATGAAGTTTTAATAACTGCCACAAATAAAATAAATTTAAAGGTTTAAATAGACGCAAAAACTTATTAAGAATTTGTTTTTATCCTTAAAATTTCGTTTAACTTACTTTACTTGAATCATCTCCTGGTTTTAGCTTTTGAATAAGATATGCTCCTCTATATTGGCAAAAATGTTCAGACACAAGTCAAATATTTGGTGACCTAGTATCACAAACAAAAGTGTCACTGAAATTGGTGACCCCTTGTACGAAAATAGCCTGCCTTGTCATCAATAGCTTATCTTCATAGGGAATTTAAAATTAGAAACAACTTAGGTCACTTAAATACCGCTCCTCATAAAGGTGAAAATAAATAAATAAATACAACTTGGCCTAGTTCACGATAATGTTTACTTAATCGAATAGTGATATTTTAAACTAATGTTCTGTAAGTAAATCCGTGAAGACAATCACTATACCTGTAATATCCATTTTCAACGAATGTAAAAAGAGTGTCAAGTACTAACATACATAAATATTAAATAGTGGTTGGTTATTTGATGATGCCAGTGAGGTTCAGTAATCCAAGGAGGCAGGAATGAAGCAGCCTCGAAAAACTTCTCTAACGTTTAACAGCTTTCCAGATTAGATTTCGCTCTTTGCACTCCACTGTCCATCAATGCCATCGCAAGGTTGACTCCATTTCCTCCTCATATGAGTTAAAAAAAAATATTGATTTGGTGTAATTCTCATCCCTCATTTCTCCAACATGCCGGTGTCCCTCAGGATGAGGTACTGAGTTCTATCCAGTTCCTTTGAAACTCGTTAGATGCCTAATTATCCTGCAACCTCCTTCTTTGAATTCACTGACAAAAACTATCCTCTCTTTCAATCCTGATCGCATCCTTAAGGCGTTAAAAACTGAAGCACTAATCACAGCTTACAATAATTTGTATTGATTCTAATTAATTAAACATTAACATATATAAAAACAGTTTGTTATTTTATAACAATCTAGCAGACTGTTTTCATTTCACTCTTTACCTGTTTCATCTATTTTCTATATATCTTTGTAATTTGTCCTATTCACTGTTACATACTAATAATTATTCATTATCTATCCACTGCTATTTGTTTCATATTCCTTATGCCACTAATTATTGTCAATCGTGTTTAACACCTACATTATTTCTTTGTTGCCATGACCTGTTGCAGACATACATAGTTTGACTAAACGTTGTCCATTACTAAACTTTATAAGAACCTAACAACTCTTTTTCATCGACCTAAGTCCATCTCCAACAACAAACTCCTCGACTCGTTTATTTCGTTTCTTTGCCAATAGAGGACGGTTGAGTAGCCTCTGGTAAGTGGTAAGTGATTCCACACAAACAGTTAGTGTGCGCTGTAAGTACTTATATCGTCAGTTATCAGCAAGCAATCTGTCAAACAGTTTGTTCTCTTAAATATATTTAGGATGGAAGGAACAGGTATTGAATCTACTATTCTTTATTAAATAGCTAATTGTCTTAAGATCAATAATGTCACCGCCAGGAGAATATGCCTTAGTGATGATTTTCTTTTAATTTCTTACACTCTTCACTCTTTTATTTCTTATGAGTGGTTGGGGTGTGTCCACAAGCCTGAACCATGTTATTATCAGATATCAATATGCAGCAACCAGACAACTGAGTTAGATATCGTCAGTAAAGTCTATATATTTACCTTGGCTCCAGCAAGGACTTCTTATCTAGAAATGTATTGACTTCAAGTCAAGCTACTAATCTGCTTAAAGTATTATATTGTCTTCTTCAAGCCTTTTCACTATTCTTAATTTTTCAATACCTTTAATTAATGATTATTTATTAATGTTACAGCCTCTGAGTTTCAAGTCAAGCAAGAGCAACCCGACAAAGCATTCCAATCATGCTATGGTGAGATAAACTTGTAATAGGAATATTACAGTAAAATAATTTGGTTCTCTATTTTATTAATTAACTAGAATGTTGCCCGCAGCTTTGCCCCTTGCACCTCGAAGGGGGGAGGGTGGCGTTTTTGTGGCCATCAAAAAATAAAATATATTTAGCTAGTTTTGGCGTGTAAGTAAAATTTTGTCATTAATGTCTCTTTTTCCACTTCAAAACTTGTCTTTTTTCAAAAGTTTTCTCCAAATCCAAAGTTGTTACCACCTCTGTAAAGATTGATTTTTCCTCTTTCAAATTAAATCAACAGAAATGAGATTAGATGTACTTACAAATAAGAAAAAAATTATGAAATGAAAAACCTAGAACTTGTTTTATTCTGTTTCTAATTTATTGATGGAGGGGAATGATTGATGTTATTAAGTGTAGTTAATAGATGTATCATTCAAGAAATAGATAACATAGTAGATAGATTAAACAAAAATCGAGAAGAACCAGACATCCCCGATGAAGCCTATATGGAAGGCAGAACTAGAAATAAACACGATTCCATATAAACATGTCTAAGAACATCATCAATACAAATGCAAACTCACGAACATAAAATATCGCAATTTTCTTT
This sequence comes from Acanthosoma haemorrhoidale, assembly GCA_930367205.1. NCBI lineage: Eukaryota > Metazoa > Arthropoda > Insecta > Hemiptera > Acanthosomatidae > Acanthosoma > Acanthosoma haemorrhoidale. Next base: position 153,272,787 of record OV884012.1, read on the forward strand.
CTCGTTACTTTACAAAGTGATAACATCAGACCTAAAATGAAGAAAATGAAAGAAAGTTTTCAAAGGACAACTTTATGTTGCTTGCTCGAGAGTTGGTTCTCCTGAGAATTCCTTTATTCATGATCCCAGTAGTGAAACCTAAAATTTGTTTATAATCAATATATTATTTTGCATCAAATTATTATCATAGTGAATTTGTAAAAAAAGTTACTTTGATTAACCATTATAGATAGAATTTATTCGTTTTCCTGTGTAATTGAAGCGTGGGATAAGTAAATACCTGGGAAAGTTGATTGGTAAACTCTTGAACTGCTGATATTTCAGAGCATGAATCATATTACCTAAATAAATTTGCAGATAATTTCAATAATCATTACCTAATATAAACAATTATTTATGTTATAATGGTACAATTGTCTGTTTGGGCCGTTGACTGGGAGACAGTTTGATTTTTTCACTCTTTATGTGTTCTAGTTTTAGGTTAGTAGTATCTTTGTAGTAGGTTTAGTAGTTCAAGGTTTTAAAATGTATGGCCTCTGTCCACCACCCGATCCAATGACTGAATGAATGCATGATTCGAACGGAACTCTTTTCGTTTTCTTCTAATTTTTACCTTTTTCTATTTATTGAGAAAATATTCACAACCGTATAAATTATTTAGGATACTCCTTGTACTGCATCACATGTTTAAAGTTTTAAGCAATAAATCATGCAGGGGCCGGCAGTCGTAAAACAAGTCACAAGAGGGTCGAAGGTCGTCAGCAATAAACCTGAGAGGGTAAGCCACCTGGCTGTCATAAAACCGACCCGGTAGACCTAGGGTCACCTTCCGGCGGTCATAAAATCTAAAACCAATGCCATAAAACAGTCCTTTAGGGGACGAGGGGTCACGTACCTCGGTGCAGGTGTGACATCATAAACATACCCCTTTCAAGGCAGGGTCCACCTTCCGGTAGGAAGGGGAAATAATATTTAAACCAGGGGGTTTCGCCCTGTAGGACTACTCTTTCTCAGTCTCCTCATCTCCACAGCCGCTATCACTCAGTCACTTTACGCCAGGGCCCCGGGGCCCTGGAAGTAAGTCCACTCAGTCTTCTACTAGTCTACTCTCTCTGCAGCACCTATGAGCCTGTCACCCTGTCACTCAGCCTCCTAGCAGACCCTCTGACAACTTGTACCTATTACGCTGCCGGTTTCCCGCCTGAACTCTGAAAACTGGTCTTATTCTTTAAGAAACCTCTGTACCTCTTCTTCTGAACACAGTGTATTGTCGGGACACATCCCTATCATAAAAATGGAGTCATATATTAACGCCGACATGGAACATGGTCCATGTTATAAACTACAACAAACTGCACTTGTCACTAGGGCTAGAGTGATTAGGCACTAACTACCCTAGTGGCAACCCGACACCAATGTTCCAAAAACAATGTTTCTTTAATGACCTCCTGTAGACTCCACCATGTGCAAATATGATGTATATGAGTTCATATGATGGTTAAATATGTTTGACCATCCAGAAACTGGAACAAATTGTCTTAAACACCTCTCTTCTTAAAACAACTTCGAAACTGACCTCTCCTTCATAGCCTCTCAACAACCCAGTGTGAAATGATGCAACAAATATGGACACTCTGTAACAGAATGGTGGTTGCCAAACTTAGATTTTTTTTCAAGCATGTCTGGGACTCCCTACACTGCTCTGATCTTTCAAGGTCTTCCGCAGATAAATAGATCCAGACTAGTTTTTTCGTGCACAGTAATTAGACACACGTTGCTGAGTATTACTTTTACTTTTTTTTAAATGCTTCATTTTGTATTTAAAATAATGAAATTCCTAGTCAGTAAAATGATAATTTTAGAGGTTCAGAATTTTATATATCTGTGCAATATCAACTTAAAAAATCTTGAAATGAAAAGAGGATGATCGTTATATTTCTTATATATATTCATAATACATTTATATTTTGATGATCCAGGAAACATTTCCTCAACTGCAAAATGATTGCCTGCTCTTCTTCCCGATAAATATAATAAACCGACTAGTGCCTATATTTCTTGTGTATCTTTGAGTAGTAAACTTCGCCTAGGCACCCCTAGGCTCAATCCTTGGTAGACTCTCACTACCTTCCTGACTCCATCCGCCTTTCTAGGCATTCCACACCCCATATCCTTCTCATACATCCTTCAAATAGGGGTCTCCCCTTAGTGAAAGGCACTCATTAGCCCAAAATAATTTTCCCACATCCTATTTTATAAGTTTAAGAGATAAGAGGGGAAAAAAAAAAAAAAAAAAAAAAAAGTAGTAAACTCTCACAACACCAATTCGTAACGTGTTGAGGAATTGGAAGATGGCGACATGGCACAAACGGAGTCTGCCATAAGTTTTGGGAGCCCCTTAGGGAGGACAGGATGTCCACTACTAAGGACTCAGGCGTCCGTCTTCATAATAGCGGAAGAACAGGCGAAAAAACTGACTGACCACTACAACGCTAGGACAGGTAATTACTACGAACCTCAGTAGCTGGAGACAGGACTGTTTGGCTGAAGCAGCTGCCGAGGAGAGGGATCGCCCAACTCGTTAATCTGTACAATTCATGTATCAGGTTGTGAAACTTCCTGACAGCGTGGAAAATAGCTTGTTCCCACAAAGAGGCGACCACCCAGCCGATCAGTCTCTTCCCTCACACGAAGAAAATTCTCGATAATATAATACTGAACTACCTGAAGAAAAGCTTTTCGAAAAATTCTATCATTCTGGCAGATTTTTAGGCTCATCTAGGCATAAAACATACGCTTGTGAAGGTACAGACGGAAGCCACCTTCGGGATCAACAGGAACACGGCTACTATGATCACGTTTGACTCCACGCAGGCTTTGAATGAGGTTATTTGAATGTGTTTCTTTTCTAACCGGCCTTTAGGGAACATAGGTGCAGATTGTGGAAACGCTCAAGCAGACGAGACACCGAAGGTAACAACGGAAGAACTAGATCGGATTGTTGATCGGTCAGTTTCACATATGCCGAAGAAACGATTCCGTGGACATGGAATGTCCAGGGAAATCCTCAATCTACTTTGAGTGACTTCAATGATAACTAAGAAGTAAAACCCATTCAGTGGTCCCAGATAAAATATGTGAAGGAGCTGCCAGGGTTTTGCTGGTCATGCCCATTGCACTAAAGCTACTTTTGGAGGGTTATCCTTAGTGGTATTATACTAGTGACATGATGGTACAATATAACAAAATAAGTGCTCAACTGATTGACTACACAAGCCGGAATACCATGCGTTGGTCAGAAAATTGATATTAATGGACGATTATCGTTGACTAAAATGAACTTCTGTCCATACAAGTAAATATGTGACCTGCTAAACCCGAACATCAAAGCTGCCACCTCCTTATGTAACCTGCTAAACCCGAACATCAAAGCTGCCCCCTCCTTATGTGACCTGCTAAACCCGAACATGAAAGCTGCCCCCTCCTTATGTAACCTGCTAAACTCGAACATCAAAGCGGCCACCTCCTTATGTAACCTGCTATACCCGAACATCAAAGCTGCCCCCTCCTTATGTGACCTGCTAAACTCGAACATCAAAGCTGCCACCTCCTTATGTAACCTGCTAAACCCGAACATCAAAGCTGCCCCCTCCTTATGTGACCTGCTAAACCCGAACATCAAAGCTGCCCCCTCCTTATGTGACCTGCTAAACCCGAACATCAAAGCTGCCCCCTCCTTATGTGACCTGCTAAACTCGAACATCAAAGCTGCCACCTCCTTATGTGACCTGCTAAACCCGAACATCAAAGCTGCCCCCTCCTTATGTGACCTGCTAAACCCGAACATCAAAGCTGCCCCCTCCTTATGTGACCTGCTAAACCCGAACATCAAAGCTGCCCCCTCCTTATGTGACCTGCTAAACCCGAACATCAAAGCTGCCCCCTCCTTATGTGACCTGCTAAACTCGAACATCAAAGCTGCCACCTCCTTATGTAACCTGCTAAACCCGAACATCAAAGCTGCCCCCTCCTTATGTGACCTGCTAAACCCGAACATCAAAGCTGCCCCCTCCTTATGTGACCTGCTAAACTCGAACATCAAAGCTGCCACCTCCTTATGTAACCTGCTAAACCCGAACATCAAAGCTGCCCCCTCCTTATGTGACCTGCTAAACCCGAACATCAAAGCTGCCCCCTCCTTATGTAACCTGCTAAACCCGAACATCAAAACTGCCCCCTCCTTATGTAGTTGTGAGTATGACACTTCAGCTTGAGACAGTGTGTTGGTAAACGCCAATGGCCTCTCTACTTTCTTTTGATGTTGCTGGTAAATCACTGTCCCCAATCCAGATTCGGGTGCATCCACCGTTAGACATATAGGGTGATCCGGGTTATAATGAGCAAGACTTGTTTTCTGAATCAACCTCTTGATTTTATCAAGAGCTTTAGCTCCCTCTGTTTCCATGGTTGTCCCTTTTTCAGTAAACGATAGAGTGGAGACAACAGGTAGAAATTCTGATCGAAATTCACCACTCCTACTACAGCTGTGGAGACAATAAAATATCACGTGTGATCAGAAAATATAGGGAGAAAATTGGCCAGTGCTAGAGAATTCTAATTGGGATTACAATGACATATTTAGTCGGTGCGGGGAATAGTAATCAGACAGAATAGTAAGACAGGTTGTCAACCATGTACGAGTATGTTTAGAGTTATCACATAGTTGTTACATAGTGGGGGAAATTGATATTGTATTTTTACAAATAAACTAGGACTATATGAACTGCAATGTTCAGAAAAAGATAAAACTTTTTCAATCTTAGTAAATGATTAGTAAGGTTAGGGAACAAAGCTTATACCTAGTCTTAATTTATAAGATTAAATAAAATATATCTTATATATTTCTGGTCGAGACAGTTAGCTATAATAAATCTTTTATTAAAACAAATAGATGGTATGGCATTGATTGGTTATCAATATATAAACTGAGGGTATTTATGGGCTGTTAAAATAGATATATAATAGTGAAAATCCTCGAATATATGTGAAGGATGGTCAAAAGTTGGTTAGATTTTTGATATTTTGATAGTGCATCTCCAGTGATAAGGTAACCTGAGATCCTCAGGGATGTTCTTCTTCACGGCAGTTGGTACGGTTGGATGTACTCCAATGTTTGACCTCTCTTTCAATGTATCCTACTTCAACTTTAATTTTGTATCTGGAGTACCTTTTGCTAAATTTGATATTTCCCAAGATATTTAAGAAAACCCGAAAAAAGGGACTTTCAAACTGCCCCCCACTTCCCACTCACCCCCCACTAGTGAGACTGTTTGTAGGTTGTTCAGACACTCTAATGAACAACTTTGGACCAAAATTCAGAACTATACGATTGATTTTGTCTACTTTTGCTTTGTTGCATGGACTAATTAAAAGCTATGCGTGATTTTATCGCAGACACATATACGATGATCCCGTAATCCAGTTTAGAGCAGATTAGTGTTTTATATAATTTCAACATTGTAGTTCTGTCAGCTCCCCATGCTGTTCTTCTAAGCGTTCTGAGGATCCTCATTTACAACATGTACTTCTTTTTGAGAGCCCTAATGTTACTTCCCAGTCATGTCAGTCGCCGATCAAAAAATCTTGCATTTTCAATAAACCGCAGAATTTCATTCCCAAACGTTAGTTCTGGAGTATTCAGTATTCAGTATCTGCCTAATTGTATTCAATTCGTTTGTTTGTTTTCAATAGAGAACTTTAATCGAGAGGTATATCATATATTATTGATAGGCGTCCTGATGTTTGGCTTTTATAATAATAAATTGTTAGGCCGTTTGCATGATGGGAAAATTGTCAAAATACAACCTTGGTTTAACATCCCTAGGTAAATTAATGAAGACTTTGTTAATGGGTAATCCTAATAATTAAGTAGGAATAAAATAATGCTCAGAACGCAGGCTTGAGGTACTCCATTTTTGTTCTTTCGTTTTCCGAAAATATATTGGTTACTCGGATATTGAATACGTGGCATGTTAGGAATTCTTTGGTGTAATTGAATAGTTGACTGTCGAATCCGAACGAATAGTTCCTTGAGGAGGTAGGTCTTTGCAATACCATCACGCTTTAACCGAAGTAGCCAAATAGTACTGGCATCATTTGTTCCCTTCTAATAAACACATATTGGATCTTAGCCTCCGCAGGACTAGTAGATCAAGTTGGATCGTTTCCTAGGAAAGCCGTATCAAAGGTTTGGATAGCATACTTTTTTCCAGGAGCCATTTATTTCGAACTAGAAATTATTTATTTATAACTAGAAATTGGACGCTTGTCTTTGCCAGCTTTCGGGATGGGGTTAACTTGTGACTGGGGCCAAAAAGTAATCTGCTGGGTAATGTTTGATCATGTCATAATGGATCTCATCCGGGACTGGCGAGCGATGTTAAACGTGAAATACTCAAGTAAGGAATAACAACTAAAGCAATAGGATAAACAGACGAGGAACATCAATGAGGAGTGGTGATGGAAATTGTGAACTCGAATTAAAACCATAACTCATAGTTTCAAATAGATTTTTTTTCTTATTTTCGAAATATGTGTCCCTAGACTATGTATTTACTTAAAGTGATATGGGGTAACACATATAAATATTCTGTAAACATGTTTCACTGATTGAAGTCTACTTAACTATCATAAATAATTATATTATACAAAAATAAAAGCAATGCGATTTTATATGTATTTGTTTTCTTTCTTTATTTTTTTTTTTTTACATTTTATTTAGTCTATAAGGAATAATAGTGCATAATAAATTTGAAAAAGTTGCTTGCCCAAAGAAATATAATCATTGCTAATGGGATGAAATATTTAAAAATATAACTGGAAATCAATCGATTAAACCCGGAGACTAAGACAATTACGTCTATACTACCATTCGGAACCTTCCAATTCTGTTTTAAAGATTTAGTGTTACATTAAAATTAGTTAGGCATTGGAAATATAACCAAAAACGCAATATTGTTTCGTTTTAATCTTATTTTGGCGAAGAAGGAAATTTCCAACTATATATAGGAATCTCCAGCCCCAAATATTTCAAATATCCTGTTCAACCTAAAAATTACACAATTGCACTAGTGAGCAACCAAGGTTGACTCCAGGTCACCTCAGCAACATGTTAGGTAATGGTGTAGTTTCAAGTAGGTGTCCCGCTAAATAGGTTGGTTATTATGTTTGGCGGGAAATCGGGAGCGCCAGCATCTTCTTTGCTACAGTGACTCAGAATCCCCTGTTTTTACCTTACTACCATTAAGTGTTTTAAGCATTAACATAAATATTTAATTAGGTGTTAAGTGTCTAGTAGTGTTGTTTGTCATAATTATTATGCTACATTGAAAGCGTTCATAAGATGGTAATAGGAGTATGAGCTGTTCATTACCTGTAAAAAATATTCATATTAAGTAGAGGCAATAAAGTATTTCATAAATAAATTAATAAACTTTAATATAGTACTTTAGCAAAAGTATCCATGTTGGCTGGAATGATACCTCCAGCCATTAGGATCATTGGCTTCTTAGTGACCTCTAAAAATATTCTGATGCTTCTCTTCACACCTTCATCGCAGTAGTACCACTTTATAGAGTACATTTTGAAACGTAGCTCCTCGCTCTAGCAAAAAGATATTTTGCATTATTCAAATTGTTTCAATATTTAATGTGTAAAGTCTCTGATTTAATCACGTTCCTCTTAACAATTTTTATGATTTTAAAGACGGATTTATAGAAATCTTGCTTCATTTTATTTCTTTATTTATCATCAGTTAAACACTCATTGATTATAAGTGATTTTTTTAAGGAAATAAAATATGAGTTTAGCTTAAAGACATAGTAGAGTATAATAAAGAATATATATGTTAAACAGTATGTTACCGACCCTAAAGTTTATCCCTTCAGTCTCGTCAAAACCAAATCCTAATTCTGTACAACTCTTCAGGCCCTAGATCCTCGATAAGTATTTCCTTCTTCATTGTCAGTTCTCTCCAATTAGTATAATTCTAAAATCACTCTACTTTAGATCATAAGGACCTTTCTAACACATCTCCTATCTTAAAGTAGAGCAGGTTTCTACCGTTAGATCCAGTTCTGTTATACCACATAGTTATAAGGATGGCACTCGATATTTTTTACCCAGTTGGAGACTAATAATTTACGTGGTCGTCAAAACTACAATATACCATCCACACCACTGGTGGCCTGCCTATATAACCCGGGCGTCTTAGGGCGAATCACATAACACTAGCGCTTGCTGCTCTACTCAAACCATGGCCTTCTCATTCAACTACCTCTGCATCTCTCTCTCTCTTCCTAACCTCGCTATGTTTTAGTCTGGCGTTGTCAGACCCCACACCTTTCTAGTGGGAATCTCTGGCTTCGTGTTGCTAAAACTAGTAGCTCCTTGGAAGAGACCTCTCCCTCGCGGACGACGGTAGCTGTGGGCCTAAAAACTTTACCTAGTAGCGTCTCCCACGACAATCCAGTCTGCTTCTCTCCGGTTCACACTCATCTTTGGGATCAGGACGGTTTTCGCCTACCCTTCGATACCGAGTGTGAATTCGTGGACATTCCAAGACCACATAAACTACCTAAAAACCTACCCTGTTCCTTTTTTCCTGAACATAGTTCTGACGACCCGACAACAATTAATGGCGTTATGATTTATTTAGTACCTGAAATACCCGTGTAGTGTTGGGTAACATGGGATAGTTCATATAACATAATTAGTAGTTATAAATACCTTATTATTTCTTGATGGTGCTGGAAATTATTTTTCAGGCACATGTTGTAACAATGGGAATATGTTTTATTGGCATATAGCTTTTCACTGGATAGCTTAAGTTTGTTCCCAAATTCCGTGGCTAGCATTTTTAATGATCGCTTTTCGAGGTTTTTCAAGGATTTCTGTAGGATTTTTATCTGCATACACAGGTGCTGTGTTGAAATCATGTACACATATCCACCAATCGCGACAAATAATAAAATTGAGATCACCAATAAAATCTGAAGTAACGCAGTGACGTAATAAACAATAGGTTCGTCAGTCTCGTAGGGATAACGCCCGAAAGATACTGGTAGGTTGTGGTTACCGTAAGATTCGAAGTCTTGTCGAAGTTAAAGTTACCGTACTGGTTGATTTGTTTTTCTAGGGAAAAGCAGAAAACTAACACTATGCCCATTACCGCGCCAGGAACTGCATACAGTCTCTCTTTGCGCATCTCAGCCTGTAACTTCTGTGTATTGCATACGTAGGGTTCGGAGTAGTCAAACAAGTTTGTAGCAAGAGCCTTATGAACACTTAAGGTCTCTCTGCGTTTAAATTGTATAAAAATTATTAGTGAGATCGCTAACATCAACAGTATGCTGTAGTGAAACGCCTCGCCGAATAAGACTATGCTGCAATGAAAAAGTTGAGGAAGAGGCCTCACAAGAACAACATAATGGAATAACGAAAACCCCAAATATAACCCTAGTTTCAACATGATTACCATCGTACCACCCTTGCCTATTTTTGGGAACATCATGGTTATTGAAAGCCTTATTGGGAAACAGCCCAAAGTAGTGCTTCTTCATGAAATCTTCAGCTATCACATCAGTCGGTGAATATATTCTATTGATAGCACGTGCTACTGAATCCACCAGCTTCATAGTATCTAGTGACAAAAGCCAACTCGTATACTTCTCGTTTGGATCGCTAGCGTGAGACACACAAGTCATATTTTATTAAACTTGTATATGTATATGATGCAACAGTTAGTTGAATAAAAAATTGAAAGAGCCGTGTTCATTTCATGAGGATCAATATGGCATTATAACCTAGAAGAGAACAATAGAAGCTTGTAAAGTCATTTTAATTTTTATTGTCTTACTTTGTGTTTTAATTTAATTTTTACCGCAATTTTTATATGTACTGTTTATGCTTAAATTCACTGTATTCCTGCCACCCACAGCACGCTATCTACATACTGAAGACTTAAGTAATTAAGCCTTCTAATTTTCAACTGTCCTCCGTAAGTCTATTTTCCATCCATTTACTTCTTGTTTCCAGATTATAGTATGTTTTGACATTTTTCTACATTATGACTGGTGTCCACAATGTTGATGACATTCCCTCCCCGGTTATGAGGGCGTATTCCTCTGATTCTTCCTCTCTTAGTTTCATCTAAGTTCGGTCATGTCAATCCATATATCAATATATCATATATCAACCAAAATCAATCCTAAAAAGATAACATTTCTGAAATCACCTGCCGTTCCACTTCTACCCTTAAACTACTCTGTCGGTCCCATCGTTCGTGCCCCATTCCCCGGTTCCTGGTCTTCCCCCATGTTGACCTTATTAACACTTTTAATCCAAAATTAGTCACTCTGTTGGGGGGAGCGGCTCCTCGAAAATTGAGGAAGCAAATCTCCGTACCCGGACAAACTAGAATCACTCCCTTTCACTCCCAATTCCCGAAAACGTCGACAAATAGTTAGGAGAAAAGAAAAAAATCGACCAACTTAAAGCCAAACAAAAGTTCAATCTATTGTATTGAAAAATTTCACAGGTTTTAATTAATCCCCAATTGAAAAAAAAAAACAAGCTTACAAGCAAAAATGACTGAAACTTTATTCAGAATAAAGAAAAACATTAATAACTGAAAATTTGGACATTTAAAAAATGAGAACGAAGTATATAAAATACCAAAAAAAAAAACCCATCAATGTGAAAACAAAATAAAAAAGGGTTTTCTTTCTTTATACATATATATGTCCAATAAATGAAATAAGCGGAGCTCCGTTACAATAATCAATCAATCAGTATCAGTTACAAAAAAAAACAAAATCGATTTAAATCTAATGATCTAAATTTGAAGAAAGTACATGATGTAAAAAAAAGAGAACATGTTCACGTCACCAGTTCTAAGTAGACGGGTAGAGTCGGCTTGTTGATGAGCGGCCACTTCTGCTCTTCTTCTCCCTTCTCGTGAACAACAATCACGGTGACGAGTGATGAACACCCAGTCCGAGTGTTCACAACGAGCGTTATAAAAATGATGAGTAGTGATTAGTACTCGACCAAAAAAAAATGAGATACTTCGGCGAATCATCAATATTCGGGTGTGAGGGAGAGCATTTCTGTGTCCCCAAACAAAGCTTGAGCCGTACTGAGAACTTGTGCGTATGAGAAGACGAGACCTTGACCGCTAGCCATTGGGTGTAAACAAAAACTGGTTGAGCATTATCCTTTGTTGAGTGAAATTAAGCGATAAATTATAATTACAATCGTAATAATTACGCTTGTTTGTTTCTTTGGGCAAAAACTGTTGAAGAAAATTAATCAATACAAAAACTCAAAAAAAACATGAATGTTAGCATTAAAGTTAATGGTTTTAACATACCGCCCACCAAAATTTTAAAGAAAATTTTAACAAGAACAAAATTAATAACCCTCATCTGGGAACAAAGGTGATAGGCGAGAAACAGAACGAATATAATCACCTTTCACAGTGTGCACCTTCACCACAAGGACGTTACCATCCTTGCCCGGGTAGGTTTCTGTGACCCGGCCGGTGGGCCAGTGTAAAGGTGGAACTTGTGGATCTCTAAGGAGGGCTAGGGTTCCGACAGTCGGTAAAGGTGTTGTTTCTGTCCATTGACTCTATTGTGCAGTGTTGTAAAATAATCTTGTCGCCATTTCTTCCAAAAATTGTCTATACAAGATTGTAAAAATTGCCATCTAGAAAGGCGGGGTCGTGGTTCATCCGTCACATCTTGCTCAGGTGGGGCCAACAAGGGTGCTCCGATGAGAAAGTGCCCTGGGGTTAGACAACCGAAATCATCAGGCGTCGAGGATAGTGCATATAATGGCCGTGAATTGAGGATGGCTTCCACACGACTGGCAATTGTTGACAGTTCCTCATATGTAAGGGGTTGAGAACCGAGGACTCTAACAAGATGGAACTTGCAGGACTTAATTGCTGCCTCCCATAAACCTCCAAAATAAGGAGAATACGGCGGCATGAATTTCCATTCCACTTCCTTCAAGACTAAATCCCCCTTGATTTTGGAGCATACTTCACTCGAATTCCACCAATCGTACAATTCCTTTAATTTCCGCGAGGCGCCAACAAAATTGGTGCCATTATCGGAGTATATGCAGCTAGCCAGCCCTCGCCGAGAAACGAAACGATTGAGGCATGTCAGGAAAGCCTGGGTGCTCATCTCTGTCACAACCTCAATATGAATGGCCTTGGTGGCAAAACAGATAAAAAGACAAATGTATGATTTACCCAAAGCAGCCTTTCGTCTATGGGATTCTTTTATGGCGAACGGTCCGGCAAAATCTACTCTTGTATTCAAAAACGGCCTGCCTTGCTCGAGACGGCTAAGTGGTAAGTGAGCCATGAGAGGGTTAATGGCTTTCACTCTAAGGCGATGGCATCTCGAACAGCTATGGACACGCAATCGAACCAGTCTTTTACCCGATATTATCCAGTATTTTTGACGAATTAGTGATAACAAAAGTTGAGGTCCTGCGTGGAGGTAAGTTTTATGGAGATTACCCACCAACAGATTAACAAAATGAGACTTAGCAGGCAACAGTTATGTAATGCTTCGCATCTTGAGAAAGGGGTGCATGAGCCAGCCTTCCGCCCACCCTGACAAGACCGGCGGCATCGGTAAACGGACATAAGGCTTTTAATTCTTTGGCCTTAGAGTCCAATGGCGTGATTTTAAAATATTGTTGTACTGAGCGTAGCAACATTGCTGAGGCATTTCTAGTTTCAGAGAGGGATAATTGGCCGCGGTAATTTTGTGAATTGGAACGTGAATTGTGAACAAAACGTAATAGGTACGCGGTCGTATTGATCAATTTGAGGTAAGCGGAAAATCTTTCAGTATATTCTTGAAACTCTTGCTCCGGAATGGCCGACAACAGAATGGATAAATCCTCAGCCTTTGTTTCCGGTAGCTTCGATGCATCTACGGCTGATAGGTCGTTTAAAGGCCATTCACTTGAGGGGCCATGCAGCCAGTCGGGTCCCTCCCACCAGTAAGTATTGTTTACGAGTTCGGTGGGTTTCAGGCCACGGGAGGCTACATCTGCTGCATTGTCATTGGAATCTACATGATACCATGATTTGATAGATGAACCTTCCAGTATTTTTACTACCCGGTTGGCCACAAATGTTTTTAAACGAGAAAATGGCAACCGGAGCCATGACAAAACAATAGTTGAATCTGAAAATAAAACCACCTTAGACGCCCTGCATGAAAAAATTACAGTTTTAAGCGACGTTAGAGTGTCCACTAACAAAACTGCCGCACATAATTCCAGCCTAGGAGTTGAAAGTGGTTTTAATGGCGCTAGGCGAGTCTTTGAATAAAGAAGTCGCGATAAGCATTGTCCATTTGACAATTCAAAGTGGAGATATAAGACAGCTGCATAGCCCAACGAAGATGCATCAGCAAAGCCTGCTACAGTGACATTCAGAGGTTGATCTGAGAAAAAACAACGGGAAATGCTGATTTCGCCCAAACGAGGTAAACTTTGATAAAAAGCTTCCCATTTTTCGGCTGATTGGGGTGGTATTGGATTATCCCAATCGAGCTTTAATCCCCATAATCGTTGGAGAAAGGTTTTTGCTTTGAATATTACAGGGGAAAGGTACCTGTGAGGGTCATACATACGTGCTATTACTGACAAGATTCCTATTTTTGTGAGACGACACTCTTTAGATTGTACCTTGTATGACAAGACGTCCTTCTTAGGATCCCACTGCATTCCTAATATTTTGACTACTGAGTCCTCTAGATTAGATAGAGAAACCGCAGATTCCGTATCCTCGGTTGGGACATTTTCAAGAAATTCAACGGCATTGCTATTCCACTTCTTCAATTGAAAGCATCCTTTACCTAATAGGGCAATCAACTGATTTTGCAATTCTATTGCTTCGGAGATTGTATTGGCTCCTGTGAGAAGATCATCGACATACATTTTGCGGAAAACGAAACTACGACACAATCGAGGAAATCATAGCTGAAAGATACTTCCGGGACAACAAACAATAGAACGATCAATTACAAAAATACTAGGAATAACAATAAACAAAAACGAACAGCCAGAAAACAACAGAATATTTACGAATAGATTAATAACACTACGAGACTTCTAGTTCGTCGGAAGGACCGTTACAGACGACTCAAAAGAACAAATGCAAAAACATATGAAATGAACGCGTACGACGAATTGATAACTAACCACTGCATAAAGCAACTTGTACCAGAACTAAGAAACTTTGTACGGAGTAGTATCACAAATAATCTTCGTGACTTACAACGAACACTGACCACTTCCGCTATCGAAATAATGGAAGAAAGTTATGACAAAACTGACAGACAAGGACCTAGACAACTATATAGCAACACACAACAAAGAAACCCCAACTATTTAGGAAAACATTATGATTCCAATTTTAGAAGAGCATGGGAACCTAGACAATAAGTATGATAAAACTATCAACAAAGACCTCAACAAAATTACACACGATATACACCTAATTATAAACGAGACTAGAACGAAAGACATAACCAATGTTGGAAAGCACATGAACAAAGACAGTATTTCAATAGACCGCAACAACAAACTAGACAAAAAGACCAACAAGCAGAAAACCAAACTGTCTCATTGAGAACAGTTAGTAACAGGGTCCACCATACTGAAACAGACAAAGATAAACAAATCAGACAATTAACGGAAAGACTACAACGATTAGAAACCAGACAAGACAATTTTTTAGAGCTAGGTCCGAACAATTGCGATCCGCCAGACCCGTATACGAACTAAACCACACGGATAACTTACCTAAACTCAAAGACTCCATACTAGGAAAATAAAATAAAAGAAAAAAGAGACCAAATATACTCGGAAAATAAATCAGAAAATAAAACAGAAAATAATTCGGAAAATCAAACAGAAAATAATTCGGAAAATCAAACAGAAAATAAAATGAAAAATAAATGAAAAAATAAAACAGAAATTAAATCAAAAAATAAAACAGAAAATAAATCAAAAAATAAAACAGAAAATAAATCAAAAAAATAAAACAGAAAATAAATCAAAAAATAAAACAGAAAATAACTCAAAAAATAAAACAGAAAATAAATCAAAAAATAAAACAGAAAATAAATCAAAAAATAAAACAGAAAATAAATAAAAAAATAAAACAGAAAATAAATCAAAAAATAAAACAGAAAATAAATAAAAAAATAAAACGGAAAATAAATCAAAAAATAAAACAGAAAATAAATCAAAAAATAAAACAGAAAATAAAACAGAAAATAAATCAAAAAATAAAACCGAAAATAAATCAAAAAATAAAACAAAAAATAAAAAAAATAAATAAATCAAAATATAAATCAAAAAATAAAACAGAAAATAAATCAAAAAATAAAATAGAAAACCAACCAAATACATTAAAAATAAAGAAGACGAAACTAACTATATTGATGACAGACAAACTTTAAAAACATTAATCAGAACTGAACTCATTGACAACGAAACAACCAATAAACTAGTAAATTTAATTAGCCAATATGGCAAAATAATAAAGACAGACCAAGAAAAACTAAGATCAACAATTTTGATAAAACTCAAAATTAATACGACTAACGACAATCCTTGCTACACCAGAAACTACAGATACCCAGTACAATTGGAGACATTATTAAAGAAGCACATTATACGGAAGAGTAACTCTTCATATAATTCACCTGTATGGATTGTTCCTAAGAAACCGGACTCGTCAGGTATAAAAAAGGTACGAATGGTAATTGACTACAGGAAACTAAACGAAAAGACTATAAAAGACAAATACCCCCTACCAAACACAGAAGACTTACTGAACAAACTACAAAAAGCAAAAATATTTTCGACTATTGACTTAGCTTCAGGATTCCACCAAATCGAAATGGATCCAGACTTAATAGCAAAAACGGCTTTCAGTACAGAAAACGGACATTACAAATACCTCAGAATGTCTTACGGACTATGCAACGCACCCCCAACTTTCCAACGTGCAATGAATATGATGATTGCAAATATACCCAATACTATGGTATATGTCGATGACATCATCATATACTCCGACAAAATAGACGACCATCTCGAACATTTAGAAAATGTATTCAGGAAACTGAAAGAACACGACTTATCAATTCAACTAGACAAAACAGAATTTTTTAAGACAGAATTACCGTTTTAGGACATATTGTAACACCTCAAGGACTAAAAACTAATGACCAAAAAATAGAAGCCATTACAAACTTACCTTATGCAAAAAATGAGAAAACTGTTAAACAATTTTTAGGAATGACTGGATATTACAGGAGATTCATTAAAAATGACAATACTATTTCTAGACCCATATCTCAAGCAATAAAGACAAAAATTTATGATACCCCACAAATAAAACAGGCATGTGACGAATTAAAAGCATTAATGACAAACTCCCCAATACTCTTATACCCAGACTGGAACAAATCTTTTACCTTAACAACAGACGCTAGTGACAAAGTTGTAGGATCTGTACTATCACGAAGGACAAAGACGAAGTAAACCATCCCGTAGCTTTTGCTTCAAGAGTCTTACATCCTCCTGAACTTAATTACTCCACTATTGAAAAAGAACTTCTAGCAGTAGTATAGTCCACTCAGCACTTCAAACCATTCCTGATTATTACTACAAACAGACCACATACCACTCAAATGGATTTTTACAATGAAAAATACTAACACCCGTATCATGAAATGGATATGGAAACTTAACGAATTAGAATGTGACGCACAACACATATCAGGAAACACAAACTTTGTAGTGGACTTACTATCAAGACAACAGTAGTACATAAAGGCGGGTTGAGCATGAGTACGAGAGAGATGACCTTGAAGGGTGTCGTATCGCGTTATAGATGATTGACCGTCCTCGGCAGGGCAGGGGGGTGACCGGACGGTTGACAGGAGAAGGGGGGGGGGTGTAATTGCGGGGAACGGGTGTGTCATTGGGAGGTGATAAAAGTAGATGAGTGTGTCAGGAGCTGCTAGATGGTAGATCTGACAACGTCGCATGGGGGGCGAGTCCCTGTGACGTACAGTGTCCTTGTGACGCACAGCGGGGGTGAGCCGCCTGTGACGCACAGTGTCCTTGTGACGCACGTTGATTCAGAAGGGAGACATAGTGCATTATTACCAAACACCATTCGAGCATCAATTTACGGACCTAGCGGTTGTGGAAAGACTAATATTATTATTGCACTTTTATTAAATCCAAATGGTTTAAAATTTAAAAAATTTTATCTTTTCGGAATAACATTACATCAACCTAAATACCAGTATTTAAAGAGTGTTATAAATCTTGTTCCTGAAATAGGATTATATGAATTTGAAGATGCAAATAAATTGCCTCAGGAAGTTGAATCCAATTTGGTGTGTATATTCGATGACGTCACTATGGAAAATCAAGATGTAATTAAACGATTCTTTAGTTATGGTAGTCATATGAACCTTGATTGTTTTTATTTAACACAAAGTTATGTTTGTATCCCAAGACACCTTATCAGATGTAACATTAACATTTTAATAGTATTTCCTCAAGATGAATTAAATTTGAAACATATTTACGAGGAGCATGCGAGCACTCCGGATTTAAGTTTCACACTTTTTAAAGAGATGTGTTCATTATGTTGGAAAGAGCCTTTTAATTACCTTGTAATTGACAAGAGTAGGGATCTGAATAATAGGCGTTTTCGAAAAGGAATCGATACATTCATTGTGGATATGTAAAGAGCAGTCGTGGTAGTGATTGTCATTAACAATCATGGACCCAAAAGTCACTCGTGAGATTATAAAAACTAGTGAGATTTTGAAAAACAAATTTCGTTCATTCAAGCGTACTGTCCAGGATGTTGAAAAAGGTCAACAAGAATTTTTTACTCCCGTGCTCCATCCACTAGAAGACATTAAACAATCAGTAAAGTAGTCCCAGGCCACCCTCGCAGTGACACCAAGAAAAGTAAAAAGGAGAGATACTAATGTTGAGGACGAATCACCTGATAAAAGCGGGGTAGAGTCTACTAGTATTTACAGGAAATCAACATTATTGCCAAAATTAATGTCTCACTACAAAAGAGCTACATCAGTTTCATCCGATGATACAAAAACTAGTACTATGCAAACGCCATTATCTCACTTAGCGGATCCCGCTCATGAAGTAAAAGTAGATGAGGGTAAATATGAGATAGAAGAAGCGCTATCAGAAAAAGTTAAAGAATATGCTCAAACTCCAAAGGGAGAAGCAGAATTTAAAGAGCACCTCGCCACATTTCTAAAAGAGAGAATACTTGGATAAGATGTTGAAAGGTGATAAGACACATGACTCTCGTTACGGCATTAGAGTCATGCCTTCTGGGGGATTAGCCATTGGTGACTCGACTGATGTTCAGCTTTTCGCAAACAGTGATGATATGTCTATTAACGATGTGGTTTATGAAGGAACACCAGGATTGCTGGAGCTACTCTACTTTAAAAATCCTAAAGATTACACAGAGTACGACTTGGAAAATTATAATAATATTTTACTCTCAACCAATGCTCACAAAAAAGGGTATAGTGAAGAACAGGGGGTATTAGGAAACAGGTCTGAGAAATATAGAAATATCATATCGAAGTTATTTCCACCTCAAACTTTAAAACCTCGCCCCCCTTCCTCAACATCATCATTAGCTTCGAGCAGGCTAACTTCACTCCGTTCTCAACCTTACAAACGGGGATCTGGTCTTATGAGAGCCAATAAACCTCTGTATGAGTATTTGAACGACCCAAACGAACTAGTTGATCGTCTTAGGCTGCTAATGTCTTCAAGTTATGCAGGGCATGAAGGTCATCAAAACGAAATAGAATCGCTAATTGAAGAGCTGCGAGAAGAAAATAGTATATTAATGTACATATTTTTATAATGAGTTTCAGTACGTAGGTGAGCCTGAGAAGGAATCTGATGCGCTCACCCGCGGACATCTTAACAAAATACTCAAAGAGAAGTTATAGATGGATTCAAACATAAAAAGGACTGTTGTAAATGAATTACATAAGCCAGCACGCAAAAAATATCCCAGGCGAAAGACGGTTTTGAAAGGAATAAATGACTTGTGGCAGATAGATCTAGTAGAGATGATACCTTATTCTCGAGAAAATAAAGGCCACAAATATTTATTGACAGTTATCGACTGTTTTACCAAATATGCTTGGGCCATGCCTCTAAAGCTGAAATCAGCGGACAATGTGACTAAAGCAATGGAGAGTGTGTTTCGTTCGAGTAGACAAACTCCGAAAAATATTCGAAGCGATCAGGGAAAGGAATTTTACAATTCCAAGTTTAAATCTTTAATGAAACAATACTCTGTTAATCATTATTCCACTTTTTCTATTATGAAAGCTTCCATTGTAGAAAGGTTTAATAGAACATTAAAAGGAAAAATGTGGAAAGCCTTCAGCATGCAAGGAAATTATAAATTTTTAGATATCCTACCTCAAATTTTACAAGAGTATAGTTCATCATTTCATAGGACTATAGGTATGAGTCCAATTGATGCTCGCCATAAAAAAGTAGAAACATATTTGAAAAATAATGTCTATTCTTCATTGACTATGAGTAAAGTAGTACGAAAGCAGAAATTTGAAGAAGATGATTTCGTCAGAATATCTAAACAAAAATCCATATTTTCAAAAGGATATGTTTTAAATTGGTCAAGTGAAATTTCTAAGATAGTCAAGATTCAAAAGACATACTCTTTCACTTACTTACTGGAAGATCTGAAAGGACAAACGATTAGTGGTGCATTCTATGAAGAAGAGCTGCAAAAAGTTAAATATCCAAATATATACCTTGTAGAGAGGGTTTTAAAAAGAAAAGGAAATAAATTGTATGTAAAGTGGTTGGGATTAGAAGAACGTAGCTGGATTGACAGGAAGGATATTGCATAATGTTGTGAAAGAAACACAATACTTACTCTTATAATAGACATTTATTATTTTTTTACAAAAACTGTATACATTATATGTATTGTTACTCTACATTAAAAAAATAAATCTGGTACTTACAAATTGTTGTTCTTTTTAACCTATGCTTATTATAAGCAATTAATAATAACACTACTATTAGACATTAAATTGATTTAAAATCCTTTTTCAGTTACAATACAAATTAAATTTAACGGTTGTTTTTTTATCCATCAAGGCTATAGTGACCATAAGGGAGTGTTTGCACTCCATCGCTTAATGTACGCCTTTTGTCATGAGCACAATGACTTTTTATTTATTAGTGAAGTTTGAACGTTATGTTTTTTAGATTGAATTATATAAAACGAAGAATATACACATTTACTTTCTTTAAGTGTGTTTAAGTAATCGTTAAAAGTAAAATCGTCAACAGCTGATTTTTTTATTCCCTTTGACTTTTTAACCGTTATATCTTTGTTTGTTATGTAAGAATACATTTTAGGTCTCAACCTGACAAATTCCACTATAGGATCTCCAAAGGTTTCATCTTTCAACAGACCAACTACTTTTTTGTATTTTCCAGAATAACAGAAATGTGAAGTAGGAAAATTGTTTGTATCAAAATATTTTTGTAACTCTCCGGATATATCAGAATACACATCTTCCGTCCTTATATTGTATAAAAATGAATCGGTGTCCGTATAGCATGTTTCTATACCATATTTTTTCAAGAAAACATTATAGTGGTAATGATACATCAAAACTTTGCTCAATTCTAGCACGGAGAATCCTACATACAACGGTTTATCAAAAATAATACTGTCTTTTTCCAACTGGACCACTGTTACATTATCTGCAAATATAATCCTACTTTTAAAATTTGGTTTGTTTACTTGACGAAATAATGATTTTTCATTGGTTACTATTTTCAAATCGATTCTGTTACGCACGTTCTCCATAAATTTACCAAAGCAACTGTTATTCATCAATTTGTAAAAATCTGACTCGAATGTATTTTTTGCAGATGCCCTCATCTTTGAATTAATTTCTATGTATGGTGCCAACCAATTCTTTTGTTTAAACTTTAATACTCTGTGAATTTTTAAAATTTTTACCCCCAGTTGTAAAGCTTGCTTTAAATTCACATAATGTGCTATATAACGTGTTTTGGGTAGCAAAGTCGTTAATAGTTTAACAGTTTTTGCATTAGGTGGATTATTTTTTTCAGGTAAAAAAGGTAGTTGAGAATGATTATCATGAATTTCTACGGGGTACTCAATATCAACATCTAGCATATAACCTGCTTCTGAATTGTTTTCCAGATCTAATACATTTACTTTTTCATCAGTCCACTCAAATTCGGCATATAGCAGGGGAAGGTTCATGGCATAACCATAAAGATTGTTAACATCTACATATAATAAATAATTACTGGGTTTAGTAGAATCGTACTCACTTAAATATTTACTGTTAGCTTTGGCATAGAGGGAAACGACTTGATAAATACCTCCCCTTATTCCCTTTTCAAAAAACTGTACCATATCAATATATTTTATTACATCTAATTTTATTTGAGTATATTTCAACATTGCATTCCACGATAGCTGAGGTAAAGTAAAAAACCATGTTGGATCCAATTGATAAATTTGTAGACAGAGAAGACGGAAGGTTTCAAAAACTTCGCACAACAGAATTACATCGGTTTGTACATATAATTCTACATAATCTTTTAATGTTTTGATTTTAAACGTTTCCCGCACACTTTTGCATGTTCATAGTCTACATCGCTAATGGATTTTTTTGTTAATTCATTAAAAAATAATTTTTTAGAAGGTAGTTGAGTTTCATTTAGACATTCAAACGAATTAAAATAATTGTATGGAAATACGCCTTTCCTTGTAAGTAATTTAATTTTGTTTTCATCATTAATAATACTAGTCATATTTGGAAATATTGGATGATAGAAATTTAAACGAGGCAACAAATCGTATTTTCGTTTCTACATCCTCTAAATTTTATAGTGAAACTTATATAATTTTCAGAATTACTAGGAATTACGCAAACATTTTCACAGTGGCCCAAGAAAGGGATTATAAAATGAGAATCATAGCCTTGTAAGTTGTGCATAAAAACAGGTATAAAATCAGGCTTTCTTGCTCTTAAATTACATGCGCTATGTGCTGGTCCGATAAATTTTCCTGTCAAGTGACAGTGATGACGCAGGCGATGAAGTTCGTCTAAGGGGTATTTTTTATTGGGAATCACCATTGTGCTCGCGTTAGGTGTATCATTCCTACTAACCCCACCAGAAGCTTTACAAGTTAATTTATGGCGTTCAAAATTAAACTTTCTATTAATTTCTTTGCCATAGCCTTGACAATAGAAAAAAAACCATTTACACCTGTCTTCTATTTGCTATTAATAATCCACATTGATCACATAAATAATTATTTGCGTTGCTTTTACTATTCATTTTTACTCCTTAACACTAAAAAAAAAAAATATACAAAGCCAAAACCAAAATAATAAAAATATAAAAAAATAGCCTTCCTAAATAAAATGCATCAACTATTCGAATTTAATGTCATATTCATTTTTCTTTTTGCCGGAGTATTGAAATTTCTGCTCTCCTAAAAACGAGAATAATCACTTAGCCAATTAAAAAAAAAATACTATATTTATTATATATTTAAATATACTATACCTCCATAGCTTGCTAATTCCTCCTCAGTGAACGCATATATATATATCGTTTTGGCAGGAAGGTTCGCACTTTTCCTTCTTCATCATCTTCTATTATGGCTGTCGGGGGCGTCACTAGGGGAGTGCCTAATCACTCTAGCCCTGGTGACAAGTGCGGATTGTTGTAGTTAATAACATGGAGACAGGATGACTGCGTGGAGGTGTGGCCAAGAGAGTGGACCAGTGGAAGGCCGAGTGGACTTTCCACCAGGCCCCGGGGCCCTGGCGTATTGCGACGAGTGATAGCGGCTGTCTAGATGAAGAGACTGGAAAAGAGTGAAGCGTGAGCCTACCAGGGCCAAGCGGCCCTGGCGTAAAGCGACAAGTAGTGCGGCTGAGGAGACTAGGAAAAAGAGTGTCTTTACAGGGCGAAACTTCCTGATATAAATATAAATTTCCCCTTCCTAGGAAGGTGGAGCCGGCTGAAAGGGGGAATGTTTTATGATGCCCAGGTGGCCAATCGCCCTTGATTTTATTGACTGTTGGTCTAAAAGGGTGTGCTTTATGATGTCACACCTACCGAGCTACGTGACCGCTCGTCCCCTAAAAGACTGTTTCTGGCATGATTTTATGACTACCAGAGGTTTACCGTTGTTTTTATTAGGTGCAGGTGGCTAACCCTCTCAGGTTTTATTGCAGGACCTTCGCCCCTCTGTTACTTGTTTCACGACTACCGACCTCTCCATGATTTATTACAAGAAGTTTACAAAGATTTGCATTTATATTATAATACATTAGTTGCACCAGAGTATAGGGTAATTTACATATGTGACTGCCAATCGCTACAATGGCCTCAATAGATGGCCATATTCTGTCTCCTTTTTGCTCAGTTTTATTACCTTGTATGTCCGTCCAATAGTCAATTCACCAATGTTTTTATATACAGGATTAATTTCATTCAATATTTTAAGGAGAGACATCTAAAAATCATATTATTTGCTTAGCTATTTATTGATGCAAGAGAATAATGATATAACAATTCAAAGACTAACTTACTTACAATTGCTGCAAGGAGAACTGAAGCAGCTACGAACAATACACTTATATGGTAATACGTCACCAAACGAGGAATGAGCTCATCTTGAGGATATCATCGCATATATAAGACTAGATAGACCCCAGCTGAGGTGGGGATTTCGCCTATGTTGCAAGGCGCATAGTGCTGGCCTGAGAGGTTCTGAGAGGCCATGTGGGCTAAGATTACTTAGAACACCCTTGATTAGGTAGTGCAGTCAGCAGGGCTAAAAGCCCGATGTAATATCTTTCCGTCAAGTTAAAACATTTACTAGACGAATTTCATTCTGAATGCAAACGACGGTATTATGCTTCAGTATATATATATTGAAACCTACCTCATTTTCTACCATTTCTTTTCCTAATTTATTAGATCAATTGACCTTAACTAATTTGGTAGGTCCGTCATGAGATCTTTAATTCAACTTGTTTTTATGTCTTCGACATAGGAAATTATCCCGATTGAATCGCCCGATCTCAAGGCTAATGTTATAGTTATTAATAAATTGAGAAACTGGGAATTGTGAAATATATACAAGTAAAATGGTTATAACAAATACTTATAATTATAAATAGTGCTGACAAAAATTATATAAAAAAATATTCATTTCCTTTTGAACAAGGATAGTTACTACTAATTAATTATATAAAAAAATGAAAATTGAGCTCAATCTCTTTTTAATGGATCCATAATAATAAAAAAACAATATCTATATCACCCAATCGTTGATCTCCGTTTAATCCAATCAACGTTACTGTTGATCTCTTCTTCTTCTTCTTCTTCTTCTGTTGGATACCGCCAAGTCGGGGTCTTGCTCTTGTTCGCTCTCTGGCTGTCAGGCTAAGACTGACCTTTATCTCATCCCCACTCCTAAGAGCATAAGGGCAGATGCTGGACAAAGTGGGAGGGTGGCTGGTCATAATATCCTCAAATATCATGAATGTTACAATTGCCTTCCCTTATAAATAAAAAAAATTTATGAAATTTTTTTTTTTTTTTTAGGTGGATCCACAATATTATGTTGCTGCGTTCGATTTGTTGAATTGGTTGTTTATAACGGGTGTTGAAATTTTACAAAATTTATAGTAATAATAGTTCAAATTTTTCAAGGTTTTAAATTGCTTGAAGAGCGTACAAGTTGTTTTAATTTTTTACTTAACTAAATTATTATGCTAATTAGTATGGATTAGTTCGAAGGTACATTGTTTTATGGATCATAACGCGATTTGGAAAACATTTGTTGAGAAGACGGTTGAGTGTGATTAGTAATACATATTGGTTTTTAATTAAAATACTAGACAATTCTACTGGTAATTAGTAACAATAGAGAAAAATTGTTGTGTGTGTGTGTGGGTGATTTGAATATTTTACCTGAGTGAAAAGATAGGGACATCGTTGTCGCGTATAAAATAATATTAAATAAATCAATTAAATGGACTTAAGCATTCAAGGAATATTTACGATCTGTTCTATAGATTAAGTGATAATGAAGTCAGAAGCTTCACTTGCCGATAATTCCATAGACTTTACTAGGGTCAGCATTTCTAATAATAGTTTTGTTTTTGTTTGTATAAACTTCTAAAGTTTATGTGTCATCCGATCAGTATTATTTTCATTTAATAATGAAAATAATAAAAGAAAACTATAATTTTTTTTTCTTTTTTTTGAAGTCATATTGTATCGAACAAAAAACATCCCTGTAATTATTTTTAAGTGCCTTCCATTCATTAATTTTAATGTTGTTCAAATCAAACACGCAAAAAGGAATTTCATCAAGATGAGTTGGAATTTGAGATTCCAATTTCTTCATATCCAAAACTTTATTTTGAAATATTTTTAAATTGTTCACGTTATCGCTGGTTGTCTGCTGATGCTCTGTAATTTGATCTTTCAATGAAATCACTTCTCCTTTCTTAATATTCGTTGTATCTTCTAACTCTGAAAATTTATTTTCCAACAAACTCATATTATTCTCATAGTCAAGCTTTATTAGATCATGTTGACGTGAGGTACACTCATCATTGTTATCTGCAATCTTCTGTTCATCCTCCAATGAAGTCATTTTCTCTTCATTATCCTTAATTGAATATAAGCTAAGATCTGTCTGACAATCAGCATCAACTAGTTGTGACTTTGTTAAATTTGTTTTTTCATGATCTGTCGTATTTTTCAATAGAATGATTTCTTCTTTTAATTTTGAATTAACATTATTATTTACTTGGAGTGTTCTCTCCTCACAAATTCGTAATTGTCTATCTAATTTATCGTTTACATCCGTGTAACCTTGTTCGAATTTAGCCGATCTTCCCGATTTTATTTCTTCCCTTAATTGATCAAACTTCCCGCTCAACTCTTTATTATTTTCTTTAATTGCGTTAAATTGACTGTTTATTTGGGCAAGGATTAGTTGTAACATCTTGGCATGATTTATCGTGGGTTCGGGGTCGGGGGCTGGGGGGTCTTTTGACCCAACCGCTATTATACCTGACTCTGACCCGGACATGTTTGTGTTCGTGTTTGTGCAACAAATGTAAAATTATGAGAAATATAATTTGTTAGTAGTTAGTTCTAGTTATTATTTTAACATGCAATACCTCACAATTCCTTTGGTTTCTTTAGAATTTTTGAAGTTAATCCCGGAGCGGCCCCCATTGAAACCTACCTCATTTTCTACCATTTCTTTTCCTAATTTATTAGATCAATTGACCTTAACTAATTTGGTAGGTCCGTCATGAGATCTTTAATTCAACTTGTTTTTATGTCTTCGACATAGGAAATTATCCCGATTGAATCGCCCGATCTCAAGGCTAATGTTATAGTTATTAATAAATTGAGAAACTGGGAATTGTGAAATATATACAAGTAAAATGGTTATAACAAATACTTATAATTATAAATAGTGCTGACAAAAATTATATAAAAAAATATTCATTTCCTTTTGAACAAGGATAGTTACTACTAATTAATTATATAAAAAAATGAAAATTGAGCTCAATCTCTTTTTAATGGATCCATAATAATAAAAAAACAATATCTATATCACCCAATCGATGATCTCCGTTTAATCCAATCAACGTTACTGTTGATCTCTTCTTCTTCTTCTTCTTCTTCTGTTGGATACCGCCAAGTCGGGGTCTTGCTCTTGTTCGCTCTCTGGCTGTCAGGCTAAGACTGACCTTTATCTCATCCCCACTCCTAAGAGCATAAGGGCAGATGCTGGACAAAGTGGGAGGGTGGCTGGTCATGATATCCTCAAATATCATGAATGTTACAATATATAAGTCTGCTCTTCATTTTTTTAGTACAGTATGATTCGTAAAGCTCACAAAGGAAGAGGCCTAGTAAACAGTTTTATAAACAAGTTGCCTATTGAATTACATCTTCCGGGCTATCAGTATTGTGGTCCTGGTACGGATCTAGAAAAGCGACTAACTAAAGGTGACGGAATAAATCAGCTTGATAAAGCCTGTAAAGATCACGATATAGGTTATAGCAAATATAAAGATATGGATAGTCGTAAGGAAGCGGACAAAATCTTAGCTGGTAATGCTTGGAAAAGAGTTAAAGCTTCAGATTTGTCATGGGGAGAAAAAGCCACGGCTTGGTTAGTTACAAATGCTATGAAAGCGAAAAGAAAAATCGGATCAGGTTTAAAAAAGAAAAAGAAAAAGATTAGTTTCATCGACTTAGTTAAATCGACAAAGGTAGATGATGTATCATCTATTCTGAAAGCTTCGAAAGTGGCATATAAGAAGGCTAAAATGCATCTACGTGGTAAGGCGAAACCTTGTCCACCCAGAGTTCTACCGATGCCAAAGGAGGGAGGCTTTCTACAATTTCTTGTACCGTTGATGGCAGGACTTTCCGCTGTGGGTTCTTTGACTGGAGGAGCTGCAAGTGTAGCGAAAGCGATCAATGAGGCTAAAGAAGCCAAGCTAAAATTGGATGAGCAAAAGAGGCATAATTTAGCTATAGAAGGTCAGAAAGTTGGTAACGGAATTTATTTGAAACCATATAGGAATGGTTACGGTTTTATGGGATAGTAGTTAGAGTATTCTAAACCACAGCGGACTTGGAAGAAGCGGTTTGAAAGGTAGGACTGTAGGATTAGGAAAAGAGTCTGTGGTAAATATCTTTTGAGCTTGTAGAGCAAACCTGCGTGCCAAACCCTGTCAAAAGCCAAAAGAAGCCAAGCTAAAATTGGATGAGCAAAAGAGGCATAATTTACCTATAGAAGGTCAGAAAGTTGGTAGCGGACTTTATTTGAAACCCTATAAGAAAGGTTATGGTCTGTTTATAAACCGACAAAAAAGGCCGAGAAAAATATGACTGCCGAATAAACCATTGACTGATCTTGAATTAAATTATATAGCTAAAGTTTTGAATATTGAAAATTTTCGTGGATTATTTATGGTTGATACTCTCCCTAAATATCCAAAAAAGCATGAGAAAGCTATTGTAAATTTGCATACAAGTTCAGAACCTGGTTCTCATTGGGTTTGTTATATAAAAAAAGATAATCTTGTGAAATACTTTGATTCGTTTGGTAATTTGAAACCACCACCACAGCTACTTGATTACTGTAGCAACCGCTAACTATATATGTAAATTACCCTACACTCTGGTTCATAATGTATTGTAATATAATGTAAATCTTGTAAGCTTCTTTGGAATAAATCAGGGTCGCGGCACGTAGTAGGAAACAGGCAGACATACGGACACCGACAGACGGTAATAAATCATAGAGAGGTCGGAAGTCGTAGACAAGTAACTCAAAGGGTACGGCAATAAACCTACGAGAATTAGCCACCTGACTGCCATAAAACACACCCTTTTTTTATCCCAACGGCCATATAACAAAGTGGTCACCACGTATCATAAAACATGCCCCTGTCAGCAACTGCACCTCTCGCGAGGGAGGGGAGATGATATAAAAAGGCCAGGAAATAAGGAGTAAACCCTACTCTCTCCCTGCTGTCCTATGAGTCGCCACTCTGTCTCTTAGCTTCATAGCCGCACGACTTATCACTTACCCTAGGGCCACCTGGCCCTGGTGGGCTCACTCTGTTTACTAGTCTCCACAGCCGATTACCTCGCGATATGCCAGGGCCTCGGGGCCCTGGGAGTAAGCCCCCCTCAGCCTTCCGCGAATCGACTCTCGCTATGCTACACCTATACGACGGCACTTTGCCTCACAGCCTATAGCAGACCCCTGACGACTTGTACTTATTACGCTGCCGATCTCTCGCCCGAACTCTGAAAACTGGTCTTATTCTTTATGAACCTCTGAACCTCATCCTGAACACAGTGTCTTGTCGGGACACATCCCTATCAATAAATGGAGTCAGATATTAACGCCTACATGGAACATGGTCCATGTTATTAACTACAGCAATCCGACAATTGTTGACCTCCGACAATTGTTCACCTTTTCCGACAATTGTTCACCTCCGACAATTGTCCAACCAATATCCCGACAATTACTTTAAAGGTTTACAAATAACTTACAACAGGCGTCAGTTATGGAAGCAGCTGACACATGCACACCGACTGTCAACACACAGCTGACACCTGCACATCGCCTAAGTCAGCAGAAATATCAGCACTCCTTAATCTAATCTGTCCTTATATAATTCTCCTCTTCCTCTCACCAGCTCTCATTCATCTCGTTACTGTACCCCTGACGTATTACTCTGTCACTATTATCATATAAGTTGTATTGTTTGTCTAGTTAATAAACCACTTTTTAAAAAGGCCCCTTTGGTTATCAATTATTTAACTGGCGCTCGAACAGGGACCTTGGCAGTGTTTATATAACTTCAGAAGAATCTCCCCATTCAGCGATCCCGCGTTTGGCTAGGCTAGACCTGAGAACTTATCGATTCTTTCCATGAGAAGGCCGACGGAATATTGAACTGAATTGACTTCAGGACTGATCGAGCACTGGTATATTTTAATATACATCCACCGAGGCTCCAAGAACCACAAAATCTGTTATCTAGGGACCAGAGGAAGCCGATAGAAGGCAACATTATCTAGAAGAAGACATCACTTGTATTGGTAAATATATTTTATTGTACACATTTACATGCCCATTACTGACAGACTTAATATAAACCGTAACTTAGAAGAAAACGTAAACATGACTTCTAACGATTACAAAATTTCTACTACAGACCTTAAACTAATCCCAGAATTTGACGGAAATCCCAGCCATCTAGTGCGATTTATTAATAAAATAAATTTTGTAGCGAATAACGTCTGCACAACCGACAATCCACATCAAGAATATAACGCAAAACAATTGATAGGACGTGCAACAAACAAATTAGTAGGACATGCCGAATATTGCGGAAGACGTAACTATAACTCTTTACTAGAACTGATCCAAGAACTCAAACTTAGCTTCCGTGACGACAAAACAATACCCCAATCCATAGCAGAAATATATCAAACTAAACCCGTAAGAAACGAACATCCCACAAGCTATGTAGAAAGACTGATATTATTACGAGACGACCTTGAAGGTAGATTATATACGGACGACACAAAAACAGACTTACAAAAACACACAGAAATGAACGTATTTGATGAACAAATAGTTGACCATTGCCAAAGACAACTTAAAACTTCAGTTGACAATTTCCTCCAACACATACGAATAAAAAATTTGAGGGATTTGAAAAAGGCATTAAAAACAACAGCAGTACGAGTAGTCGAAAGAGCATACGGTAACAAACTAACACACAAAGACGCAGTCAAAACCAACCGCCCCTCACTAGCAATTATAAAGGGAGGAATTACGACCCACATTATCACGAGAAAAAACGTGAATTTTATAACAATAATAGACAACAATCCCAACAACCAAGACAGTACAATCAAGAACAACCACGTTTTAACAATAACTATCCCCGAGACGAAAACGAAAGACATAATCAATCATGGAAACCCCATGAACAAAGACAATACTTTAACAAACCAAACCCCAGACCGGAACAAAGAGAAAATCAGACCGTATCAATGCGCACAGTCAGCAATCGCGTACACCACACGGAGAATGACAAAGACCAACAAATAAATGAATTACAAGACAGACTACAGCAATTAGAATCTCGTTATGAGGATTTTTTAGACGTAGGTCCCAACAACAACGAACCTCCAGACCCGAATACCAATTAAATTACACGGACAGTCTCCCAAAAATAAAAGACAAAAAAGGCAAGACATGGCTAATCGACACTGGAGCTTCTAAAAATTATATCAATCCCCATTCCTTACCCGAGGGAACAAAAATTAATTCGGAAGACTTTGTGATGAAAACTCCTACAGGCAGAGCAGAAGGCACTCAAAGCGCCATAATAGATCTCTATCTATTTTGCGAAGGAATTTCTGCGAAGGCAAAATTTTTAGTTTACCCGGAAATAAACAAAAATAAAAGGGACCAAACATACCCGGAAATAAACAAAAATAAAAGGGACCAAACATACCCGGAAATAAACAAAAATAAAAGGGACCAAACATACCCGGAAATAAACAAAAATAAAAGGGACCAAACATACCCGGAAATAAACAAAAATAAAAGGGACCAAACATACCCGTAAATAAACAAAAATAAAAGGGACCAAACACACCCGGAAAATAATGAAAACAATAAAAATAATAATAACAATAAATCTAATAATAATAAATTTAATAACAATAATAATAATAAATCAAAAGAAAAGAACGAACTATACTATATTGATGACAAACAAACTATTAAACAATTAATTCGAACAGACCATATTGACGTTACTCACATTGACGGAAAAACGAATAAAGTGGCTGACTTACTTTCGCGACAAAATGAAAATTTACCTTTAAATCACATAACAGAAGAAGACAATATAGACAACATAATTGACCAACCAATAGACAATACTCAAGCACTAGACGAAATACTTAATGAACTCAATGACTTAGACCAAATAGAATTAGACAGACTTAGTACATGTAGAGCGACTATACACTCACAACAATCATCCAACGAACAAATTTGGATAGTAGACAATGACAAGAATATTAACATAGAGAAACATCAGATAATAATAAAAAAGGGAATAAAAGAAATAAACTTTACTAAACCATTTAACAAAAAAAGACATGAAATTAAATTTGACAACTTAGACGACTTAGAATCACTAATTGAACAATTTATTAGACCCAAAATTACTTATGGAATTTACTGTGAACCAGATATCCCATTACTCCAACCATGGTACGATAAAACATTTAAAGATATTTCTAGACTAATACAAGAATCAGAAGACCTAACAAACAAATAGAAATAAAAGAGTAATACGTACAAAAATACCATGACGAAAAGAACATAATACATGAACTAATACGGAATAAAATCGTAACAGAAAAAGAAAATAGAACAGAGTTATTAAATACAAATCGCGAAGACCCACCTGAAATAAATGACGAGCAAATATATATAAAAACAACCATCGTAAATACAATAACCCTTATAGACCTGTACTGTTATATAAAGACAGAAAAGAAATAAACAAAACACATATAAATAAAATTAAACGACCACGAAAACAACACCTTAAGACAAACATTACTGTTTCAGAAGGAGAAAATGAATCTGATTCAGACGATAGTAATCAAGACATTTCTATGGACATTGACATCCAGTATAACAGTGACTGACATAAGTAACAATCCCGGAGTCCTACATTATACAATCCGTCGGGGGAGGGGGAGCCTTACCTGAAGGTGTCCAGTTCTCGCACCCGTTGGCGCTAGTTCGGAGGACCACCTCACCAATAATGAGGAAATAATAAAGAAAGAAAAGAAAAGCCTAATGGGCTAAACAATGGAAATAATAGAAATAAAAATAGATAAGAGTAACAAGTGGGGGGGTTATAAATGAACAACCTAGATCAACGTTTGAACTAAAATTAATTCCTATAATTTTTCCAATGATATCATGACTTGTGACATACAAAATATAACGAAATAATTAAAACTAAAAAAAAAACAATATTAAAAAATGAGGACATTAAGTGTCGTTGAAAAGTCATAAGGTAAAGAGCTTTACCGTGGTAAACTAAGATCTTCAGCGGCTGGCAGGCGGAGTCCGTAATCCCTTCAGTCCGAGATGATTTTGTGTTTTATTTGAAGTGAATGAAGAATCTTCAATGATGCATTTGTATGAACATCATACAAATCGCAGCTGTTAGCAGTGGGCCAGGCCAATATCGCAGCTAGACTAGCCTTTATCTTATATAAACAGCGGGAGCGGTGAGTCATGTTATGGATTAAGAGTCCCATGTTGTCTACACTGATGTCTGCCAATACTTCGCTAATGACGTAATTATTAGCGTGAATATTTAATTGAACGTTTTTTTACAGGAATGTAGTAATTGCATAACTACTGACTAAATAAAAGAAGGTCTTGACAAATAATGTTATTAATAAAATATAAATAAAAATAAACTTTTTTGGAATGTAAAATTGAGTTTCAAACATTGCAATAAATCATAAACAACAACCTTTCAATAATCAATAGATAAAAACAATTATTCTAGGAACATCGATTGAATAAACTATAAATATAAATGAAAGTAAAACAATTAAATATGCACACTTATTTATAATTTGATTTACAAAATAAATACAGAAATAAATTTAATCACTTTTCATAAAAATAACGCTAGAGTAAGTTAATTATTTATTTTACAAAAAAAACCTAGTTGTGCCTTTCTTTTCATTGTTGTTAGGTAATTTTAAAATAAAAGGTTGGATAAAAAAAAAAGGGGAACCGAACAAATAATTAAGTTGGACAAAATTGGTAATAAGCCGCAACACAATCAATAACGCAAAAATAATTGAAGAATATTATCGAACATACCATTTCTATAACATTAGTCTACTTGACAGAGAACTAACTAACATACAAAATAATATACCACTGTACCGCAATCTACCAACATACCCTATAATAAAAGATCTCATACTTCAAAAAAAGAGTAAATTGAACTTACTAAAAACGCATAATAAAAGAATAAAAAGAGGATTAATAAACGGACTAGGAACAGCCATTAGCTGGCTTACTGGTACAATGACAGCAGACGACAAACAACACTATGACGAAATAATTAACGAAGTAGAAAGAAATAATTATAACATCGAACATAATATAGACAAAATATTAACCTTAACAAACAAATAATAAACGACTTCCAGAAAGACATAAAAATTATCAATAACAATTTTAAGACAGTAAAGAATGACATATTTAAAATCAATAAAGAAATTGCATTTTATGACATATATATAATCTTGATGCATTTATACAACAAAATTGACGAACTAACCCTAACACTTGAACAATGCAAACTTGGCATTACACATTCATCGCTAATGGCACAAATACTGAAAGACGTACACCAAAATGTTACTCTAGTTTCTAGAAACCCAGAAATCTTATGGTTAATGAGCAGAATTCATTGCACCACTCACAATGATGCACTCCATATCTTTGTAGACCTTCCAAAGGCAAATCTAAATGTAACAACCTATTTGCTCATACCAGCACCTGTAAAATCTAATATTTTACAGATTTATATTTATATTTATATAACATTAGATATAGTAAAAACTATTATTATTAAGAAATCTAATACTTTATACACTTCAAACTGTACTATACTAGATGATAAATATTATTGTACTAATCTATTTCCCTTAAATAATACTTGTATAACTAACCTTATTAAATTAGGAACAACCCATACTTGTAATTATAAACCAATAAATACTAACACTAAATATATAGAAAACATAGAAAGCTTTATAACAACTAACCTCTCCAAAATAGAAAATTGTATAAATAATGATATCATATACTTACCACCTATAAGCTTACTCCAATTAACCCAAAATGAATGTTATAGAGAACTCCCAAAAATATCGAAACATTTAGTAGATTCAACCATGAACAAATTATATAAAACAAATAACGTAATCACAGTATCAAACATTAGTGAATTACAAAATTTAAATATAACAAACATAAATATCGAACCACTTACATTTAACAATTCTAATATGTATATATATATAATAAGCTCAGTTGCAGGAACTGCCAGCATCACCCTTATCTTATATTGCCTAAGGCAGAGATATACTTCCAGCTCGCCACAAAACATGATACCAACAGTTGTATACCATCCCGGACAACAAGAGCCTATCAACATATTGGCAACAAGGGTTTATCACCCAAATAACAGCCCTCATGCACCTGCAGCCATCAACTTAATTTCTTGATGGAACAAGAAACCTAAAGACGGAAGGAGTTATGGAAGCAGCTGACACATGCACACCGACTGTCAACACACAGCTGACACCTGCACATCGCCTAAGTCAGCATAAATATCAGCACTCCTTAATCTAATCTGTCCTTATATAATTCTCCTCTTCCTCTCACCAGCTCTCATTCATCTCGTTACTGTACCCCTGACGCATTCCTCTGTCACTATTATCATATAAGTTGTATTGTTCGTCTAGTTAATAAACCACTTTTTAAAAAGGCCCCTTTGGTTATCAATTATTTAACTGTCGTTATCAGAAGTGGAATACTCCGATTTGCGGACATCTCCAGCCGTACAGTATTTAGCCGACGTTTCTCATAAATTTTAATCATTCATAACCTTGAGCTACACAGTAGCGCTTACAGGGGATTCTAGCGTTCTTCATGTGAACTTTTTACCTCCGCTAGAATTAGTTATCAAGTTATACCGTTGGCTTATTATCTTTTGGCACATATAATACTATTCCTAATGTCAGGAAGGATGTTAACGATAAGTTTTATTTTGGAAATCTGACGATTCAGATACCTGAGGGATCGTATGATATCAGTGCTCTAAATACTTTTCTTTACGAAGAAATTATGCACCAAGACCCGAGAGCTGGGTTTGTACTGCGGGGAAATCACAGTACTTTAAAGGTGGAACTTAGAACAACTAAACCGGTTTACTTCAACTTTCCCGATAAGCCACATTCCATTGGTCCACTATTGGGTTTTAATAGTCCAAATCGTGTGATACATCCAGTGAATCGCTATACTGAATCAGATGGAATTGTAAAAATCCTTTCCGTAAACACTATTTCGATACATTGTAACATCGCATCAGGGTCTTACGTAAACGGGGAGCCAGATCATAGCATACATCAATTCTTTCCGACTGTTGAACAAGGATAAAAATAGTAGAAGCCCCGAATCCTGTCATTTCCTTTCCTACTAACGTGAGGACTGTTGACAATATTACCATTCGCTTAGTGGATCAGAACGGCGAGCTTATTGACTTTAGGGGAGAAACTGTTACATTGAGAATACATTTGAAGAAGAATGGGGATTGATTTTACCAGAGAGAGTTGTATGCGAGTTGAAGCCCGTTATAAAAGGAGATGTCATACTCAGTTAAGAATTAGTAAACCAATATCGACGAGACCGTTAACAACTGTCAACGCTAACTTTTTAAAACAGTGTGGTTTTTGGTTAAAAATAAGAAAAAAAAATGAATAACATGCTAAATGTTCTGGCAACTCAGGCTAATTCTAAATAAAATTTTGCAGACTCCGAATGTAATATGAACATTGCTTTATTATATATAGT